>JARWKJ010000004.1:4026294-4376294 GCA_029959095.1 Rhinichthys osculus
ACTGCATGTGTGTGTGTGTGTTAGGGATGGGCGATATGAGCAAAAATTCATATCACGATATTTTTAACTGTCCGGACGATATCGATATTATATTGCGATATGAGAAAAAAAATTGGAATCACATTTTAGTACACCTTAGTTAAATTACAGGCAAAATATGTATTTTAACCCTATAACTAGAAAAAGGTGAGGGATTTAATTGGACATAGACCTGAAAAATCTTTTTTTATTGTGCCATTGTTTTTCTCAAAAAGTGCAAACGTGCAACATGAGGTAGGCCTGAATTCACTAGTTATCTCTTTCCACTTTTTATTTTGCGGGGGTCAAAAAATTCCTTCGTTAATAATTCGTAAGATGAGTAACACTGGAGTTTGGTTTATTGAATACGTTATAATCAATAAATATGAAATAGTGTGATTTCAGAGAGGTTTGACACTTAGGCCTAATTGAAGACAACATTATGTTAACCGAGAAGTGTTTGTATACTGACCAAAAGAGAGAAGTAGGCTACATCCTGCTAGCCTCGTGAGACCATCCTGATCTCGCGAGCTTTCAAGGTTTCACTCGCAGATCAGTCTGGATACTTTCCGTTAAAGAAAATTTGGGAGCAGTTCACCAAACGAACGTCCAATCAGCGTTGGCTTTGAGGCGGGTTGAGGTGTGACGCAATGAGAAGCGCGACAGTTCAGTCTAAAGAACATGTTGGCTTCAGCGGATGAAACTAGCATCAGCGTGGCTATCGAGCAAGTTTTATCGGAATTACAGAGTATTTCTTCACTGAAAGAAGAGCAAAACACTGCTCTGGAGGCTTTTCTCAGAGGAAAAGATACGCTCTGTTAGTACGTCATATGCTTCGTTGATCTGATTGGTTGATTTGGCCCGTCTATCACCAACATAGGCCAATCAGCTAACCAGTATTTTCGCCCCTTACCAAAACTACTTCAACGGAAGGTTTCCAGATGGATATGCGGAGCAAATCCATCTGGCGGAGTCAGGTTAACATCCTGCTAATTCAGTGGTGAGAGTTTAATTGTTGTTTTTATATATATTGTTGTTCATTTATCGAACTTCCATACCTCTTATATAGTAATTACATATTACTATGCATCGATTTACTAATGCTCGGACACACTCTCTCGCTGTCACTCGCGGAGTTCGCTTCGCTTTTATCCCTTCCGGCGCCTCATAGACAGACGTGTGTGTGCGTGTGCGAGAGCCGCGTGTGTGACAAGACGGAGTGACACACTGTCAGAGAACGAATACACTGCGTGTTTTAAATGGCGTAAAAAAATAATAATAATAACGAAACGCACTATGTGGCGGCCGGTGTTGATTCTGTGGCGCACCGCCACGAATTAGTCTGTGTGTGGTGGGAAACACTGGACTGTTACCATGCTCTCAGTGTTTGATTATTAATGCCTGTGCATCACGCGAGTTGGACACAAGAGGAAAAGGTTAAGTTCAGCCTTGACTTTGTATCGATATTAGTAGTGTTAAAAGTTGTAAAGAGTACCAAATTGAACAAAACAATATAACTGCAAAATTTGAAGTTATGAATATCTAACGGTATTCTCGGTATTGCAAAATCCATATCATAGTACAACATAATACCGGTAGTCAGTTTCATACCGGTATAGCGCCCACCCCTAGTGTGTGTGTATATATCTGTACCTTGATGCAGATGTCTCTCAGCTGCGAACGGACCTCCAGCACCAGCCCCATGTTCCTGCTGTTCACGAAGTTCTCTCGACACCACTCCTGTTGTAAAGCATGCAAATAAACACAACATCAAGATATTTCCTGACGCAGATGCAAACTCACATGCAATGCTATTTATTAAGATCAATACAAATTCAAGACATAATACCTTAAATTTACAAAAACTATCCCGTTTATACATTTATATAACCTTTGAGTAAAATGTATACCCTAATTATCGGCTCTTAATGCATTGTGTTTCGTTCTTACAAATGAGGAACATACTGTACCTGCAATGTGTATAAAGTAGGGGTGTAACAATATATGTATCGCATTCGCAATACAAAAATGCAACAATATGTATCGTGGATAGTGACAATATATATTGTGTATAGTTCACCAAAAATAAAAATGACTGTGTGAGGAACAAAATTCAAGTTTTCAGAGTTTTAGAGTCAGTACTACATTAACCCCTTCGCTGTGACCCCCCTTTTTGAGAATGGGGGTTAAAATGCACTATTCAAACTTAAATAATTGTAATTCAAGAATGATTTGGAATATAGACCTAAGTTTGGTCTTGTTTTAAAGGAAACACTCAGCAGATTATTGCTGAAGTGAAAACACTTAAATAAATGAAAGTATTTAGTTTAAATTTAAGTAAATCAAATTATTTTTATTTTATTTTATATAAAATATATATTTTACAAAATATTTTTTACTATAAAATTACTATAAAATAAAAGCCATATATCTAACCAAGTTGTGTTCCAAATTTGAAGTTGATATCACAAAAATTGAAGTTCCCATGAGATTTTGTTTAGGCGTAGTACCAAAAATAGCCACCGGGTGACATACATTCCATTGAATTTAGTTGTATACATTCTGCCTTAACAAATTAATACATTTCTGTCCAAATATCAATTCTGTCACAAAATTTGGAACCTTGAGACTCAGACCTTTCTGACAATATGTGTTTTGTCAGGATTAGAAAAGGTTTTGATCATAAATTATGAAATATAATGATGCCCAAAAGGAGACTGATAAAATAATTTAGAGTATCGTTTCTATGGTAACGCAACGTTCAATTTCAAAACGGTTTTCACAGGATGAATTCTGAGTTTGTAAGCTTTCAAATGATACCTAATTTATGATAACTACTAAAATATGTGATATAATAAAAAAGGCGATAAAAAAGATAATATTATATTTTAGAGGATAATATACATATTATACTTTTTAGAGGATAATATTCTATTATAATTTTTTATTCAAAAATACTAGATTATATGTTTTATTATGAACTTTTAGCATGAAAACCAAAGTTTCAATTATTAAAGGTGTGTGCGTCAACTTTTTGTGACAAAGGTCAGAACTCCTCTTATGATGCAGATTTTGTCCTCTTATGATGCAGACTCTTGTCAAAAAATCATCGGTTACTCTTCCTACATAATTTGTAGCAAAAGACAGCAGTCAAATATCTATTTAGCAGTCTTCGACCTTTCAAACGATATATAGTTTGTCATAATTAGATTAGGATTTAATAGTAATATAGCGAAGTAAAGTTAGATATCCCGTATACGGGATGGTGACAGTTAAGGGGTACTACTATATATAATGTTGAATATAATGTATAATAATGCAAGGGGGGAATATTTGTGGGTTCTGATAATGCCAAAATGTCTTTTGTTACAGTATTTTTTTTTTTTTAAATATATCTAGTCAGTGACAGAGATCAAGCATATTCGTCTAAAATAATTCTGAATCATGAATATTGTTATTCTGGTGTCTCTATTGTCCTGTGGTTTCCAGCACAGAGTCCAAGCCTATTCATTTACACACACAATGTAAAATCAAATTTAGCATTTTAATTTTAAAACTTTTACCATATGTCTTGGAGTATCGCAATAATATCGTATCTCGAGTTCAGTATCGTATGTGTATCGTTACATCTCTAGTATAAAGGAAACGTATACCTGAGGACATTGCCAAGTGAACGGATTGGCCAGAAAGTGACTTTTGGGACTTTCGTTTCTGTACCTTGTTACCGCTGACTTTCCTAAAGGCCCTGTAGATGTTGAGGAGCGTCATGTGGTCGCCCTCGCTGGAGATGAACTTCTTGCGGACGGCGAGGACGTCTTCTCTGCGGGCGGGGGGGTTGTAGAGGACCGAGTCGACGGAGAGGAGCGAGATGATGGTCAGAACCTCCTCAGTGCAGCAGAACTCAGGCGAGATCAGGAGCGTCTGTGCACACCGAGAACAATATACAGTATATAAGTATGTCTGTATATATGGATGTTTATACATTTACATTTAGATGTGTGTTTTCCACACAACATTGTATGGTAGTCAATGGCGAGAGACAAAAAATATTTTGATCTCGTTTGAATTGTGCCCTGAATTACACATGTCAATTTAAAAGATACATTTTGATATAAAACTGTTGAGGTATAAGACTGTGAAAATACGTAATTACAAAGACTACAAACCCCAAAGGCGCACATTTTCTCTCAATGAATGAAGCTAACTTTACTGAAGCTAACCTTACTGAAGCTAACTTTACTGAAGCTAACCTTACTGAAGCTAACTTTACTGAAGCTAACCTTACTGAAGCTAACTTTACTGAAGCTAACTTTACTGAAGCTAACCTTACTGAAGCTAACTTTACTGAAGCTAACTTTACTGAAGCTAACTTTACTGATGCTAACTTTACTGAAGCCAACTTTACTGATGCTAACTTTACTGAAGCTAACTTTACTGAAGCTAACTTTACTGAAGCCAACTTTACTGAAGCTAACCTTACTGAAGTTAACTTTACTGAAGCTAACCTTACTGAAGCTAACTTTACTGATGCTAACTTTACTGAAGCCAACTTTACTGATGCTAACTTTACTGAAGCTAACTTTACTGAAGCTAACTTTACTGAAGCTAACTTTACTGAAGCTGACTTTACTGAAGCTAACTTTACTGAAGCTAACCTTACTGAAGCTAACTTTACTGAAGCTAACCTTACTGAAGCTAACTTTACTGAAGCTAACTTTACTGAAGCTAACCTTACTGAAGCTAACCTTACTGAAGCTAACTTTACTGAAGCTAACTTTACTGATGCTAACTTTACTGAAGCCAACTTTACTGATGCTAACTTTACTGAAGCTAACTTTACTGAAGCCAACTTTACTGATGCTAACTTTACTGAAGCTAACTTTACTGAAGCTAACTTTACTGAAGCTAACTTTACTGAAGCTAACTTTACTGAAGCCAACTTTACTGATGCTAACTTTACTGAAGCTAACTTTACTGAAGCTAACTTTACTGATGCTAACTTTACTGAAGCTAACTTTACTGATGCTAACTTTACTGAAGCTAACTTTACTGAAGCTAACTTTACTGAAGCCAACTTTACTGATGCTAACTTTACTGAAGCTAACTTTACTGAAGCTAACTTTACTGAAGCCAACTTTACTGATGCTAACTTTACTGAAGCTAACTTTACTGAAGCTAACTTTACTGATGCTAACTTTACTGAAGCTAACTTTACTGATGCCAACTTTACTGATGCTAACTTTACTGAAGCTAACTTTACTGATGCTAACTTTACTGAAGCTAACGTCTGTCATTGTTTCTATAGTCTTACGTTATAATCGTAACGTTACGCCGTCATCGAGTGTTTTGTACCAGACTGCACACACACGAGCAGCGGATCTCGCTCGTTGTTTCGCTTCCCAGGAGATGTAGTTCATTGAGCGATTTTCACATAAAACTAAATGTCACTCTTCTGTTTTATGACAAACTCCGACTTTCTTGACTTTCAGAATTATCTTTTAAATTGGCAAACATCATATGTGTAATTCAGGGCACAGTTCAGACAGAATAAAAAGATAAGTTGTCTCTCGCCATTGACTACCATACATATTCTTTCCGAAATAAGGTCCCATGAGCCGGAAGCGGAGGGGAGGGGCTTAGGCTCTCTATTCTGCATCTTTCAAGTGAAGCTATATTTATATTTAATGCATTATCAAATCAAATATATATATATTTTTTTAACTATATAGACAAAAAAAAAAAGACAAAAAAAATCACTTTGCCTAAAAATCACTAACCCTAACCCTGACCAAATAACAAGTGATGGTGTATTTCTTACTTTGGAGAAGCGAGGCTCTAGAGGGAAACAGGCCATCTTCTTGCCCAGGGGTGTTAATGTCACCTGGTCATCTTTCCTCTCGACGGCCCCGAGGATACTGAGCTGATCCACAGCCGTCCGCATCGACTCTGCACACATGCACGGGGAAAGATCCTTAACATAACAAATTGACATGAAAGCTGATTGTATTGTTAAAGCAACCATTGCATCCCATCATCGTTATTAGTGAACATAACTATTAATTATTGAACATTTGTGTCGTTTTGTTGTTGTTGTTGTTGTTGTTGCTGTTGCTGTTTTTAATATAGCAACAACCTGGGGAAGGTCATATATTACAGAAAACTAGGGTTATGAGTTGAGGAAAAGCTAAAAATGTTTATATATATATATATATAAAATTGTAAAATAAAAACAAAACAAAAGCAAGCAGTTACTAAAAAAATAATAATAATTTGTTTACTAAAAATCAGGAAATCAGAGAACTGTGAACGTGAATGTTTTGATAAATCATTGAAATATTAACTTAAAATCTCAATGCGGTTCGGCTGACAAAAAAGTTTGGGATTTTACGACATTGCAAAAAAAAAAAATGCTGTTCTTGCTATGAATTTTTGTTTTGTTTTCCAGTACATGACATTACAATAAGAATAAGATATATTTACTTGAAAAGCAAATTACTTAAGATATTAAGTCTTGTTTTCTGAAACATTGATCCGAATAAAGTGAGTTTGAGTTTAAAATAGGAAAAAATAAATCTGCCAATGAGATAAAAAAAAAAAAAAAAAAGTTCTAGTTTAAGCATAAACTCACTTCATTTTGATCAATGTTTTAGAAAACAAGACTTAATATCTTAAAACATTGATCAAAATGAAGTGAGTTTATGCTTAAACTAGAACAAATTTTTTTTTTTTATCTCATTGGCAGATTTATTTTTTCCTATTTTAAACTCAAACTCACTTCATTCGGATCAATGTTTCAGAAAACAAGACTTAATATCTTAAGTAATTTTACTTCTCAAGTTAATGAATCTTGATTCAAGAATGTTTAAATATTTCTTCCAGAAACAAAATACAGAAAATCATGATTGCAGTGTATGGTATAATATGTTGGAGGGTTCATACCAGGCGACGGTTTAGACATGAAGTCGAAGTTGAGAACATCAGGAACTCCCAGAGCGAGCAGTTGCAGAACGACACTGGCCAGATTACACCTACAGAGTCATTAATACTCATTACTGAACACAGAACATATAAAATACAGCTAACTTGTTTTAGTATGCAGCTACATTCACACCGGACGCCGCATTCTTGCATTTGAAACACCACCTTAAAAACAGCATTGCAGAAACTAAGAAGAAAAGAAAACTTATTTTTAAATATAGTATTTTTGAGAAAAGAAGTATTTTTTTTAAGAAACTAAGTATTGTTTAAGAAATAAGTATTGTTTTTTAAAAATAGTATACTATAGCATAGTATAATTTTTTTTAGATAAATAATATATATATATATATTTTATTTTTTAGGAAAAGAAGTATAATTTAAGAAAATTTGCATCTTTTTTCAAAGATAATAAGAATAATCTTTCTAAGAAAAAACAAAAAATAAAAAACAAATAAGTATAACTTTTTAGGAAAATTTGTATAACTAAAGAATATAATTATTTAAAAAATAAGTGTAGTATTTTTAGTAAAATGAGTTACACTTAAGAAATTAAGGATCTTCTTTAAAGAAAATACCCATTTTTTTTCTAAGAAAAAAGTATCATTTTTAAATACGTATATAATTATATTTTTTAATGAAAATAAGTTTTTTTTCTAAATAAAAAAGTATAATTTAAAAAGTATACGTATAGATTTTTTTAGAAAAATAAGTACCATTTCAGAAAATAAGCATCTTCAAAGAAAATAAGTATTTATTTTTTTAAAGAAAATAAGTATAATTCAAAAAAAAGTTTTTTGTTTTTAAAAAAATATGCATCATTGATTCTGACCATCCAGATGCTGAAAAACAGGGGAATGCAAATCACTAGACAAAGGCTTCAACCTGATGCATGTGGACAGGTACATAAAACTAATTTACGAATGAAATGCAAGAACATGTCCTGTGTGAACGGCAATAAATATTGTCAGATAAAGTCTATTATATCACCACAACACAATTCCAGCACGTGATGCCAGGGGCCGGTTTCACAAAGCTATTTCACACCGGTCTATAGTGTTAGACAAGTCTAAAATCTGCTCATGGACTAGTCTAATGCAAGTTAGACTGTTTCACAAAGATAAAGACTGACGTAATTTAGACCAAAAAAATTAGACACCCCAGGCTAACCTACTAGGTCTAAGACTCTGTTACCTTGGCAACCAGCAGCAACAATCAGTTACATTACAAACCGCTGAAAGAAAAGGGAAATTGGCCCTTACCATATATATTCATCACCATTTTCTTTAAGTTTCTCTTGGGGTCCTCCTCCCGTTTTTGGATATTTCCTCATAAATATTTCTTGTACCATGTTTTTGTATCTTTTCTGTACATCTTTGACGCTCAACGGTCGGATTAACGCCGTTAACTGTTGTAGCAATCTTTGTCCAAATTAAACATTTCTTCTTGTTACTACATTCTCCGCTAAATTTCCCAAGTAAAATGTCCTTATAACTGTTACACTCCTCCAACACACACACATCTCCCGCTGGGGTAAACTGCACTGAGCGGTTGAATGCGCTTACTCCATCCGCCATGTTTTTTGTTTTGAAAAGTGTCGTATTTTACCCAGAATGCATTGCAGTGTAGTCCTACTTAAGATAGTCAGAGTCTTAAGCGCTTTGTGCAACGTTCTGATTTAGATGTCTATCTGAAGTCTGACTCTCTACTATATCTAAGCCGTAGTCAAAGTCTATCTTTGTGAAACCGGCCCCTGGGCGTTATACCTCTGTATCTCAGGCACGGTCATGTTGGCGAGGTTGTCGAACTCGTCCTCAGTGTAGAGACGGTAGCATGACCCGGCCTCTTCTCTGCCGGCCCGACCGGCCCGCTGCCACGCCTGGGCTTTAGACACTCGCTGCACCGCCAGCACCTCCAGACCACTCTCTGATTCAGAACATTTCATGTATTATTGCATGTCTGATACACAGAAACACCAGGACATCAGCATCACTCCTCAACAGGAATGTCTAGGATTAAAGGGACGATTTTGTGCGCAAAAAAACACACAAAAATAACGACTTTATTCAACTATTCATTTCCTTCTCTGTGGGCCTCGAGTGAGTTCACGTAGTGTAACAGCGCAGCGCTTCTGTGTTGTACGTCACACACATCACACACACACACACACACACACACGACCAGCGTCGGCCAATAGTGAGCCTGCGTGTGACGTACAACCCAGGAGCGTTGCGCTGTTACACTACGAGAACTCACTCGAGGCCCACAGAGAAGGAAATGAATAGTTGAATAAAGTCGTTATTTTAGTTTGTTTTTTGCGCACAAAAAGTATTCTCGTCGCTTGATAAACTTAAGGTTGAGCCACTGTCGTCACTCGGACTATTTTAACGATGTCTTTAATAACTTTTCTGGGCCGGCAAGTTTCAATCCCTTAGAAGCCTATGGAGGAGTGATCCAGCTCTCAGATTTAATCACAAATATCTTAATTTGTGTTCTGAAGATGAACGAAAGTCTTACGGGGTTGAACAACATGAGGGAGAGTAACTACTGACAGAGTTTACATTTTTGGGTGAACTATCCCTTTATGGTCGTTGCACACTGAGTCCGAAATTTTTTTCCGTATTCGTTATTCAGTGGCTCTGAATTGTCAAAGAACCTCTCAAAATGCTTGCTACAAATGTGAAAAACGCAGAAAATTGAACCCGATCTGAATTTTTTAATGATGGACGAAAGTTTCGAAGGCAGTGTGCAAACATGATTGACACAGCGAAAATTTGGGACTCGGTGTGTGCAAGCACTTGGAGAGAAGGCTTGAGAGTTTCACCTGGATTGTAGCGTTTGGCCTTCACCATCCCCGTGTCTATGACGTATTTGATGCCGGAGATGGTGATGGACGTTTCTGCGATGTTTGTGGAGAGAATCACTTTCCTGGATCCCTGTAACGATCACAGAAAGGAGTGTGTGTGAGTGAGTGAGTGGAAGTACTCGCTCAGCATCAGGTGTGTCGTGGCGTTTGGGGTCGTGACCTTTGGCGCGGGCTGAAAGACCCGGAGCTGTTGGGTGGGCGGCAGCGAGGCGTACAGGGGGACGACTGTCATCGGTGCACAGGTCTCAGGAAGGTGCTTCGATATGTCCCGACAGGTGCGCGCCAGCGCTTCAATCTCCTCCTGGCCCGTCATGAACACCAGGATATCATGGGACGGAGGAGCTTCCTTTAAGAAAATAAGTAACATTGAAAGACATAAAAATGTTGTTCTTTTTTTTAGAAATAAGTAGTTCATAATTTAGAAAAAAAGAAAATTTGAAAATACTTTAGATAAAACTTAGAAAATAAGTATACTTTTTTTTAAAGACATAAATAGTGTTATTTTTTTTAAGTAGTTTTCTTAAGAAAATAAATATTGTTTTATCATGACAAAAAAAACAAATATTTAGTATGATTTATAAAGAAAATAAGTATAAATTTTGTATAGAAATAAATATTTGATAATGTTTTTAAAAAATAAGTATAATATTTTATAGAAAATAAACTTTTACCATTTTTAAGTAGTTTTTGTTTAAAAAATAGGTATAATTTTTTAGAATAAATATAATTTTTATATAAAATGTTTTTTATTTTCTTCATTTACTTCTTAATTTTTTAGAAAATAAATACTGTTTTAACATTTTCTAAAGTAAAATATATATATATATATATATATATATATATATTTTTTTTTTTAAAGAAATTAAGTGTAATTTCTTAAAGATTTTTTTTTTATAAAATAAGAATTGTTTTATTTTAATTTTAAACAAAACACAAGCACCATTTTCCAAGAAAATAAATATCCTTTTTTGCACTTCAAATTAAACCAAAAATCCAGAACTGTATTTTACTCACTAACCATTTGAAGAAGCTAAAAAACCTGCTGTGAACGCAAGCAATTCAGTGACAAGATGATAAGAGACACAAATTATACATTTGCCTCTTCTGTGTGTGTGTGTGTGTGTGTGTGTGTGTGTGTGTGTGTGTGTGTGTGTGTGGACTGACCTGGTGAATCTGAAATATAGAGACCAGCGCTGCCTGGAGATAGTCGGACTGAGGCTGTTTGGTGTAGTAGATCTGAATGGGATGCTGTCGGCCCTCCAGATACAGAACAGGTGATTTATTGAAGTACTGAGAGAACAGATCCACGTCCATGGTGGCAGACATCACAAACACCTGCAGATAGACAGCCTTCATTCACTGACGCAGCAGAACAACAGAGCTGAAATGCTCTCACACACAACCTAACAGCATATCTGCAGTGTAGAGCTGAATAAATATGCTTAAATTAAACAATTCAGGAAAATTCACACTGCATCGACAGAGGGCAACACACACTGATCCGACAAAACCAGACGAAGTGTGTGTTGCCCTCTGTCGATGCGGTGTGAATTGTTTATTACTAGTCTGTCGGAGCTTGTTTTCAGAATTAGAATGTCTGAGAAGTGTTTGTAGACCAATCAAAGATTTAGAATGCGTGATGTCATTACTGTCTGTTACTTTTTGAATGCTGAACATTCCATGAGAGCTTTTCAAATTTAAATCTGACATTCCGTTTGAAAAAAAAAGTCACTAGTTCATAAAAACATGGATGTTGAATGCAGTGTGGAGCGCGAGTCTTTTCTTCCACTTTAATACAAGTTATAAAACATGCATGAACATCAAAAGGTTTGTTGAAAGATACAGAATAACTTGAAATGTTTCATATCACATGTAATCGCTCAGTGTTTTAACCGCGGAAAGACGTCAATAAAACAGCTTGTGAACAATATGTCACTTAATGACAACCTCAGGAAGGCTATCCAATGTTCAGTTCATTAGTTATCTATAAATAAACACTAGAGAGGAGCTTACTTACTGGTAATTATATATATATATGTTAAATCAATTTGTCATGAATACAAGCGTTTATGAAAACTAGCTTATGTGTATCTGAAATATAATAGCAGGTGAATATAATAGACTGGGCTCTGTTGTTAATCTTATCCTCTAATATTATATTACATTTAAATTTAATCATTTAGCATTCGCTTTTATCCAAAGCGACTTACAAATGAGGAGAGCAATAGAAGGAGTTAAACTAACAACAGGACAAAAATATCAACGTATATGTAATTATTATTATTTTTTAGATATAGAGTAGAAGAGAAAAGAAAATTAGTATTAATGAATCAAGTGTTGCCGAAAAAGATGAATGTACCAAATGAGAGGGTTTCCTGTGTAGTTTTCAGCATTAGTAGGGAGAGTTTTTTTTTTTACTCAAAAACGATCCAAAATAAAAATAAAAAATCAAACTATCGGTATCGGGAGCAACTTGTCTTTCAGAATCCGTCCGATTCTCTCGTACCTTCAGAGGTATTTTGTTGTGTTCTGTGCGTTTGCGCTGGGCGGCCTTCACCACGCCGAACAGGACATCAGTGTGAACGGTGCGCTCGTGAGCCTCGTCCAGGATCACCACCGTGTAGCGCAGTAACAGCGGATCCCCGATCGCCTCTCGCAACAACATCCCGTCCGTCATGAACTTCAGCTTGGTCTCCGACGACGTGACGTCCTCAAAGCGCACCGTGTAGCCGACCTGAGGAAGAGTCACCTTTATTTCTACAGCGCTTTATACAGTAATAAACAAGAAAATAACATCAAATAAAGCAGATGGTGTTTTTATTCAGCTCAAGTCGGTTCAGTGTTGAGTAACTGTGTAAGTTCATCGATTCTGAAACAAGTTCACTTCAGATATAAGCAGCTTTACAGAAGATACACTGGCGCTCTGGTTTGGACAGTACAATTGTGTTTATTGTAATATATTGTAAAAATGTAATTTATTCCTGTGATCAAAGCTGTATTTTCAGCATCATTACTCCAGTCTTCAGTGTCACATGATCCTTCAGAAATCACTCTAATATGATGATTTGATGCTCAGGTAACATATATGTTCATATCTTTGTGGAAACTGCGATACATTTTGTCCAGGATTCTTTGATTAATAGACAGCTCAAAAGAACAGCATTTATCTGAATATAAATCTTTTAAACATTATAAATGTCTTTACTGTCACTTTAATCGATTTAATGCATCATTTTTGAATAAAATATTAATTGCATTTTTTTATGTTTTCAACATTGATAATAATCATAAATGTTTCTTGAGCATCAGATCATCATATTAGAGTGATTTCTGAAGGATCATGTGACACTGAAGACTGGAGTAATGATGCTGAAAATACAGCTTTGATCACAGGATATAAATTACACTTTACTGTATATTCACATAGAAATTTAAGAATAATATTTCACAATTTTACTGTTTTTTACTGTATTTTTCAGTAGAAGAGACTTCATTCAAAAACATCTTAAATTTTCAAGCTTTTGACTGCCAGTGTAAAAGTGTCATTATTAATTTAGGATGATGCAAATAGAGAACGTGGACTTTAATTGAAAAACAAGTGAGAACGCACCAGTTTCCCGAGCTGAACTCTCTTCTCCTCGGCCACTCTTCCAGCCAGTGATATGGCAGCGACCCGGCGGGGTTGAGTGATGGCAATGATGCCCTGTCGCCCGATGCCCGCCTCATACAGGTACTGCGGGATCTGCGTGGTTTTACCGGAGCCCGTCTCACCTGCAACAGGAAAGTATCATGTGTGCACTTCTTTTGCTAAACTAGCGAGGATGGAAAAATATCTTCGCAAATACAGAAAAATGACGACTTGAGTTTGGCCACTAGTAAATAAAAACTCATGAAGCGACTAAATAAATTTTTTTTTTAAATGCCAAAATGCTTTTGTATGGTTTAGGAAGTTTACATTTATATTTCTGCATTTGGCAGATGCTTTTATCCAAAGCAACATACACTGCATTGCAGGTTTACATTTTATTTTAGGTATAAAAAATTACATCAAAATTAAACTTATTTTATTGTTTATGGATTCCCTGAGAATCGAACCCATGACTTTGGTGTTGCTCTACAGGCGATGAAATTAGAAAGTCCCTCATCTCATAAACATACATGCATTATTTATAGACAAAGTTTGTTTCATATGAAAAACCTGCTAAACACATTAAAAAAAAAAGAGGGGTTTTCAACATTAAGAATGCTACGATAAACTACAACTTCATATGAAACGTCCCTTGTAAAATATATTTTGGTGGAACTTTAGTAATACCATGGTACTTTGATATATAATGTGTATTGAACTATAAGAATAATTACAGCTGACGCAATACATGTCAAAAAATATATGGTATTACCATGGTACATGTATAATGCATGGTATTACTAATGGTGCATGTCCAAAGATTCATGGTATTACCATGGTACATTTCCAAAATGCATAGTAATACCACTGTGTACATGTCCAAAATGCATGGTATTGTCATGGTACGTGTACAAAATCCATGGTATTGTCATGGTAGGTGTACAAAATTACATAGTATTACCATGGTACATGTCCAAAATGAATGATTTTACAATGGTGCCTGTCCAAAATTACATAGTATTACCATGGTACATGTACAAAATGCATAGTAATACAATGGAAAATGTGCAAAATAAATGGTATTACTATGGTGCATTTCTAAAATGCATGGTATTATCATGGTACCTGTCAGAAATGCATGCGTCTATTTGGTAACGTTACATGTCCAAAATGCATGATTTTACAATGATAAGTGTACAAAATTCATGGTATTACTATACATGTCGTTATTACACATGTATAGTACTGTACATTACTATAGTACCTATCCACAACTTCATAGTATTACCATGTACATGTCTAACATGTTACATGTCCAAAATCATTGTATTACCAGCCCAATGTCCAAGAAGTAGTGTATTGTCACAATACATGTAAAACATACATAGCATTACCAAGGTATTACCATGTTATACTTTGTGAATACTGACAGCTATACTTATACTGTCAGCTTACAGACACGCATGAGGTCTTACCGATGAACACAGCATTGTGCAGTTGCCGGAGTTGGTTGATCACCTGTGTCCTGCTCGGGTAAATGGGCAACTGTCTCCTCTGAGCGTCCACGCTGACGGGCGCGTGTCCCGCTCTGGGCAACAGCATGCCGGGCTTCTTATCCAGGCGGAAGAAGGGAGAGCCCGGCTTAAATCTCTTCGCCGGAGGAGGGTCGGGGTCGTGGGGCATGATCTGCAGGAGACGCGCAGCACTGTGAATCCGTCTCACTCACCGAGAAGGGCTGATGGAGAAAGAAAGAAGAAAGACGGACAGCAGACGAGTCTCGCGCTGCAGTTGTTTACATCATCCGCTCGCTCATGTGGCTCGCACACATTCTAGCGCTTAATGATGACGTCGCTAAGCCTCATGGCGCATGTCTCACAACCATTTCATGTGTACACTTTCTCTAACTGTACCCAAATTAAATAATTATGGCTTCAACTACTTAATTAAGACACAATTAACAACAAAAAAGTGTAAAAATTTGTGAAACTGTATGACAATCTGTTGAGTGATACGTAACTTGTATTCCCCCCTGTCTGTCTTTGCCTGTCATCCACTGCTACTTCATTGTTGTAAATGTTCAATTATCCTTATATTTGTTATTTGGTTGTTCATCAGCAAAAAAAAAAAAACAATAATTTTAATTTTTATATTTCTTTATCCGTAGATATGCCTCCTTATGTGGTAAAGGATTCCGATAAGATACTTTATGACTTTATTTGGAGAAAAAAAGCCGCGTTTTATAAGGCAGTTCAGTTCCAACACATAGTACGCAATGTCATGCTAATTAAATGAAAAGCGAAAATTCTGAGAAATATTGTTTTATGTTTTAAAGAATTGGATTAATGTCGCCAGAGACTATTTCGCCCATTACTACGGCACAGTGAAAGACATGTGTATTGACCAATCAGCGCACAGATACCCTTTCCTGCGACATTCTGATTGGATGTCCGACTTGTACTAATATTCTGCCGCTTCCTGCAACGGTCTCTTTCTTTCACGCGTCCCTACAGTGAGGTGAGGTGTAGTGCGGCCCTCTGCTGCTTTCATAATTTTGTACGATACACGTGACCATACGAGTTGTAAATATATCATAACTGTGTTAAGATTCACGAGGAGATATAATTCTTACTCGATATGTGTATAATAGTAGTCGTTTGAGGAAAAAGTTAGCATTAGCCTGTTAGCTCAGGCCTTTGCGCCACGTGAGATAAGACGTGAAACGTTTTTATGCTTATTTTCTTGTTGTAGATTGTTTCTTGTTTCGATTATAGAGGTGGAGAATGCTTATATATATATATATATATATATATATATATATATATACCGTACATAGTGTGTATGTATACATATAATATATACTCGCGCACTCAATGAACTACAGCAGGTCATCTACAGATCAGCTGTGTCAGTGCTGATTGGTCGTTCCCCCTGCTGAAATAAAACTGGTTCCTACTATCCCTGTCTGTCTGTTTCCCAAGACTTGCAGGGACGCTTGGTTTCAGACATTCTTTTATTAAATTAAGGCCAATAGATCAAATAATAATAGTGGTTTAATTGTCGCAAATTTAAGGTTAATGCTTCTAAGGGTTTCCTAGTATAACTTTAGATTTTGGGTTGATTTGGTTTTCAGATTTAACCAGCTGTATTTTAGCACTTAAGCTTTATACAAATACAACGTTGTCTAAATGGTTTTCATTTACTGTTTCTCAGATTTTTTTCAACCTTGTCTTTAAACCGGCTGTTCACCGATCCTTGGAAGCACTGCAAAGATGCCCAGGGAAGACAGGGCCACGTGGAAGTCCAACTATTTTCTGAAAATCATCGTAAGTTATCAGCGTTTTATGGCATGACGTACAGCAGGTCATCTACAGATCAGCTGTGTCAGTGCTGATTGGTCGTTCCCCCTGCTGAAATAAAACTGTTTCCTACTATCCCTGAGTGTTTGCATCCCACAGCTCACAGGGACGCTTGGTTTCAGACATGTTTTAATCGTGACTCCCCATCGGGTTGAGTAGTGTCTGATAGTCTTTCTCCATGTGTGCAGCAACTGCTGGATGACTTCCCGAAGTGCTTCATCGTGGGCGCAGACAATGTCGGCTCCAAGCAGATGCAGACCATCCGTCTGTCCCTGCGGGGCAAGGCTGTCGTGCTCATGGGCAAAAACACCATGATGCGCAAGGCCATCCGTGGCCACCTGGAGAACAACCCGGCTCTGGAGAGGTGCGTGTCAGTCTGGGCACAAGGATGATCCACGGTAGAAAATTAAGGGCTTTTAAAGTTGTGGGGCCTTATTTATAAAACACGCATAT
This sequence comes from Rhinichthys osculus, assembly GCA_029959095.1. NCBI lineage: Eukaryota > Metazoa > Chordata > Actinopteri > Cypriniformes > Leuciscidae > Rhinichthys > Rhinichthys osculus. Next base: position 4,043,591 of record JARWKJ010000004.1, read on the forward strand.
GACAGGATTGGACTCTAAATCCCATGGATTTTATCCTTCATTAAAAGTGAGGAACAAATCTAGATTTATAATGTTATGCACAAGGCAACTGAACTTTCCTGATGATTAAACAAACCGATGTAAAGAGAAAATAACAGCCCCCTCTTAAGCACATTTATTACCAATGTTTTGGCGCTAAATGTTGGTAATGATATAAGACAAGTGCGAACTCTTAAGCACAAGTTATTCCCTTTAACGTGCACCTCATAATGCCTTGCTGTTCTTTTGAGGAATTAAACAAACTGAGCCATGGGTTATGCACGTTTTCTGTGTGCTTTGATTTCCTTGCCCATTGAGTCTGAACCGTAAGATAAACTAATACTTTTTATTGATGTGCCTTTTCAAGGTCACCTCTCAGCATAAGATCAAATGCATAAAATCAAAAAATAATATCCAAAGCTATTCTAAACTACCATTTATAAAGATGCATTTAAGAACTTTTTTTGTACATGTCAATTATAGACATGTGCCGGTATTCGGTAATGCGATAAATCGCGGTAATGAATATGCACGATATTGTTATCGGGGACTTCGAAATACCGTGAAAAATAATAGATCCGAATTTAGATTTTTAGAACACGCATCAGCTTATTTTCCATCAACCGCTTAAAAAACAATGCGTATGCTGCGCAAAACACGTGCGCACTTTGATGTAAACAATCCCCACATCACTTGTATAAGCACTGTGTGCATGCAGTGCGCACTCTAGTCTAATGTAAACAATCCTCACATGGAGAAGAAGCACGGCGGAAGGAGGAACGCTGCCGACTATTTATCCCCCGCATGGCTGCCAACTCTCACGCATTCAGCAGCTTGAGACTCCTGCACTTGACACTTTCACACGGTCTCGCGCCACACATCCATTTTCTCACGCAGAGAAAAATCGCGGAGCAAAGAGGACACTGACACCGACAGACTAGACAGAGCAGGTTACTTTTGATATGAAAAAAAAATCAGCTCTCAGGTTTTATAACGAAATTCAGACAATAAATACTGTTTTGGTGCTTGTAAATGACGTGACAGATCGCGCGCCTCAGATCAAGTAAACCGATCATCTGTTACTTTTTATTAAAGATACAGTACAACCCACCGAAAGGTACGTACTTTCGATCAATCAGTGTTTTTCAACCACGGAAAGAGGTCAATAACACTGCAGGAGAACAATTATGCCACAGAATGTTACATTTACCTCAGGAAAGCCATTTAATGTTAGTTGACTATAAGAAAATAGCTATAGAGAGGAGTATTTTGCTAAATATGTGCACTATATTACATATTTTAATATATGTTTACTTGTCATTATATAATTGTTATTATAATGAAAATTACGGCATATTACATTTTTATATTTATATTATTATTATATTTATAGCATTATATTTAATTTCTCTCTGTATGTTTACAGCATTATGTGAGATATATTTTTTCTTGAGAAAAAATTAAATGCAGGCTATCTACTGTAGCCTACCTAATATTTATCCAAATGAGTCAATATTGAATCAAGATTGAAATTAAATCCAAGAATTTAATTGAAATCGTGAAAATTGTGTTAAGCAATAATACAAACAGTAGCCTCAGTAACTGTACCATGTAAACATTATAACATGTTGTCACTAAAAAATAAAATTAATGTTTTGACAATCACAATTACACATTGTGATGCAAGTTTTTTTTAGATACCCCCAATCCGTCTGTTTCTCTTGTGCAATTAAAATATCGTGATACCGTATACCGTGATAAAAGCTCAATCAATTAATCGCAGCATACAAATTTGATACCGGTACATGCCTAGTCAATTATATATATTTTTTAATCATTCATAAGGAGACTTTGGAAATGTTTTGTCGTACATTCACATTTCGGATCATCTTATGCATGTCTTTATAAATGAGGCCCCATGTTTTCAGAGTTTGTAAAAATCTAGTCACAAATATTTTAATCTAGAAATTGTGGTTTCTAATCTGCAATCTCTATTTAATGATAAATCCCCTTTAATATTGATGCAGATTTGAAACCTTTAGTGCATGATTAATACAGTACTGATGAATACGGGTGTGCAGGTCTAGTTACGGACTGGCTGTGTCAGTGCCTGTTTGTCGTTCCCCCTGCACAAATCAACATGTTTCCTACTATCCCTGAGTGTCTGCATCCCACGGCTCACAGGGACGCTTGGTTTCAGACATTCTGTGTTCGCTGCATGTATTTGGGGTTTTAAATGGGGTTCAGTTTTAATTATTCCTGTGTTTTTGCAGGCTGCTTCCCCACATCCGTGGGAATGTCGGCTTCGTCTTCACAAAGGAGGATCTGCCTGAGGTCAGGGACCTGCTTCTGCAAAACAAAGTGAGTATGACTGTTGAGCGTCAGCGTTCAGGGCTTGAATGTGTCTCTTCTGGTGTAACTCTTGTGGTCTCTGGTCTTAGGTGCCCGCTCAAGCCCGTGCCGGTGCCATCGCCCCCTGCGAGGTCACCGTCCCGGCCCAGAACACTGGTCTCGGTCCTGAGAAGACCTCCTTCTTCCAGGCTTTGGGAATCACCACCAAGATCTCCAGAGGAACCATTGAAATCTTGGTGAGTATGATTTTGCTTTCCAATAATTATGGAAACTAGATAATTAAGAGTTATTGTTCTGTATTCTATTTTGCAATCATCAATAATGTTGGCATCAATCACACCCCATTTCAGCACTTTTGTGGTGTTTTAGAGGGGCCAAAACTCGATGCTGTTTTTTTTTTTTTTTTTTTTTTTTTTTTTACTAGTTTCCAGTTGCTTGTGTAAGTGCACTAAAGTTAAAAAAAAACTATATAGACGCACTATAAAAATATAAAGAACAACCATGTTAAGTAAATACACTATTAAAAGTTTTTGTTTTTTTTTTCAGAGGAAATTAAATTCATGTTTCCAAATATACTGAGCAATCATGTTTAATAATTGAACTTATTTTCATGTAATCAGTAGTGTGAAGTAGGGATGCTGGATTATGGCTAATCTTATTCCCAATTATTTAACACCATTATTGGTGGGTGATGTGATCAGTTTTTCACGATAGGAGTATCTTTAAATATCTGAAATTTCACAATTATCGATACTTAAGCAAAAACTAATACTAGCTTAACTAATGTAAAGAAAAGGTCCTCAAAATTACACGACAAGTAAACCATACGCAATGCAATTAATGCAAAGTAATTGCAAACAAAATGAACAAATAAATACAACAGAACGAATTTACAAATTACATAAGCAGTGTTAAGTTTCAGGAAGATGTACTAAAAGCGTTAAGTCTACAAAAAAAATCTAATGTGAAATAACACTGCATAGTCTTGCTTGTGCACAATAAATATTATTTTAATCTCTATTGAAGTTATTCAGTCAAGATCACTTTCTTTTTTATCTCATCACATGTTTATCATTGAATGACTGCAGCCAGTGTATTAGGCTGCTGTCACTTGATTTTCTTCTATTAATATTGCACATGAACTGACCTCTTCCGCCCGCAGAGCGACGTTCAACTGATCAAACCTGGAGACAAGGTGGGCGCCAGTGAGGCCACGCTGCTCAACATGCTGAACATCTCGCCCTTCTCTTACGGGCTGATCATCCAGCAGGTGTATGATAACGGCAGCGTCTACAGCCCAGAGGTGCTGGACATCACTGAAGATGCCTTGCACAAGAGGTTCCTGGAGGTTCGTGCACTTAAACTACCATTATTGAGTGTAAACATGCAGGTCTAGTTACGGACTGGCTGTGTCAGTGCCTGTTTGTCGTTCCCCCTGCACAAATCAACATGTTTCCTACTATCCCTGAGTGTCAGCATCCCACGGCTCACAGGGACGCTTGGTTTCAGACATTTCATTTTTTAATAGGGTTGCACCCCATACGTCGGCCTTGGTAAACACTCGCTATAAACCGTTCACTGTTTTCCTTTCAGGGTGTGAGGAACATCGCCAGTGTGTGTCTGCAGATCGGGTACCCCACGCTCGCCTCCATCCCTCACTCCATCATCAATACTTACAAGAGGGTCCTGGCTGTCGCTGTGGAGACTGACTACTCCTTCCCCATGGCTGAGAAGGTACGAATCGGTTCTTTTTGCGTTTTTTTTTTTTTTAAAGACAGCAATTTCACCTGATTATTTTAATAGCTCTATTTGTAAAGAATGAATCATTCTAGGATGATTTGGGGTAATTTTCTAGGGTAGTGCATCTGCATAGAAAAAAAATAAATAATTACAAGCATAGATGAATACAATAGAACAAAGATACAGATGAAATCCGTTTGTTTTCAGGTGAATTTAACTCTTCCGGTACAGACGTCAAATCAAATGTAAAATAACACCGCGTAGTCTTCGCTGTATAAATTGATTCATATAATTAATATGAATTAACTTTTACAAGGTCTGAAGAACTTCTCAAGGTCACTTTGCCGCATAAGATCAAATCCATACAAATCAAACTATCACAAAGCTATTGTAAACAAATTTATAAAGAGATTCATTCAGCAATTTTTTTTTTTACATTCTTTTTTTATTTATCATTCATAGGGACATTTTGGAAACGTTTTGTCGTACATTCACATTTCGGATCATCTTATGCACGTCTTTATAAATGAGGCCCCATGTTTTCAGCGTTTCTGAAGTCTGTATAAAATCTAGTCACAAACATTTTATTCACTAGAAATTGCTGTTTCTAATCTGATAAATCACATTTAATATTGATGTAAGTTTTCAAGCAGATTTTAAACATTTATTAATCAGGCTGCGCGAACGACTACAGTACTGATGAATACGGGTATGCAGGTCTAGTTACGGACTGGCTGTGTCAGTGCCTGTTTGTCGTTCCCCCTGCACAAATCAACATGTTTCCTACTATCCCTGAGTGTCAGCATCCCACGGCTCACAGGGACGCTTGGTTTCAGACATTCTGTGTTCGCTGCATGTATTTGGGGTTTTAAATGGGGTTCAGTTTTAATTATTCCTGTGTTTTAAATATGCAGGCTGCTTCCCTTTTGCTCTTTTTATTTGTTTAACTTTGCTCTGGGTATATTGGGCTGCTGTCACTTTAAGACGAATGCACTATCCAATGCCGGAAACATCCACTTTGTTTATAACTCCTAACAAATGGGTTTACAAGGAAACTCGTTGAGTCAAGCATTTTGACTTTGAGCATGGATGGACATGTGCACAGAACATTTTGTTAACAAACTTAATGTGGTTCAGCGTATGCAAAAAGGCGCGTGAGTTTGTCGTCTTGCAATTTGTTTGACGCGCCAGGACTAAAAGCATGCAAATGATAAACTGTCAGTCAATGATGGTTAAACTTTGCATTTAATCGGAACCGGGGGCAGCTGGTCCATACGCATCCACTACGAACTCTATACTGTGACTATCTCGGATGAGCATATCGTGATATCGATGCTAAAACGATACATCATGCAGCCCTAATCCTAAAATGCATTTCTGCCTTAATTGGCACTAAAAGCTTGTCTGAAACAAGTCTACAGTCACCAAACCTGGCACACCTTCTGATTAGGGCTGTCGCTGTGAAAGAATTTCCATTGCAGTAATTGAGTGGCTTAGTAGCGCGATATGCGGGATTATCGCCATTTATTTATTTTGATTTATATTTATTTGTTGCTAAATAAGTGTTACGATGTGGTCAGCATGCACAAAAACCGTGGACATTTTCAATGTAACCGAAACTAAAACGCATTGAAAGGCTGTCACTCAGCGCATTGTTACGGCAACGGACTGTCTTTGAGTGATTCATTAAATAGAGTTCAACTAACACGTTCAAAAACGCTGATTCATTAAAAGATGTAATGAAAGGAGAATTATCTTTTCAAGGCTCAGATGACCAGCAATGCGTTGCATGCGTAACGCTGAAGCTGATGCTTCACTTAATCGAGACCAATGGCATTGATTCAATGTGTGATTTATTTTCCCGTGGCTTGTGGATGCTGACCAGCGCGATCATTCATGGTAAATACCCTTAAACGTTAAAAGGATGATACAACAAATATTTCGCTTTCCTTGGACACGGCAACCTTTTCACGAACACGTATGACTTGACCTCAAGGACAGACGCTGGTAATCGCACGCGCTCAGTCGATCTCTCATTCACTGTTTAGGCTTAAGTGCAAATCCACGAAGCCTCTGTACAAATCACCATGATAAACAGTCTTGTTATTATTAACTTGACATTCAATACACAGGAAACGAAGTTCAAAACCAGAAGGGTGTTGCCTTATGAAAAAAGACAGTAGTGAATATCACGGTTGCTGCGGTTACTTGCATTCCTCTGCGGTCGCCTGTCAGTAGCGCAGTTATCGCGACAGCCCTAATTCTCAGACTGATCTCATGAAATGGCGTATGTATGACACACCAATTCGTATTTCCATTTTTGGCGTGCGATCAACACGCATCTACCCCAACCCCGTCCCTAAACCTACCCGTCACTGGGGTTAATACCATTTATCAGTCTTCTCCTACCATCCTAGGAAAAATATTGCTCCACAGATGTAAATATACATTTTGCTTCGTTTCGCTCGGAAATTTAACGGCGTACACATACACGCGGAAACACTCAGACATTTAACGGCGTACACATACACGCAAAAGATGACGGTTCGTTTCGGTGTGGACATACACGCGGATAGCTCAAAATGCGTATAGATAACACGCCACTTGACTTGAAAGTGGCGTGTATGTTTACGCAAAGTCATGAATTCTGATCTCATCCAGCTGGACAACTTTCTAATTCAGTCATTAGCTCCAACCTACAGGAAGTCTGCTATTTTGGTTTGAATGTGGGTTTTTATTTTTTTTGAGAAATCAGGCTCTGAGTTAAGTACTCCTTGTAATGATGACTTTTAATGTGGATTTTTTTTTTTTTTCTCTTGCAGGTGAAGGCCTTCCTGGCTGATCCCACCGCTTTCGCGGTTGCAGCTCCTGCTGCTTCTGTTGCGGTGGAGAAAACCGCGGCTCCGGCTGCTAAAGTGGAGGCGGCCAAGGAGGAGTCCGAGGAGTCTGATGAGGACATGGGCTTCGGCCTGTTCGATTAGACTCCTGGATGAACATCCATGTCAGTTTAACACCAATAAAACATCTGGAAACAGCCGTTGTGACTCTTGTGTCTGTGTGTGCACGTTTTGTGTGTAGAAATATTGTATTTATAAATTTCTTTTAATAAAAAGAGACTTTGTCTTAAGTCCACAAGCTTTATTAATAGGTTCACAATTCTGTTGTGCACGTCATTACAAATATAATTTAAAATGAACTTAATTCTTCATAGTGCCAACATTTCAGAATCTGTTTTACTTTGTTCAGAAAGTTCTGAATGAAACAATCCCTGGATGCTAACGAAATATATATACACACCATTTACACAAGGATTTTTAATGTAAATATAATGTGTGAACTAAATGTAAGGCAGAAACATTTCTATGCTTGATCCTTTACTGCTTTCTACAATTTCTAAACTATTTCCTCAAATAGATAAACGTATTTGGGCCTATTAGTGTTTAAAGGGGTCATATAATGCCATTTTTGTACAAGCTAATATGATTCTTTAGGGTCTAAATTAAAAGTTTGTAATTACTTTAATTAAAAATTCTCATTAGTATTGTAAGAAAACACTTATTTTAATTGGTCAAAAACAGCGCTGTTTTCAGCATGCCGTTTCAGTGCATATGCCTTTAAATGATAATGAGCTTCGCTGACCCCGCCTCTCTGTTCTGTGCGTACACCGTTTGTAACTCAATAACAAAATAACCATAACGCGTTGTTCAGTATAAACGTGGGATTATGAATTATATTGAGAACGTCATACATAGAAAACATGCCGTAATGTACCCTGAGTGTAAACCTTAGACGCATTCATTGTGAAGCGTGCTCTAGCGATTTGCAAAGATTAATATATTAATATAAAGTTTAATAAAACGTTTCACTCACTTCCGTTCTTCTGGAGGTTCAGCAGGAACACGAATATCTGGTACCGATCCTTTTTTCATGAGCAGCTTATTAGCAAAACCAGCTTTATACTGACCCTCGTTTATAAAGCAGTCTGGTGTGTGAAATGATTCGCGCAAACATGAGAGCATTGACGTTGCTCGTGGGGAATATTCCCTTTGAAAACAAACTCAGCCACTGCGTCTTCAGCGGTTCGGATTTAGGAACATTAAAATGACTGTGTTCGTTATTACACCCAAGAACAGAACACCACAATCGCTTAGACGCCATTCTGCTCATAGACAGTGCTCCAGCATATCAACAATGACCGCGCCGGTCCGCGCCGCGCAGACTATGATTGACAGCTACTACCTCATGTGCGAGGGCGGGTCTATGTTGAAACGCTCCCGTCAATCAACAATCGCGGGAGGGGCGTCCGTTTTATTGACGTCTCAGGCTCGAACGGCTTGATTTGAGGCAGGGGAAAACATATAAGGAGATTAAAACAAAAACACTGGATGGATTTTTAGCATTATATGATGGTTGTGTACAGACACTGCCAACACACATTTCAGTACAATCAACTTGTAAAAGTGCATGTACCATTATATGACCCCTTTAAATATTTGTGCATTTTAATTTCTTAAATGTATTAATTTGGGTTAGTTTTGACTAAACATAATTTGTCAGTCGTACATAAAAGAAACAAGGGTTAGTTTTGACTAAACATAATTTGTCAGTCGTACATAAAAGAAACAAGAATGAGACTTGTGTACTAGCAGCACTAATTTAAAAGCACAACAACCAGGTTTGCATATCAAATTTTATTAAACTGGTCTCAAACATACTTCAATACTTCATTGATATTTGCATTCATATACTTTTAAACCATGTTCATACTTTTTAACTGATTCAAATTGACTGGTTTATACTGATTTAAAGATCGAAGACATTTTTTTAAATGATTACTAAAATCAAATGGATAACAAATAAACTATGCTGTTCATTTTTTGTGTGTGTGTGTATTTAACTCTGTTAAGGGCATGTAAGGAATTCATGTTTATTACACTAAGAAAAAAAAACTTTCCGAACCCTTGTGGAATTAATAGGACAACCAATTTTATATACTGTATATCCAAAATACTAGGGGGAAAAGTAAAAAATTATGAAACTTTGGATTGACCAATCAGCATCCAGGGCCACTACACTATTTTATTATAATCGGCGTGCATGAAGAAACATTAAAACATGCAGATTAAAACCTTTTGAACATATTCAACAGAAAAAAATGTCATTCAGACAAAAAAACAATGCTGACAGAAAAAGAAATTTAACACTATTTGTTGTAAAATGACTGATATGCAGATCAATTTCATCTATATTCAGATTTTAGTCATAGTGTTTCACCTTAGTGTCTGGATCTTTTTTGCCCAATGATCGCACGAATCTCTTTCAGCACTTTTGCTTTGTTGTTTGAGATGTTTTTTCCAGCGACCTCCATTAGATCAGTGATCATCTCAGCACTGTAAGGACCTTGAAACGTGCGATATTTTTTTCTCCAGTCCTCAACTTTATCTGATGGAACAATAACACTTAAATCAGAACACAATTGATATTATATTACATTTTATTCAGGATATTGTAAGATTTTAACTTGCCTCCACAGTTGACCACATTAAAGAGAGGGATGTGAATCACGGTTGGAGTGTTTTGGCCTTTGAACACATAGAAGTCCTTCGGTTTCTGTAAGTCCTCACTGGGAATGTTGACCTCAGGGAAAGGGATGTTTTGTTCCCTGCACGTCTTGGCTGTTTCTATCACTGTCTGCAGTGGAAAAGCATCACAAATGCTCTTATTTTTAAATTACGAACATTTTCCAGATTCTGAAACCTCAGAGTGAAGCTGTAGAGAAGTAAATACTCGTATAATACCATGAAAGGATCACTCTCACTGAAATCCAGGGAAATGATGAGGTCGATGTTTCTCTCTTTTCTCAGCACTGAGAAGTAGGGTGCGTTGAGCAATATCCCGGCGTCTTCAAAGTCTCTCGTCTCACTTTCCAAAAGAGTGGAGTGCACTGCTTCATCTGAAGGGATCTCAGCATTATTATATTAATCACAGGGAATTTCCAGTTAGCAGGTCTGTTCTTACTTTTTACCTGTCATCTTGTGGAGGAAGTTATAATTCCTGCCCCAGATCCACAGATCAATACATTTAATAATGTTAATCCATGCATCTGTAAAACAAATACACTCAACAAAATACATTTTCTGAAGTTCTTAGGCTCAGTAAATAGTTCTTAAAGCTAAACTAGATTTAAACTAAACGCTCTCTAGCGGTTGAAGCATACAACTACAAGTTACTTGCGGAGGAACATTGTTTTGATCGTTTTCGTGAGTTGTGCTTCGGCTCCTGCGCGGATGAATCTGATAGGAAATTCTGCGAATGTCACTAACGACGACATCAAAACTGAAAGAAAGGCGGATATATGAAACATATGTATTATGAGCAGTGGTTAAATTGGCTTTTATAGGGAGGGGGAGCCCTTATTTACGGTGAATGGTCATCATTCAAAATCGCACCGTAAAATGACTTAATTTTTTTTTTACACCAAAGAGGCTCTTTTTCCAGTATTAATGTGTAAAGTAGGGTTTGAGTACATATTTAAACAAAGAGAAATACTTAACAATTCACTTTTTTTTTTACCTTTAATGTTAACAGACAGCAACGGATTTCACCCTCGGCAAATGTATGAAATTGAACATGTTTGAAAATATTGGTTGGCAAATATCTTTTAAAACAAGAAAAAATGTCGATTTAAAATAATCAGGGCCTATTTATTTTGGCAGTTTGTTGTTTGATTTAATCCCACCGACACGCAGGGCCGTACGGGGATTTTTCAAAATTAAAGTTCCAAAAAATTATCTTGCTAGGGGGGTTTGGGGGCATGCGCCCCCAAGAAAATTTTGGTTTTCCTGATCTCAACATGTCCATTTTAAAGTGTTTTGAAGGCCAAAAAAAAAAAAAAAGGACAACAGTAGCTTTAAAAGCATGTCAGTGGTCAGCATGAAGAAGGCCTATTTTATCAGATTACAGATTCTTTATCATGAGAATCAGTTTAAATGTTGCAATGAGTGATCCACACTATAAAATGGAAATGCAGAATGTTTATGCATATTGTTGACAATACACAATCACATATTCGAAACGGGAATGTCCTTAAAAAAGAAATGATTCAATGATTATTTTGTGTTACATTTCAAACAAACGCCAATGCAATCATTCTGTGCCCAGAGGCATATGAGCAATTAGTATGAGCATCAAAGATCAGTTTCAGCTACTTTTTCTTTCCTAAATTAATCATTATTTTTGGACTAGCTAATCTGTTCATTTGGTTCAATTGTTCACTCATAAAGACAGTCACTTGTCGCCGCCTTCTGGCTTAATGATGCAAGTTGCGCAAACACGAACAAGCGGAGTGATACAACAGTGAAAAGTCGAACACATTCGAGGTAACGTTATACAAATATATTACAATAATAATGGCAATATATTTAATAGGGCGCTTGTGTTGTTAAATTTAGCTTATAGTAGGCCTATCCACTGTCTTTGATCAAACTGAGTATTTCTGTCGATCATTTAAAACTGCTATCGACAAACAGCTGTTTAGATTAACTACTTGCATCTTATCTCGCACGGTATGCCCGTTGTGAAGCGTGAAGCGTCGCGTTGGGATTCGCGCTCGGTTTGCGCTTCTGCATAAATCCCACTTGCTTTGATTGGACTCAAACATTTTGACATTGACGTGCGGGTGAGTGCTGAAGCAGCTCAGACAAGTTATCGTTGCGATGGGCGAATCATTGCAGCACCAAATTCGAGTTAATATTAGCCAATTATTTCATAACTTTCATTATATACACTCAACAAATTTTAAATATTTGGTGCTGAAGGAGACGGAGCTGAGCTCCGGCAGGGTGTGTTGTGGACCCGAGGAGGCGGAGCTGTGCTCCGGTGCGATCCGCCCCAATTTAACCTATGATTATGAATAAGTATGTAGGTAGCTGTTGTTTCGACTTGTTGAAATCAATTGTTTTAAAATAATGTTACAAACGTTTGGCAATGCTAACGTAACGATTGCTAAGTTCTGTCAGACAACAGTGGAAACGAACTAACTAAACAATAACACAATAAAAATGTTTAGGCCTAACGTTAAATCAGGTATTTGAATTAGGCTACATAGGCTATCAAATTTCCATCCATTTGAATTACACAGCTTTAACACAAACTAGTAAACTTATTGTGCATATTTTTCAGTCATACATAATTGAAACGGTTTAGATTTCTATAATAGCCAACTGTTTACTTTTTTTTTTAAATTCACAATAACCATGTTTATATTATTGATAAATATCATAGGCCTACATTTGAACCAATTGAATATACTCGATATAATATCGAATATATATGTCCATAGATTTTCCACAATGAACAGATTTATGCTGGTTCTAATATAGTTAAATAAAGTCTTTTTGAAAATATGATTTATATGAATTAAAATATTATTTATATTATGATTTAAATCAAAACATCATTAATAATAAACTAGGCCATTACTTTTTTTGAGTGCAGAAATTTGACCTGTTTTTATCTATGTATGACTGACACATGCATCCCATTACGGTAGTTTATGTTAAAACAATGGATGGAAATTGTATATGAAATTCAAACACATAAATCTTAAAGTGTAGATCAGCATCAGGAAAATTTTAGAAAAGTGGTGTGGAGAATGCAGGGATGATATTAGAAACAGTTTAACCTACCAAATGGCCAGACATTAATCTGTTCACTCAAATTGTTGCATACATCCATGGTGTGACGCTTCACATTCAGTGTTTCTGCTTCTTTATCAACAGTTTTCAGTCTTCCTCCAGAGAAATCTGTAAAAAGACATGACACGCAAGTTAGTGAGTTCTTCTTATTGCAGTTTGTGTATTTACAATCATAATTTAGGCTACTTATAACTAAATATTTTTTAGCCAAAAGGTTTTTTTTATTTCTGTTTCATGGTTTGATTTTCATAATTGTTTTTAAATTTTGCCAGAAAAGCAAAAATAGTCTGTATTTATCCAAAGCGACTTACAAATTACAAATTTGAAATGCAGATATGTGAAATATGTCCTTTCTTTTGCATTTTATACAGTATTTCATATAAAACAAAGTTTTCTTCTCAAATCTGTCAATAAAGGCCCATTGACACCAAGGACGATAACTATTTTAGCATTCACATTGTCGACACCAACGCACAATATCATTCTGTTTGTTAAACTGGTACTTCACCCAAAAATGAAAACTCTTCAATTACTCAAGCTTATGTCGTTCCAAACCCGTAAGACTTTCGTTCATCTTCAGAAAACAAGTGAAGATCTTGATGAAATCTGAGAGATTTCTGACCATCCATTGACAGCTGTCTAGCTGCTTGTGTTAAGCTATATAAATTCATCGACTAACCATTCAGAAATATTGTCTGTTGTCACTTCTTGAGTATCTCCATCTTTGTCCGACTCCGGGTTTGAACATAAAAGGTAAAATGTTTTTGAAATGTTCAGTGTGTGTGTGTGTGTGAGTTAATCTGTGCTGCTGACACACACACACACACACACACACACACACTCATATACACACACACACACACACACACACACACACACACACACACACGAGCTGTTGAAGCTCCGCCCTCTGTCCGGGAGCAGCAGCTCATTTGCATTTAAAGGGACAGACACAAAAACGGTGCGTTTTTGCTCAACGTCAAAAAAAGTGATATTAACATGCTATATAAAAATATCTGTGGGGTATTTTGGGCTAAAATTTCACATACACACTTGAGATTAGAGATTTTTTTTTACATCTTGTGAAAAGGGCATTATACCACCCTTTTTATTAAGACGTGAACACAAGGCTGTGAGGGACATACAGACCATTCAATGGTTTGTTACCATTCAGTGTTGTTCTGACGGATTCATCAAGAGCAGTCGAAACGGAGAGATTCATGTCCACGATTTTCATGAGCTCCTGGTAACATTGGTCTGTATCTGGAGAGTTTGGATCTGGTTGACTTCGCTCTGATATATTGTGCCGTAGCGCTTCTGGAGGCCCGAGTTTGAGTCCCGCCGCAAAGTCCTTTCCCGATCCTGTTCCATTCTCTCTTCTCAATCCTTCCTGTCTCATCTTGTCCTGTTCTATATATAAATTTATAGACCTAATTACATTTTCAGCATCATTACTCCAGTCTTCAGCGTCAGAAATCATTCTAATATTCTGATTTGCTGCTCAAGAAACATTTCTGATTATTATCGATGTTGAAAACAGTTGTGCTGCTTCATATTTCTGTGGAAACTGATGCACTTTTCAAAAGTTTTGGGTAAGTAAGATAAAAAATTATACTTTTAATCAGCAAAGATGCATTAAATTGATTAAAACAAAAGTGACAGTATACAGATTTCTATTTCAAATAAATGCTGTTCTTTTGAACTTTCTATTCATCAAAGAAAAATGTACCACGGTCTCCATAAAATATGAACCAGCACAACTGTTTTTAACATTGATAATCAGAAATGTTTCTTGAGCATCAAATCATCATATTAGAGTGATTTCTGAAGGATCATGTGACACTGAAGACTGGAGTAATGATGCTGAAAAATCAGCTTTGATCACAAGAATAAATTACAATTTACAATATATATTTACACAGAAAACTTAAATTGTAATAATATTTCACAGTATTACTGGTTTTGCTGTAATTTTGATCAAATAAATGCAGCCTTGGTGAGCAGAAGAGACTTCTTTAAAAACATAAAATCAGGGCTGTTAAATATTCAAGTAAATAAAGCCTAAGAAATGCTTTACGTTTCTTCATTTCCTCAAGTATTTTTTCCTTTTGTTGAAAGAAATCTGAAAAACAAAAACAAAAATCAAATGGATGGTAATGATTTTAATCATTTCAATTTACGCTGAATTCAGTCCTCAGAACAATTGCAGCTGCACCTTTTATCTTTTGCAAGATTTGTTTCTTAATATCGTCTTCATCAGCTAAAGTGCTGGTACACAGAGCTGCAGAAAAACACACAACATCAGCAAACATGAATTTTACAGAAAAACAGTGGACACAGGTACTATAACACCCTAACACATAACATAAATCCCACATACAGGTGAAACTCGAAAAATTAGAATATCGTGCAAAAGTTTATGTATTTCAATAATTCAAATTAAAAGGTGAAACTAATATATTTAGTATATATAACTATATACATATGCATGATTATACTTTTCAGAGGGCCGACATTTCTGTATTTAAAATCCTTTTTTTTATTGAATATGTAATATTCTAATTTTCTGAGATTTTGAATTTGGGGTTTTCATAAGCTGTAAGCCATAATCATCAAAATTATAACCTTTGCACGATATTCTAATTTTTCGAGTTTCACCTGTATGTTAACGCAATATGCTAATGCAGGCCTGATCACACAGATTGAGATTTAAGTCAATGATGTACAATCTAAAACATAGACTGATATCACAAATATTAAAGTCCCCTTTAAGCGGGCCGGAGCGGTTAAGGGTTTTCTTAAGGGGTGTCGTGTTAGCGGCCCCTAAGTGAATATCTAATGATCTTTGCAACGGAAGTGAATCAATCAAAACTAACTTTGGCTGGTAAATGAAGGTGTCTTGACTTGACTTTAACAGAGTTTGTTACCTTGAAGGTACAGCATGTCAAATTCATCCTGTTTATTTTTCTTAGAGCCTTTGTGAAACTGACTGCCAAAGTTTGAGGCGTCCACAAACGCTCCAGTGAGAGAATAACCTGCTTCATGTGGAGTGATCTCGAACCAGGGGTCTGCAGACAGAAACACATCCATATAACAGCTGACACAAACACATTAACCCTCTGTCTTTCTTTTAGACAAACACAGACCTCCTTCATTTAGCTGTTTGCCTTGCTTGTCGATCACTGTGTAGATGGGCAGCGGGTCTTTACTCTGCTGGCTCCACTGCTCTGTGAGTGTGTGTTCATCGATCTATAACAAGTTCAAGTTATAAAGCTTAATTTTCTCAGCAATAAATATCTCTTTATAAAGATTCGCAGAACAAATGGAGCCTCGAGTATCTTTACATTTCTGCAGTCAGTGCAGTGAGAGACTTTATAGAGAAGTAAAGTTAATTTAATCGCCATTGCATTCATGTTTGAGATAAAGAAATATGACTGTTTGACCTCATGAGAAATGTTCAGAATAAAACACGGACTTTGAAGTCATTTTTGGAGATTTTTTTTCTGACTTTTCACATCAGTTTTGATCTCTATAAATATCGTGCCATTTGCTGAAGATACCTTTATTCACGCATGATAGGCCAGCATACAAATGCAGTCGCATGCGTCATCCTCCTTGTTCTTCAGCTCTTCACCGAGCTTCAAACTCAGAAGTGTTGTACCTCGTTTCCCTCCTTCTTGGAACAGTAGTTATATGCATAACGCAACGTTCCCATTCATTTGGTTCACTCGGTACAACACACACCTTGGGACATATATTCACCCCCGCAAAGTCAGCTGAACTAAACGCAATGGACCAGCACCACTTACCTCTATGTTTTTCAAGGTAGCGACGGCCCCTGGTTAAAAAACCCCTGCGGTGAGCTTGGGCTGAGCTACCGTCGCCGCAGTGTCATCTAGTCAATAAAACCAAACAAACGTGTGCGGTGATGCCCAACTGGCCACCACACAAATATCCTCCACAAACACCCTTCTAAATAATGCCCATGATGTTGCCATGCCCCTCTTGTATGCAATAGAAATCACCTCCACGATCCAATGTGAAAGACGCTGTTTATATAGCTATTTCCCACAAACTGGGTTGGCAAAGCTTACAAAAAGCTGAACAAATGTCTGTAGAGAAGCGCTTCCTGGACTCAAATGAACAAGTTTGAGGTGCTCTTTGGATAGAAAAAAACATGTAGAAATCTCTACATTTCTTACAAAAAGCTGGTTAGAAGAACGCACAGCCTGCGTCTGCTCAATGTACCTCGGTAAAACTCGCACAGGGTCTCCTGAAGTCTCCTGTCAATGTCCTCCAAGTCAATAGAGAGATTCGACAAGGCAGGCAGCTTGCACGAGAGCACACTATACTCCCCCGACATGACTTTAGGCGTATACACTCTTAACCCAAATTGGATGCATGAGGGATGCACTGACAGTGCATGAAGACAAAGTCCTTTTAGGCAAGTCATGCCACTCGGCCGCCATCTTGGCAACGCCTCCGGGCAGCTATTTCGGAATAACAAGACCAGGCTCCTATCTAAGTGAATGGGCAGAGAGTCAGAACTGCAGTTTCACTGGTCACCGGGACATAAAAACTGCATGTATAGAAACAGCAGTAAATTATGATAAAAATCGCTGAAAAAGTTTGATGACTTTGCCCCAAAATAAGGTTTAAAACGTCTTTTTCCCCACAGGTTATACTTTTACTACGCATGCGCAAGGGTTCTCTCCCTCGGTCGTGCGCGCGCTACACAGTTTGAAGCACAGTATGTGCGAGCTCTCGCTAGCTCGCTCTAGATTCTGGGAAATTTTAACTAATTTGCGGGCATCAGGGAGCCGTTATCAATCTGCGGGAGACTTCTGATGTCTGATATTTCAACGCATTCTCATCCCAAAGCGTAATATATTGACTCTTTTGACAAAGCGTCTATATCCAATGCACATGGCACCCTTTAGCGTCAATATAACACGCTTCGGTTTTGGGTAGGTTTAGGTCTGGGGTAGTGTTAGGGTTAGACCACTAGGAGGCGCCATATATCTGCGTCTCATATGACGCTAAAGGGTGCCATGTGCGTTGGATATAGACGCTTTGTCAAAAGAGTCAATATATTACGCTTTGGGATGAGAACGGGCTGGATATTTACACATCTCACACATACACTGCATATCAAATCTGCCGCCTTTTCAAACAGTAACGTATTTTGCGCTGTCGCAAACCTCAACTGTGCGCATGCGTCAGTGGAACCAGACGATAGGCTTAAATGTTTCCCGGCTTGACTGTTAAAAGCAGACGATTGGCTTTCCAGCGGGAGGGGCGGGACATGTGCATACAACCGCCATCTTTGGCGTTACGGGTTTTCCCTATATTTGTATTAAGGATTGATGAAGTGGCATGTCTCTATATAAATAGTCTCTGATGAAGATCACCAACTCTGGTGCTAGCAACAGCAGGAGGGCTGTTTTATAAGACAGCATCCTTAGACCCAATTATTCTAAAGGCTCAACTGGAGGTTCACACATAGCCTCGAGAACTACAATCAGGTCCCATGACAGCACCATTGATTTTGTACGGGCCTTAGACTCAGCGCCCCTTTAAGGAACCGAATGGCAAGCGCACATGGCGCAGCATCATTAATGCCCTCATGACAGGCCGAAATGGCCAGCAAGTAAACATTCAGCGTGGAATGAGCATTCTCTAACAATTCCTGCAGATAACTCAATATTCCTGCAATCGGGCATTGATACCAGTCTTCAAATATGCGTCAATTCAACCTTGTTGTCAGCGCCCTAGTGCTCTGTATTGTGGCTACTACATTGATTGGGAGATCTACCCCACCATTCAAATGGCCAGGGATGTGCATTGCCCTAGTGACACTAAATGTTTGCTGCCCCATATCAAGAGCGTTCGTGCCAGTTCCAACAGAGGAAGAGAGCGAGTACCCCCTTGTCTGTTTATATATGACACCACTGTCGAGTTGTCCATTCTGACTAACACGTTTGCCCTACAAGCCTAAAGTGTTTCAGTCCCAGAAGAACTGCCTGCAACTCCAAATAATTTATGTGATGCTCTTTCAGCGCGGTCGACCACTCCCCTCTTACAGAGCTCCCCATCCATGTAGTGACACATCTGTCATCACCAAGGGGGATTTCCTCTGTCAACAGATCCGGGTTTCCCCATGGAATCAGAGCTTGAACACACTGCATTATCGTCACCTGTCCGTTTAAATGACGCATGGCATTCAGCACAGTGCCTAGCGCCCATCTCTGGAACGCATGCATAAAGATGAGACCCAGTTGAATGAGCGCTATCAATGGGGTCATGAGCCCCAGCAGTCTCAGCACTGTATCGAAAACAAACTCATCTGCCTAGCTGAAACGGAGTCAGACAGCTGTGAAAATCCTCTGACCTCCGTACTGACAGCATAGCTTTCTAAACCATGATAGAAAATCAGCTGACTCGGAACCAGTTGAGATTTATTAATATAAATTCTAGGTTGCACGTCACACGCAGGCTCACTATTGGCCGACGCTGGTCATGTGTGTGATGCGTGACGTACAACCTAGAAGCTTTGCTTAGTTTCACTACGCGAAATATCACGGCCGAACAGAGAAGGAAATGATTAGTTGAATAAAGTCGTTATTTTTTTTTGTTTTTTAAGCACAGAAAGTATTCTCGTCACTTGATAAACTTAAGGTTGAGCCACTGTAGTCACTCGGACTATTTTAACGATGTCTTTCATAACTTTTGGGCCGGCCAGTTTCGATCCCTTAAGAAGCCTATGGAGGAGTGATCCAGCTCTCAGATTTAATCAAAAATATCTTGATTTGTGTTCTGAAGATTAACGAAAGTCTTACGGGTTGGAACAACATGAGGGAGAGTAATTACTGACAGAGTTTACATTTTTGGGTGAACTATCCCTTTAAGGCTCGAACAGGACGTTTCTGAATGGTTGGTTAACATAATGTCACTTGATCTATCTTTGTGTACTGGCAGGGTAGAACTTAGGGTGCTTTCACACCTGGATCGATTGGAGACAGTGTTCCGAAACAAAGGGGCGTTTCCCTTTTGGCCCGGTTCGTTTGGTCATATGTGAACACAACAATCGCACTCTGAATCGGAACAAAACAACCGAGCCGAGACCGCCTAAAAGAGGTGGTCTCGGCTCGATTCCATACGAACCCTGGAGCGGTTCGTTTGTAGTGAGAACACAACCGACCCACGAACCGGAACAAATCAATAGGCAAGGTGGTCTCGTACCTTTATGTACTGCTGTCGGAGTTTTTTCGCCTTTGCGCGGCACTGCTCGACGGACCGTTCATAACCCCTCTCTTTCATTTTATAGCTGTTCTTCTTGTACACTTCGGTGTTCTTGTGTGTAGTGTCCAATATCCGGGAGATGTGTTCTTCCGACCAAATATCTATGAGGCATTTCACCTCTTCGTAGCACCAAGTCAACCCGCGATTCATTTTGTGTTAATGAAAAATGAATGAAAATGAAAAATGAGTACATAAAGCTACTGTTGTCATGGCGATGTCCCACAATGGAATGCGCGACCTGAACGCATGAGGTAGTGACGAAAAGGCGTAAGGAAAGCCCTGGAAGGGTGTGCGATTTGGACCGCTTTACAACAGTATGGTGTGAACAGAGTGACGTATTAAATTGATTCGGAACAAAGTATTCTGTTTCGGATCTGTTCCGGAACAAAACAAATCGATCCAGGTGTGAAAGCACCCTTAGTGAGATACAAACGCTATGTGTTTACTGATGTATACGTACTCAGTTTGTTATAACACAATAACCATAACGCGTTGTTCACTATAAACGTGGGATTATGAATTATATTGAGAACCAGCTTTATACTGACCCTCGTTTATAAAGCAGTCTGGTGAGAAATGATTCGGCAGAGGCTTCCGGCTTAACGATCTATGGAGTAGGACGCAACTTTCGAAGCTCCTGCAATTAGCTGTAAAATTAAGTTCACTGGCGCATTTTCGTGATATTTTTCTTAGTGTTAGTTATATTTAACGCTTCTTTTTTGACTATTGCCGACCAAAATGCCTGCTAAACCCAAAACTGGCAGTGCTACATCCGCGGCTCCTCAGCGGCCTGCTGCGCAAGTCACATCCTCGCCTGGTAGTGATTCCTCCTCCCCCCGCGACGGTGCTGCAATGTCTGCTATTCCACCCGATTTCAGGGAGGAGCTGCTCTCTTCACTTCGCAAGGAGATGGCGGCTATTTTCAAAACTGAGCTCCAGTCTGCCCTAAGCGAAAACCTTACGTCTATCAAGACGGAGCTACAGGCAGTTAAATCCGAATTGACTTGTACTATTACAAACATCCAGGCTAAAGTGAACGCCATGGAGAGCACTGTAGTTGAAATGGAAACTTCGCTCTCCACCTGCAGTGATAACATTACTTCGCTACAGTCTAAAGTGGAACACCTATCTGCTGAGCTGCTAAGAGTGGACAATAAATGTGAAGATCTCGAGGCCAGATCGCGTCGCAACAACATACGGATCATTGGCGTGCCTGAAGACTCAACCAACCCTTCCATTTTGTCGGCTGTTTCTACTCTACTTAAAGAGGCCTTTCAGCTGGATAAGGAGCCCATTTTGGACCGCGCTCACCGTACCCTGCAGGCCAAGCCCAAACCCGGGGAACGTCCTCGCCCCATAATCGCCCGACTGCATTATCATACAGACTGTGCAGACATTCTGCGGCGAGCTAGAGCACAACAAAGAATAAAGGTCGGCGACATGACGATACATATCTTTCCGGACCATACCGCGAAGACTTCCCGTGCTCGTGCCGCCTTCAATGACATCCGCCGCCAGCTCCGTGAGATACCGGGGATACGATATGGCCTTCTCTACCCGGCTCGCCTCCGTGTCACTTATGATGGTACCGAGAGGGAGTTCGTATCACCGGATGATGCCAGTGCATACATTAAGACATTAATCAAGTAAGAAATCTGACATCTTTTCAGGCAGTACTACCACCGTGGAAGTAGAATGGACAATTATGATCTTTTTACTTAACGCACTAAGTTCTATGTTACAACTGATATGTTAATCTGTGCCTTTTTCTCTATTGTTGTAAGTTGCAGGAGCCCGGCCCGCCTTAAGCTTAACCGTTATTATTAGGCTAAAGCCGGTAGCCTTGTCCTTAGGGATTTTACTCCTATTGGAGTTAGCACTGGGTTCTCCATCGTTTGGGGATGGGGTCGTTGTAAGTGCTTGGGGGAGGGTGGGAGGGATGTGGTTAACGTTCGGCCTGTTTGGCCATCCAGTTTATGTGTGTGCATGGTGTGCGTGTTTTTTTTTTTTTTTTTTTTTTTTTTTTTTTTTTCCTCTTCTTCGGGGCGGTGTTTTACATTCATCTATGATACTCCATAAATGGCTGCTATTACTGGCAATTCAGGACCCACTCTTAGAGGTTCACATATTAGACTTGTGAGTTGGAACATCAAAGGTTTGGGAAGTCCCATTAAAAGAACTAGGGTATTTACTCACTTGAAAAGGCTAAACGCGGACATAGTGTTTCTACAAGAAACCCACATGCGCACCACAGACCAGGTTAGGCTAAAATGCCCGTGGGTCTCCGAGGTGTTTCATTCCAATTTTAACTCCAAAGCCAGAGGGGTTGCTATTCTAATTGGTAAATCAGTTCAATTTTTAACGTCTAAATTGATTGCTGACGAAAACGGCAGATATTTAATCGTCTCAGGTACACTTTTACAAGTTCCTGTGTTACTAGTTAATATTTATGCCCCAAATTTTGATGACCCAGATTTTATGAACAAAGTATTCGAACGTCTTCCCTCTCTACATGACAACCTCCTTATCGTCGGAGGGGACATGAACTGCGTTATTGATCCTAGGCTAGACCGCTCCTCTTCCAAAAGCATGACCCCTTCGTTAATGTCCAGAACGCTTTCTGACTTCATGACTAAGAATGGTTGCATTGATCCCTGGAGATTCTACAACCCTGCCGTTAAGGAGTATTCATTTTTTTCACATATGCATAAATCCTTCTCTCGAATTGATTATTTTTTCATTGATGCCAAACTTATATCCAAGGTGTCAACGACTAAATATCATCCTATAGTTATTTCTGATCACGCCCCGCTCTCTTTGGATATTCAGCTCTCTTCGCAACACCGATACTCCGCACCATGGAGGCTAAACACTCTGCTCTTATCCGATGATAAATTTAACTCTTTTATTGCATCTTCGATTGATGATTTTATCATGATCAATCAAAATGATGCTGATCCTATTTCTTGTTCACTACTATGGGAATCACTCAAAGCATATTTACGGGGTCAAATAATTTCCTACTCTGCGCATTTAAATAAAACTCGGACAGCCAAACTTCAAGAGCTTTCAACAAATCTCGACAAGTTAGATCAACAATTAGCCGCTTGCCCCTCCCCTAGCTTGCTCAAAGATCGTGTTAATTTACAAACTGAACTTGACCTCATTACGACAACGGAGGCAGAGCGCCTTCTTTTGCGCTCGCGTTCCACATATTATGAGCATGGCGATAAGGCAAGCCGACTCCTAGCCCACCAGCTGCGTCGCCAGGCTGCCTCACGTATGATTCTTCAAATCAAGGATCCCTCGGGCACACTGCATACTGACCCTAATATCATTAACTCTGTATTCTGCTCATTCTATTCCTCTCTGTATAAGTCAGAGTGCTCGTCTGATGTCTCTGAAATGGGTGCTTTTTTAGTTAGCCTAGACTTTCCTACTGTTAGCTCACATGTTACCAATGATCTTGATCTGCCGCTAACAGTTGATGAAATCAACGCTGCTATAAAAAACATGCAAAATTACAAAGCTCCTGGCCCTGACGGATTCCCAGTCGAATTTTTAAAAAAATTTCAATCCAGATTGGCCCCGATATTGCTTTCTGTTTACGAGGAATCTCTACAGGCTGGCTCTCTCCCTCTTACTTTAAGGCAAGCCTCCATAAGTCTGCTGTTAAAGAAGGACAAGGATCCCAACCTCTGTGGTTCCTATAGACCCCTGTCTTTACTAAACGTGGACGCTAAAATCCTTGCTAAGGCTCTGGCCAGCCGTTTGGAAAAACTTCTCCCGGCCATGATTTCAGAGGAGCAAACTGGCTTTATAAAGGGGCGTCAGTTATTTTACAACGTCCGCACCCTTTTAAATATAATATACTCAAAAAATTCCACTATAACCCCTGAGGTGGTCATCTCAGTTGATGCGGAAAAAGCATTCGACAGGGTCGAATGGGATTTCCTACTTGCAGTACTAAATAAATTTGGGTTGGGTGATGCATTCATTTCATGGATACGTCTTCTCTATACATCCCCACTAGCTAGTATCTCCACCAATGGCATTCAATCTGCTTTTTTTCCTTTATCTCGAGGCACCAGACAGGGTTGCCCTTTATCGCCTTTACTCTTTGCGCTGGCCATAGAACCTCTGTCTATATATCTGAGATCCTCTTCCATTTTTTCTGGTATATCACGTTTTGGAATGGAATTTAAACTTTCCCTTTACGCGGACGATTTGTTGTTATATGTTTCCGACCCCGGCCGCTCTATACCAGTAATTTTGTCCTTTATTCAGAAATTTGGCTCATTTTCAGGTTACAAAGTTAATGTATCCAAAAGCGAATGCTATCCTGTTAATGCTCTGGCGTGTCATCTTAGTCAGTCCGATATCCCCTTCAAATTGAGCCCCTTAGGTTTTAAGTATTTAGGAGTAAATGTAACCAGAAAGCTTACCTCCCTTTTTTCTGCCAATTTCTCCCCTTTAATGTCTAAAATTAAGTCTGATTTTCAAAGATGGAGGGGCTTGCCTCTGTCGCTTATAGGTAGGATTAACACAGTTAAAATGAACATCTTACCTAAGTTTTTGTTTTTATTCCAATGTCTCCCCCTATTCTTACCTAAGTGCTTTTTTAAAATGCTTGATCAGGATATATCTTGCTTTTTATGGTGTGGAAAGACATCCAGAATAAGTAAATCAATTCTTCAGAGATGTAAAATAAATGCCGGACTTTCCCTCCCTAATATCCAGTTATACTACTTTGCGACACATGTTCATAAAATTTCATTTTGGTCCAAATCTGCGCTTCCCCCATGGTGCCAGTTAGAGTTACATTCATGCCGCTCATCCTCTTTGTCTGCTTTGCTTACCTCCTCTATCTCTACCAACATCTCTGGCTTTACAGACAACCCAGTGGTAAATTCCACTCTTAAAATATGGTTCCAACTTAAAAGGTTTCTTAAATGCACTTCCCCATCTACTTCAGCTCCTTTGCTA
Source organism: Rhinichthys osculus (assembly GCA_029959095.1). Lineage (NCBI taxonomy): Eukaryota > Metazoa > Chordata > Actinopteri > Cypriniformes > Leuciscidae > Rhinichthys > Rhinichthys osculus. The sequence continues at coordinate 4,068,685 of JARWKJ010000004.1, forward strand.
AAAAACCATTTGTTTCAACCTGCACTGTCTGATCCCACATTTTCTACATGGTATGACAAAGGCCTGAAAACTTTTAAAGATTTCTATAAAGATGGTACTTTCTGTAGCTTTGCAGATTTGTCAAGTGAATTTCAACTCCCCCCATCTCACCTCTTCCGTTATTTCCAAATCAGACACTGCGCCAAATCCTTGTTCCCAACCTTTCCTTTAGCCCCCCCACTCCAATTGTGGGAAGAGTTTCTCTCTCCAGACCCCCTTCAGAAGTCTTTCATTTCAGAAATTTATAACAAACTCCTAAATCATGACACCTCATCCACCACTAAAGTTAGGGCTGCCTGGGAGGGTGAACTTGGGTTGGAATTGCACGACACTTGGTGGGATGTTGCCCTTAGCAAAATTCATTCCAGCTCAACCTGTGCCCGTTTAACTTTGATACAGTTCAAAGTTTTGTATAGGATCCATTTCTCCAAGGCACGCCTATCACAAATTTTTCCCGCTGTCACCGACAGCTGTGACAAATGCCATACCTCTCCCTGCAATCTGACCCATATGTTTTTTTCTTGCCCGCTAGTTTTTTCCTTCTGGCAGAGGTACTTCGATATTATTTCTGAAATATTTAAGATGAACGTAACTATTTCTCCTCATATTGCCATATTCGGATGCCCAGAGGATTACAAAAGATTCACATCGAAACAATTAGATATCCTTGCTTTCACATCTCTATTGGCGAGACGACAGCTCCTTCTACACTGGAAATCTACAAAAGCCCCTTCCACCGCTCAATGGCTAAGGGATGTTATGTTTTTTCTGAAATTAGAAAAGATTAAATATTCTCTGAGAGGTGTTTCCAACAAGTTTTACAGTAAATGGCAGCCCTTTTTATCCTTTTTTACATCTCTCTCTTCACTACCCCCTGATTGATCGTCCACCCCCCTTCCCCCCTTTTTTTTTTATTTGTTACTTATTATTTATTGGTTTTATTTGATTTACTTTTTGTTTGTGCATATTTGTGATAATCTGAGTGTTTCAAATTTTATAATGTGTTTGTCTTGTATACCTGTTTGTTTTCTTACTGTGTGTTAAAAAAAAAAAAAAGCTAAATATGGCTTTATTTTCTACGTGACATTTCTACCATTGTATCTTTCATTGTGCCATGTTTCTCAATAAAAATATTTATAAAAAAAAAAAGAAATGATTCGGCAAACACGAGAGCATTGACGTTGCTCGTGGGGAATATTCCCTTCGAAAACAAACTCAGCCACTGCGTCTTCAGCGGTTCGGATTTAGGAACATTAAAATGACTGCTGTGTTCGTTATTGCACCCAAGAACAGAACACCACAATCGCTTAGACGCCATTCTGCTCCAGCGTATCAACAATGACGGACTATGATGACAGCTCTCACGAGCGAGGGCGGGTCTCTGTTGAAACGCTGCTGTCAATCAACAATCGTGGGAGGGGCGTCCGATTTAGTGACGTCACAAAAACGAACGGCTCAATTTGAGGCAGGCGAAAACATATAAGGAGATTGAAACAAAAACACTAGATGGATTTTTATCATTATGTGATGGTTGTGTTCAGGCACTGCCAACACACATTTCAGTACAATCAACTTGAAAAAGTGCATGTACCATTATATGACCCCTTTAAGCTCTGTATGCCATTAATTATGGAGCAAGAACCCCCATAAGGAACCATACCACCAAAGAAAAATTGTGTTTAATAAACTCAAGTAACTTGCCAAAGTTGTCCTGTCTGAACTTGTGTTTAGACGTTTTTGTTTGAAAAAAGTTAATTAGCCCTTCATTAGCGAAGCTAAACTTGAGCTTACCCTGCCCATGTCGACATAAGCCATTGGCCTTTCAGGCGTGAATAAAAGTGCCTTCAGCAAATTGTGTGAGAGTGGACACAAATTGTCTATGTCAGGCCATGAGTTCACAAGGACTATGCATTATTGCTTGCTTTGGTTTTGTCACTCCTCATAGTCCTCATATCACACTATAGAAAATTCTATATCTGTCCCTGGTCATGAATTGGCTATTTACAAACCTCATTCACATATGCCGTGACGACCATCACTGCCCAGATGTCAGTCATGCCGAAGAAGTCTTTCCCATAGTAATATTTCTTAAGTTTGGCTAATGCATCTGTCCAGCTGACTCCAGGACCGCTGAGTCTCTGGAGGATCTTGTCTTTCACAGCCTCTAGTTTGGTGGACCAGTCTGGCTCCTGATATAAGGAGGCCATGCACCTTCAAAGGGACAACATACTGCTGTCATTTTTGACATTTGTGTGTGTGTGTGTGTGTGTGTGTGTTGTTTCTCAGGTTTCGCACCAAGTAGATCCAGAGACTCCGCTCAGATAAAGCACACAGTCCAGAAGACTGGAGGTTTTCTGGAGCTGAACCAGGGATCCCAGCAAACCCACCATGGCTCTTTGTCCTCCTCCAGAACCCAGTAATGCAATGTTTGGTACCTCATTCTGAAACACACACACCACTCAAAGCATTATATCCACCTTATTTTTAATGTAAAGAACTTTAGTAACATTCTGGAAAGGTTCTCTTAAAGTTCAAGTAACATTAGAATGTTCATTAAGTGTTATCTGATCTTTAATAATGCTCTCAAAACGTTAGCATAAAAATATATATTCATACATCATTCGTGGAGTGTTTTTCTCTCTAAAATGTTTCATTGGACGTTCGTCTAACATTTTTAAATGTTGCAGAGTAATTTCAAAAGTAACGTTTCAATAATGTTTGCAAAATTGCAAAATTAGTGTTTTTGGTTTCGAAACAAATTTTTTTTAATGAACATTTTAAACAATCAGAGAACATTCAGAAATAACCTTTTCATAACTTAATGTGAACGTTAGCACAACTTTTTAGAGCATATTTTTGTTTGCTGGGAGTGGCGAAAAGTGTAGAACAAACATTTTTTGCTCCTGAGACTTCCAGAGAAGATATATATACTTTTTTTATATTTACAACACTTCTATTATTGATTGCTATCAGGATGTGAAGAGAGTTTCAACCAGTATAACAAAAAGAGTTTTGCAATCATGAATTGTACTACTTTTTATTGATTGTGTTGAAAGAAAAGAAGTGATAACTGTTTAAAACACGAAGTAAATTGAACATTTTTAAAAGGGGTTTTCATCATACTTTACAGCGTTTTACTGTAGTAATAGAACATTTGTAATGGTCAGGAATTTGTTGACATAGCATTGAAGTGTAGTTGAAAACTTCTTACGTTTCATAGTTATTTGAGTGTTTGAAAGTGATAATGAACTAACGTCACATTGTACTTTTAATCAATGCTATTAACATTGCCGCATTAGTGTTGACTTAGCATTGTTTCAACGGTTGCTTGAATGGCATAGTTCAAGAAAGGGAAATTGATGCACAATTCGCAGGTCATCTCAGATATACACTCACCTAAAGGATTATTAGGAACACCATACTAATACTTTGTTTGACCCCCTTTCGCCTTCAGAACTGCCTTAATTCTACGTGGCATTGATTCAACAAGGTGCTGAAAGCATTCTTTAGAAATGTTGGCCCATATTGATAGGATAGCATCTTGCAGTTGATGGAGATTTGTGGGATGCAGATCCAGGGCACGAAGCTCCCGTTCCACCACATCCCAAAGATGCTCTATTGGGTTGAGATCTGGTGACTGTGGGGGCCATTTCAGTACAGTGAACTCATTGTCATGTTCAAGAAACCAATTTGAAATGATTCGAGCTTTGTGACATGGTGCATTATCCTGCTGGAAGTAGCCATCAGAGGATGGGTACATGGTGGCCATAAAGGGATGGACATGGTCAGAAACAATGCTCAGGCATTTAAACGATGCCCAATTGACACCAAGGGGCCTAAAGTGTGCCAAGAAAACATCCCCCACACCATTACACCACCACCACCAGCCTGCACAGTGGTAACAAGGCATGATGGATCCATGTTCTCATTCTGTTTACGCCAAATTCTGACTCTACCATCTGAATGTCTCAACAGAAATCGAGACTCATCAGACCAGGCAACATTTTTCCAGTCTTCAACTGTCCAATTTTGGTGAGCTCTTGCAAATTGTAGCCTCTTTTTCCTATTTGTAGTGGAGATGAGTGGTACCCGGTGGGGTCTTCTGCTGTTGTAGCCCATCCGGCTCAAGGTTGTGCGTGTTGTGGCTTCACAAATGCTTTGCTGCATACCTCGGTTGTAACGAGTGGTTATTTCAGTCAAAGTTGCTCTTCTATCAGCTTGAATCAGTCGGCCCATTCTCCTCTGACCTCTAGCATCAACAAGGCATTTTCGCCCACAGGACTGCCGCATACTGGATGTTTTTCCCTTTTCACACCATTCTTTGTAAACCCTAGAAATGGTTGTGCGTGAAAATCCCAGTAACTGAGCAGATTGTGAAATACTCAGACCGGCCCGTCTGGCACCAACAACCATGCCACGCTCAAAATTGCTTAAATCACCTTTCTTTCCCATTCTGACATTCAGTTTGGAGTTCAGGAGATTGTCTTGACCAGGACCACACCCCTAAATGCATTGAAGCAACTGCCATGTGATTGGTTGATTAGATAATTGCATTAATGAGAAATTGAACAGGTGTTCCTAATAATCCTTTAGGTGAGTGTATAAAGTATAAAATGAGAAGCTTTACCTTACTGCACTTTATCTGAAGCTTCTTCAGGCTTTGCAGAACAGAGTTTCTCCTTCTGGCTACAAACTCCTCCTCGTTCTTATTCAGAGAGGGTTCGATTCGCACCTCACCACTGCAGCGACAGACAGACAGACAGACAGAACAGACAGACAGACAGACAGACAGACAGACAGACAGACAGGACAGTGCTGAACATATTTGATATATTTAGATATTTAATATTCTAGATTTCATGCATTTATGAGAGAATGCATTTAAGTCTGCAATTATTTTAAACAGTTATTCTCATAGTTGTCCAGTTTGTTGTAGACTTTGTGCAAGTAATTATTTTGTAAGTATTATTTGTGTTAGTACATGTGCTTCCATGAATCTGAGCAGGATTACACACCTTTCCTGGGGTTTGGATGCACTCATCTATAAAACAATAGAGTCCACATGCAAGTCAGTTTCTGTTATTTGATATATATATATATATATATATATATATATATATAAACACACACACACACAAACACACGCACACACTACCCGGCCAAAAAAAAAGTCGCTGTTTGGATTTAAAAAGGCAAATGCTTAAGAATCTATGATTGGATCATATTTTGCAGTGATTATTATGTTTTTAGCATGTTATATGTTTGGCAACAGTTCTTCTAACCCTAACTGTTGGAGTGTGTGAGCTTTTCATTTCTTAAACAACCATGTAGGAAGACACATCATGGCCTTATTCCAGGATGACAAAGCCAAGATTAATCCGGCTCAGATTGTGAAAGAATGGTTGGGAGGAGAATGAAGAATCATTCTCACACATGAATTGGCTCCTCTGAGTCCAGACCTTAAACTCATTAAAAGTCTTTGGGATGTGCTGGAGTAACATTTATCTCCATCTAGAGGTGCATTAATTTTTGGTCAAGATCTTGTATTGACAATGCATGAGTCAAGCACTTTGGTGAAGTCACTTAATTCACTTAATTAAACACAGTTACCGGTATTGCTTCTTTTCTTTCAACGCAATCAACAAAAAGTAGTAACTTAAATCCTCATAGTTTTTACTCTAATAAAAATAAATAAGTCAGATAAATAAATAAATAAAATCTTTGGATCAGAATAGCAGCACTGTAAACAAAAGTTGCTGCCTTTCCTTTCAACTTAACGTACTCTTATTTATAGTAGCCTATATTTAACATTATACAGATTGTGATGCATAAAAAATGGAAAACTTTACCACTGAAATAGGAATACCTCAAACAATTTTTCACCATGATTGTATATGCAGTTTTGATAGTGTGCAAGTCACTGCTATTGACCATGTTTGAAATGGTTTAAGAGCAGATTATAAATGCTGGATTCGTTCATACTACAATTATCACGTCATTTATAATGTCATGAAACATGTTAATTGCCTTTCTATCGTTCAAAAGACATTATTTAATTTAAGCTTTAAAATATATACTTACTATTCCTGTAAATCCGAGTCTTCCCCAACAACACTGTATCAACACATCTGCTGTTATCTTGACATGAGGACAGAAGATGCTCTTTATATGACTCTGAAAATACACTGCAAGTCTAGACATAATCATAAGGGTGAGGTAGTGAATGATAAATTATACAATCATTTAATTATGCAACCTCACCTTTTATTTTAGTTTTTTTGTGGCAGGCAACAGGTTGATCTGATTGAACAGGAAATGGGAAAGGATTCAGACACATTACCAGTAAAACATGTGACATTTTTTGCATAAGGATGCGTGCATATTTTAAATTAATAATGTTGCGATATTTATTTAATGTATGATTTTTTTCTTTAACAAACATTAACATTATTTTTTACACTGGGATAGTCCCAAAATGCTGAGTTTGCAGATGGGGAGGCAATGCTTTTTCTTATATTATAGAATTCTAGATATTCTAGAAAGTAATTCATACATATAATATGATGCATAGGCTACATATTAAGCAGATATGCCTAGAATATAAACACACTCGCTAAATTGAATGTTAAGAGTTTCCCATAGAAAACCATTATAAAGAAAATGCCGCTTAATGCATTGACTATGTTTTTGAATTGATTTAGAACTTATTAATAAAACATGTATGTACAGGCAAGCAGATAAACCCAAAATATCAAGGCAACGTGCAAAGTTTCACGCTAAGCCTTTTCCCATGTAAAACCATTATAAATAAAGCGCTTAATGTGAAATTTAGCGCATTGCCTTCATACTGGGCTAATCTGCTTGCCTTCATGCATTATCAATAAGGTGTATGAATTTGATCTTTTAATATCATTCATCACTGTCTTAATATATTAAGGCACGTTAAGCATTTTCTTTTAATGGCTTTCTATGGGGGAGAAATCGCTTTAAACATAACGTTTTTTTATTGGCATCGATGGTTCCATGAAGAACTTTTAACATTATGGAATGTTTCCATTCCACAATAGGTTCTTAATAGTGGAAAAAGGTTCTTTAGATTTTTAAAAAGTTCTTTACACGGAGGAAACAAATGGTTCTTCTATATGGTATCGCTGCCAAAACGACGTTTTGTCATTTTTATTTTTAGGAATGTAACGTGAAAAAAATAGTCTTTGCACTTGGATTACGATGCCATTGTCTTAGCAGTAGATAGTGTTTTTGACATGAGAAATTAATTTTGACTGGTCATTAAGCCACTTAAGCGTTTGAGAAAGTCACCCCATGCATTCGATCCAAAACCAGTTTGATCTGGTCTGGCTAGTTTTAGGAGGGCACGGCCGTCAAAGACGTTTAAAACACAAAAACACTTTCAGGGTGATTCGTTTCCACTGATTGAAGGTAAATATCTTCTTCATCCTCCGTTTCAGGAGCTTCAAACGCAAAAACGAAAATAAAACTAAAAATTGCATCGCTCATGTGAAAGATAAAATCAGTGTAATAGCAGTCTGGGATTATCAGAAATAGAGACGTGTTACAGGTTACATCTCCTTTGAATAATTTGTTTTGCCTCTTGCTATTGATGGATTAATTAAAAATCATTTAAATCTTTAGAAGCCAAACACTGCGATCACTGTCCATAGACATGATGAGAAATATTAATAGGCCTATACCATTTACACGACACTTTTTAGCTTATGCTTATGAATGAAACTTTAAACTGTCTCCTACACCTGAACGGCTTCCATCATTTGCTGTCGAATATTATAATGTTCTGTATTCATAATGTTCATGACTGTATTTTCTAATCTCTACTCAATAATATTAAACTCTGTTTAGTGTGTCAGAAATTAGTTGGAAATTTGCATGAATGCACATTAATCTTCAGGGTATATAGCAGTATGACAAAACACCAATGAACTTAAACTTATTGACAACTTGGCCTAGTTTTGCAAAATATTTTATCTTTGAACAGTATAAAGGTTTAATAAAAGTTTTAAAGGTTTGACATCATGAATTTGACCAACTAAAACTTCCGTAAGCCTTTGTATAAATATTTCAGTTAATAGCAAAGACAACATTTAAAATTTAAGTACTAAAATTAATAATTTATATATAAATGTATACAATTTAAAGTATCTAAACTAAGTATCTAAATATATATATTTTTAAAACTGACAAAAATACAACAAAATGAATAACACAAATTAAAATTTAAACGGAGGGAAAATATATAAATATTTATACAAAAATATTTATAAATACTATATGTATATAGTAATGATATTAAAATAACATTCCCACAAAGAGATTTATCAGAAACTAGTGGCATTAATGTCCTAATATCTCTACAGGAATGTACATTTACTTTATGAATTAAGAATAGAGTCTGGTAGTTTAATGTGTGTTTTGGACCATTTTATTGTTTATAATGTAGTATAATTCTATGGATGTAATATTTGATTTAATATGTAGCCTACATACTGTATGTGGTTAATGCTCTGGCACCTTGCTGCAATCATAGTTTCCCTAAAACAATAAATCTGAGTCTGGGCCATAATATTCATATTTCTAAACCTCTAATCTGTTTTTTTTTTTATTGTGACATTATTCATATTGCGATCATACAATTAACATATCAGAGTAGACACAATATATTTCTTTTTTACCCCTTTTTAGCCCTTATTTCCCTTCCCCTCCTGTACTAAACCTCTAATCTGAATACTGGAGATATATCATAGTATCCCTCCAACAGAGATTTAGGTTTCCTGAGATCGGGCCCTCAAGAACAGGACAACAGAAAAGCAGACAAATACTATATTTTTATTTGAATTTAAATGGTAATTAAACACAAAAAAGCAATAGAGGATTTAAAGGGTTTGGTTTCACTGTCTTTACACAGTTTAATCCAACTATTCAAAGTACTGAACTAGAAAGAATTTCAAATGTTGTCATTTTGATGGCACCTGTTGTAGGGCCCGATGATTTCTGAGCTCCTTACAACACAGTAAAGCTGAGGGAATCACGCAGAACCCAGATATAAAAACATAATTTACTGTATAATGCTGTATTTCATGGAGTTTGTCGGGATTCTCGTGGTGTTTTCACCCTCTGCCGCCTCATATGAGGACATGAATGCATGAACTTCAGCTCCAGAGCCACTCTGAGAGTCACTTCATCAGCATTTTACTTCATTTGAGAAAAACTATCATCATATCATAAACACACAGAAACTCAAGACTTCATAGCAACCTGTCCAACAGTACAGTAGAATTATACGTCTCAATGTATTAATAATAATAACACTAATAATAATAATAAATTATCATTAAAACAATTTTTAAGGAAAAATCAAAAAAATCTCTTTCATGTTGTTCAGCACTTTGTTTGACAATTTTTTTTATTTCATATTATTAAAATATACATAAAATTAATGTTTTATGCCTTCTTTTAATTGCCAGGAAATTTCTGAAAAAACATAGAAATGATTTGTTTTTTTAATTAATAATTTGTTTTTATGAATTTAATTAAGTATACATGCTTTTTGATTATTACAATTTAATTAAACCATTAAAATGGAATCCAGAAATCTTAAAACAGAAAACGCAGAATTTGGTAAACATTGGAATCACTCACGCCAGACGCTCTATTCGCGTCTGGTGTGAACGCACCATGATTTTTTCTCTGCAGACCTCTACGCCTGCGATGTAACGCCACATTTTTTTTGGAAGGTGTGCCTCCTCTGAAAGTGCCCGCCGTCCGGGTGAAACAGTATGCTATTTTTATTTACCCGCCGGTAGGTGAAGCGAGTTTACCCGCCACAACACAAAATCACCCGCATTTGGCTGGTGGCGGGTGCTAATTTCCAGCCCTGCTCAGAAACCTTCTTTTCTAGGTCATTACCTGACAAAAACAATTATTAATTAACATTACATTACCAAAACTGATCTGTGATGATGATGATGATAAAGTTCTCACCTGTGATCTGATAATCAAATTTGACTGAGGTTTTATTAGAAGAATGGCTGCTCATCCAACTCTCCAGCATTGAGAACTTTCTTTCTTGATGCGAAACTTCAAAACAAAATAAACAGACAAACTTCTTCAGCTTCTCTGCAAATATTTGATATATTCATATACTAATTCAAATAGTTTATTAAAGCTCAGAGCCAAGCAGTTCAGTTCATATCACATTTAGCTGTTTAGTAAATTTTTATCTTAAACTAAAAAAGTCCATGTTCACATTATTTGTCACACTAAAAACACAAAGATGTTGCCGTCCATATCCATAACACTGCACAATTAAATAAATCTAGCAGCAATACACTAAATACAGTATCTCCTTTAATCCACTCACAGATGACAGAAGTCATGATGAGGAAAATAATCATGCATAATCAACTGTTCCTAGAAGCACAATGATGCCAGTTTGTCTGCTACATGAGCAACCTGCAGAAAACAGACACAATCCTCCATTCATTTATATTGATAATATCACATATGTCGAAATGTAATCATTTATTTTTGCAATGCCGTGTTTTAATTCTTTTTGCATTTGTCCACACATTTTGATATATCATTCATGTCTGTAGCAAAATGGTGCCGGAACAAGTGACATACCCAAGTTTATACTTAGAAGTTTGTTTAAATCATCATAGTATGAGCAATACAAATATATATATATCCATAATTAGCATGAACATGATTAATTGTTGAAGGTTAAAAGAGATGTTATCCAGTACCAAACCCCTGAGGAAGAAACATTCACAACATTCTCGATTCCAATTACATTTCAAATATAAAAGTTGCTTCTGAAATAACGATTAAAAAAGTCTGTAGAAAGTGCTCCCCTTTGGCACATGGACTCTCCCAGTCACCCCTGTCATTCAGCGAGAAATGGACTGTTCCAAACTTTCCACCGGAGTTCGCGAAGTGAAGGGGAAAAGAGTAGACGGATAATAAAGGGAAAAGGAGATCGGCTGAATATTGTATATAGTTGTAGAGTGAAATATGTACTAGCCCAAATCGGAGGAGTTTTATCGATTGTGCGTGTGCGTGCATCACACTAACCACACATCTATGCACATTTAATAAACCTACGATTTGGAATATAACCTGAGTGAGACATCATTGTTCTGACTGGACAAACTGCAGTCTTTAGCCAAACCTGAACTAGCAATTAGAGTGAATACTCACAAGATTTTTCATGGTCCTTCGAGCCGGATTGGTGAATTGCTACAGAGATGTCTCAACCCAAGAGAGAAGCGCCTGTCGTGCGTCCACGAAGACAGATCAACCCACTGACTCATTTAGTGGATTATGAGCTTGGTGAGCCATTGCCACATCGACAGCCATTCCCAGACTTCAGCCATAGCAGAGTCCAGTCACCAAGTGTGGTAGCACAGACCCAATCGTCTTCTCCCATCAGTCAAGAGTTAGATCAGGATAAGTGGACACTGAGAGATGAATGGCAAAGTGAAAGATCCGATGGGCGAGGAGAAGAGGAAATAGAGCTTACAGCCATGCTGCAGGTGATGAAACGCGAGAACGCTGACTTGCGGCTACAAACCAGCCAGCTTCCAGAGATTATTTCAGCATTACAGGAGATGCGACAACAGAATGCCATGTTACATCACGAACTTCAAAGTCTTAAGGCAGAAGCCCCCTCCAGGCCAGTGACTTTACCAGTGCTATCTCCAGGTCCCTTTTTTCCTGTGGTGAGCCCTGAGACTCCACAACGGTTCCGTCCTACTCCAGCCCCACGGAAACCCCCCCCAACGCCGCCTACGGCCATGAGGGAACTGTGCCCAGCTACAATAGATGAGCGCCTTGGATTAGCTGAGGATTTCATAAACATGGACATTTCCTCCTCAATACATGATAGAGTACCACCACAAGTGCGTTACAGCGACCCACCTCAACCCAAGTACTCTCGTTCCTCCCAACACATTCCAGCTTATCAGTCAGAGTTTGAGACCACAGCATATAACAGTATGCCACCTCCGCATCCAGGCCACAGACAAGCGTTTTATCAGCCTTCATCAATACAGGAGAAAAGAGCGATTCAAGTATCAGATCCTCACTGACCATCTTAAGTTGGAGGAAGCCCTACTTGTGGCAGACTCATACAGTAACTCAAACTTTCCTTTCACAAACACCATGAGAGCCCTTAATAAAATGTATGGCCAGCCACATCAGCTAGCCTTACAACACATTGCAGAACTGATGGATGGACCAAACATTCGAAGTGGAGATGTGAAAACTTTTCGCATGTTCGGACTCAAAGTGCGTTCCCTGGTCAGTATGTTGGAACAGCTGGGTCAGAAAGGCAATGTCGAGTTGGAGTGTGGATCACATGTGTCAAGACTGATGAGCAAACTGCCACATGATCTCAGGTCCAGTTTCAAGAGGTACAATCATCCTCTTCATGTCACTATTCCCACATTATTGGACTTTGCGGACTGGCTTGAGTACGAGCTACAAGTTCAGGATGACCACACTGACTATACCAGTCAGTCTAGAGTTTCGACAGTGCTGAGGAGGGAGCTGAGGAGAGACTCTAGACAGCCCCGCAAACCCACTACTATCCTCCTTGGTACAGAGAAACCGAAGGCCAGCCCAGAATCACCAGTTTATCCACCCAAACCAATTGCTGCTAAGAGAGAAGGGGTGAATGTTTACTGTCCATACTGCGACAACAACAGACATTTCCTGAGCGGCTGTGAGAACTTTAAGTTACTCAACAAAGAGCAGAAGGTGAATTGGATTAAAGGCCAAAATAGATGCTGGCGCTGTGGGCGTGGTCATCATGCTGCCAATTGCACACTGAAAGCCTTCTGTCCATATTGTAAGAGAAAGCACTTGCTGGCCTTACATGATGTAAATGACCAGAGCAGAGCCACAGAAGAATCGGTTCCAGCCAGTGCAGTCTTGTATGTGGATCGTCCAACCTGTGACAATAAAATTCTGCTGAAGGTGGCTAAACTTCTGCTCCGAAATGGCAACAAATCCATGGAGGCATCTGCAATCCTCGATGATGGGTCAGAGCGGACCATCATCCTACATGCAGCTGTGCAGAAGTTGAATCTGAAGGGTCAGCCAGAGGACTTAGTTCTCCGTACAGTCAGGCAAGATACACAGACCCTTCACGGGGCGGCTGTGACCTTTACTGTGTCTTCAGTGGCTAACCCTCGTAAGGCTTTCATGATACGGAGCGCATTCACAGCCAACAGCCTGGGTTTAGCAGAGCACACGCATCCCGTCAAGGTACTCCAGAAGAAGTACAAGCATCTTGCAGGCCTGCCACTACAGCACCTTCACAAAGTGAAACCAGTAGTTCTCATTGGTTCTGACTGCCCTCACCTCATCACACCCATAGAACCAGTCAGACTGGGTCCACCTGGTGGCACTGCTGCTGTGAGAACACGCCTAGGATGGACACTACAGGGACCAGCACAAGAACTAACCAGCAGACTTTCCCCACAGCAATGTCTTTTCACCAGCTTACGGCCCACAAACGACCTTTATGCGAATGTGGAGAAACTGTGGAAAATGGACATTCTTCCATATCAAAACGAGAAGGTACTGACAAGGTCTAGACAAGACAAAGAGTCCATCCAACTTCTCCAGGACAAAACCGTGAGAGTGGATGTTAACAGAATCCAGTGCTATGCGACCCCTCTTCTACGTGCCAAAGATATGCCATGTCTACATGCACCCAAAGAAGCTGTCCTGCCACAATTAACGGGAATAGAGAATTGGCTGAACAAGAATCCTGATCAAGCGGCGGCCTACCAAGAGGAGATAGTCGGGTTACAGCAAGCTGGCTACATTCTAAAACTCACTCCTGAGCAGGTGGACTGTTCCAAAGAGAGCTGGTACATTCCACATCATTTGGTGGAGCATAATGGAAAGAAAAGCGTTGTCTTCAACTGTTCGTTTGCTTACCAAGGCCACAAGCTGAACGAGTACTTGCTCCCTGGTCCACCACTCAGTCCTTCTCTTCTGTCAGTTCTTCTGCGATTCAGAGAACATTCCATCGCCATTAGTAGTGACATTCGTGGGATGTTCCACCAGGTATGCCTTTTGCCTGAGGACAAACCACTACTGAGATTTATTTGGAGAAATCTTCAGAGAGACAAGGCACCAGACGTGTATGAATGGCAAGTACTTCCATTCGGAACAACGTGCAGTCCTTGCTGCGCAACATACGCGTTACAGAAGCACGTCCTGGATCACAGTGAGTCTGAAGACACACAGTTCTCAGTAGAGAAATCTTTCTATGTTGACAACTGCCTTCAGAGCTTCACCTTAAGTGAGACAGCGAAAGGTCTTGTAGACAGACTCCGCAGTCTCTTATGTTCCGGAGGCTTTGACCTAAGACAGTGGGCGAGCAATGATCCATCGGTCATCAGCCACCTGCCAGTTGAGGCTCGATCTCAAAGCAGCATCCAGTGGCTCAGCGAAGGTCACCAAGATGCACAAGAGTCAACTCTTGGGTTACACTGGCATTGCTCATCAGACACACTCTCCTATAAGCAGCGGCGGACAGACCACCCACTTCCAACTATGCGGAGCATATATCATATCCTAGCTAGCCAGTATGACCCCATAGGCTATATTGTGCCATTCACAACACGGGCCAAGGTGATCGTACAGAAGTTATGGGACAAGAAAAGAGAGTGGGACGATCCCCGTCTGCCTGAGAATCTGTTGAACTTGTGGAAAGCATGGGTAAGTGAGCTGGATGGTTTACAGCACGTTGTTTTGCCGAGGGCTTACTGCAATAAAGAACTGGATCAGCCTACCAGCATGAGGCAGATCCACATTTTCTGTGACGCTTCAGAGCGAGCCTACGGTTCCGTGGCCTACTTACGAACTGAAAACCTGGAAGGTAGAGTGGAAGTAGCCTTTGTAACCAGTAGATCTCGGGTAGCCCCAATAAAGCAGCAAACCATTCCACGGTTGGAGTTATGCGCAGCACTCACAGGTGCACAACTCGCAAAAGTTCTGAAGACAGAGCTAACTTTGCCAATCCACAGTGTTACTCTGTGGTCTGACTCCACAACTGTCCTTACCTGGCTGCTGTCACACTCATGTCGTTTTAAAGTGTTCGTAGGCACCAGAGTGGCAGAAATCCAAGAACTCACGGAGTCTGATAACTGGAGATACGTGCCATCAAAGGAGAACCCTGCCGATGACATCACAAAGGAAAACTGCTGTGTGACATAGGCCAGGAAAGTAGATGGAATAAGGGGCCAAAATTCCTCAGACAGACAACTGACCACTGGCCAGAGATGCCACCATTTACGACAATTGATCAGGACAGTGAACTGAGAAGGCCAATCTTCATTGGCCTATCAATCTCGACTCCACCTACTCCCGATCCACAGAAATACCATACACTTCCAGAGTTACTGAAGGCTTACATCCAGCATGCCAACGGGGCGGCCACCGATATCCCAACAGCAGATGACTACAAAGAGGCAGAAATTGCAGTACTCCATCAGAGCCAAACTGACTCATTTCCAGACGAACTGTCCTTCCTCAGAGCAGGTAAATCCTTGCCAAAAAATAGTCGCTTGCTGTGCTTAGCCCCGGAATTTGATGAGGACACCAAACTCATCAGCCAGCTAGAGGAAGATACAATACATCCTATTGTCCTCGACTCGTCTCATCCAACTACCAAACTGGTAATCAAGGACTATGACGATCGGCTACATCACCCAGGACCAGATAGGGTGTTTGCTGAACTTCGGAGGAAATACTGGGTGATACGGGGACGGGCTGCAGTCAGAAACCATCAACGACAATGTGCAGAGTGTCAGAGATGGCGGGGACAACCACATCCACCAAAAATGGCGGACCTCCCCCCTGCCAGATTGAGGATCCATCAACCTGTCTTCTATTTAACAGGTGTGGACTGCTTTGGACCTTACACTATAAAGGTGGGACGCAGGAATGAGAAAAGATGGGGAATCCTCTTCAAATGCATGACTTCCCGTGCAGTCCACATTGACATACTCACCAGCATTGACACAGATTCCTTCTTGATGGCTTTACGACGATTCATCTCCAGGCGTGGTAAACCCTTTGAGCTCCTGTCCGACCAAGGCACCAACTTTAAAGGAGGAGAAAGGGAACTGAAAGAGTCATTCATCGCCCTTTATCCTGAGCTTCAAGCCCAACTCGCCAGCCAACAAATAAGACAAATTATTGTCCACCCAGTTCACCCCATTTCGGTGGATGTAGGGAGAGAGAAATTCGTTCTTTAAAGGCTGCACTTCACGTCACCATTGGCAGCCAGACAGTCACAGAAGAAGTGCTGAGAACTGTCTTCATAGAAATAGAAGGAATCCTCAACTCCAAACCCATTGGCTACACTTCTTCGGACATCGCGGATCCAGATCCAGTTACTCCAAACATCTTGTTGATGGGGCAGCGAGATGCCTCATTACCGCAAGTGGTATACCAAAACTCTGAACTCCTGAGCCGTAAGAGATGGAGACATAGCCAGCTCTTGGCTGACCGCTTTTGGAGGCACTTTATTCAGCACTACCTACCCAACCTCCAAATCAGACAGAAATGGAGGACTGAAGAAGCTGACCTGCAGGTCGGTGACACAGTCATGATCGTGGACCAACGACTGCCTGTAGGCAGAAAATCTTTGGCCTGTAGGGATAATTGTTCAGGTCTTTCCTGGGTTGGACAAGAGAGTCAGATCTGCAGAAATACAGGTTAACGGCAAAACTTACACCCGACCTGTAGCCAAAATTATTTGTCTGCCCTCTCTACCCGACTAGCCTTGAATTTAATGTAGCAAAGTCACTTAAGTTGGCAAATTCACACTGTGAATTTGGGGGCGGCTGTAGAAAGTGCTCCCCTTTGGCACATGGACTCTCCCAGTCACCCCTGTCATTCAGCGAGAAATGGACTGTTCCAAACTTTCCACCGGAGTTTGCGAAGTGAAGGGGAAAAGAGTAGACGGATAATAAAGGGAAAAGGAGATCGGCTGAATATTGTATATAGTTGTAGAGTGAAATATAGGGTACTAGCCCAAATAGAGTTTTATCGATTGTGCGTGTGCGTGCATCACACTAACCACACATCTATGCACATTTAATAAACCTACGATTTGGAATATAACCTGAGTGAGACATCATTGTTCTGACCGGACAAACTGCAGCCTTCAGCCAAACCTGAACTAGCAATTAGAGTGAATACTCACAAGATTTTTCAAAGTCTGTCAACATTAAAATTAATGTAAGTTCTAAACATTTTACATTTCACTCATGCTGTAAAAGCCAAACTGAATGCTTTAAGATAAGTTTCTCCAACTGAATGTGATCTTGTAAATCTTCCAAACCTCTCCGAAATGATTTCTTTGGTTCACATTCCATCTCCATTTTAATGTATTCTTCAGAACAATCCATTTTCTATAAAAAGGGACCATAAAATGAGAGTACATTTAAGTCACTTGCTGCTTATAGTTGAAATTAAAAACACCACCTCATGTATTAATAATTTGTGTTCCTTAAAAAAAAAATTCACTTCCACATTCTGAGGAATTCAGTCTGGGACGACACACACAGGAAAACATTTAATGCTAAATATTTTAATTTTTTTGCATATACATTTTCCTCATGACAGGTTTAATGACGCTTTTGTCATGTCTACTTTACAGAATGCAATTAGTTGATTTGCCAACATGCAATTTAATGGTCATTTTTAAATAATAGCCAGTTTTACAAGAGTTCCTCACCCACCCCCAGAAGATCTAGGTTTTCATTTAGTCTCATTTAACTTGCTATTTGGTCTTTTTACTTGTGCGTCTTAATTCTGTCTGAAGACTCTGGGGAATTTCCTTTTTAGCATTTAAAATAGCCCTTCTAATGAAAGACTAAAATCATTTAGCTGAGTGAGCAAAACACTGCATTTGTGCTGAACTTGGACTTTCAAACATGTAAAAATATACTGAATTAGAGAAGCGAGAGTAATTCATACACAAAACTTGATCTGTAACTGTTCTAAGGATAATTTAATAAGAGTTGTTAGACAAATAAAGACAGAATGTACAAATGAACAGAAGCAATCAGATGCTATTAGGAGCATAACGTTTCAGTCCACCCTGAATAATCATGTCTCCACTTTTAGATGCATGAAAATACTCATCAGACCTCTTTTTAAGATTTCAGCTTAATGCAGATAATATTGTGAGCTGTATATTTCTTTCAAAGTTTAAGGAATGTTGTAAAGTAAATACAAGTTTAACACCATATTTATGGGATGATGGTAAATTACTAAGTATTTGAATCATGAATCTGACCAACTAAAACTGTTAAAATCATTTACATTAATAAAATAAAATATAAAAAAACTTTGTAAAATAAACATTTCAGTTAGTAGCCAAGACAACATTTCAAGTTTAAGTACTAAAATGTTTAATTTATATATAATTTATAAATAAATGTACAAAAATTGAAAGTATCTAAACTAAAGAATAAAAAAAAACGGACAAAAATACAACAAAATGAATAACACAGACTAAAATTAAAACGGATGAAAAAAAATATAAAACTGTATACATATAACATAATAAAAATATGAATAAATACTATATAGCCTAGTAATGATACTAAAATAAACTCTTTCCCACTAGGAATTTATTAGAAATGGGTGGCATTAATATCCTAATATCTCTACAGGAATGTACATTTACTCTATGAATTAAGAATAGAGTCTGGTAGTTTAATGTGTGTTTTGGACAATTTTATTGTTTATAATGTATGATTCTATGGATGTAATATTTGATTTAATATGTAGCCTACATACTGTATATGTGGTTAATGCTCTGGCACCTTGCTGCAATCATAGTTTCCCTAAATGGGACAATAAGTCTGAGTCTGGGCCGTAATATTCATATTTCTAAACCTCTAATCTGAATACTGGAGAAATATCATAGTATCCCTCCAACAGAGCTTTAGGTTTCCTGAGATCGGGCCCTCAAGAACAGGACAACAGAAAAGCAGACAAATACTATATTTTTTATTTGAATTTAAATGGTAATTAAACACAAAAAAAGCAAGAGAGGATTTTGCTAGAAAGAGTTTGCTTTCGCTGTCTTTACACAGTGTAATACATCTATTGTAGGGCCCTATAATGCAGAAAACGCTGACGGGATCGCGGAACCCAGACGTAAAAACATAATTTACTGTATAATGCTGTATTTCATGGAATTTGTCGTGATTCTCGCTGTGTTTTCACCCTCTGCCGCCTCATATGAGGACATGAATGCATGAACTTCAGCTCCAGAGCCACTCTGAGTCACTTCATCAGCATTTTACCACTTCATTTGAGAAAAAATATCGTCATATCACAAACACAGAAACTCCAGAGTCTTCATAGCAACCTGTCCAACAGTACAGTAGAATTGAGCTACTTCTAAATGTAGTAATAATACTAACACTAACACTAATAATAATAATAAATTATTAAAACAATTTTTAAGAAAAATTCTCTTCCATGTTGTGCAGCACTTAATTTGACAAAAATGTTTTATTTCATGTGATTAAAAGATACATTAAATTAACGTTTTATGCCTTCATTTGATTGCCAGGAAATTTGAGATGGTCCTCACTGCAGAACATGAAATCCACGGGGAGGAGTCGGATCCAGATCCAACTCCTTACATATACCTAAACCTACCCATCTCCGCCCCCTGATCCCTAACCCCACCCCTAATCCTACCCATCTCCACCCCTTGGATCTTGATCCGACTCCTCCCCGTGGATCTCATGTACTGCATTGAGGTACTACTGGGAAATTTCTGAAAAAAATTACATATATTTTTTTTTCAATTAATAATTTGTATTTATGAATTAAGACATGCTGTTTGATTATTAGAATTTAAATAAACCATTAAAATGGAATCCAGAAATCTTAAAACAGAATTTGTTTAAAAAAAATAAAAAACACATTTCATAGGGCCCTAAACATGTCATTTTTTAAAAAACTTTTAATGAATTGTTGTTAAATGATTTAAATTAATTAGACATGCTTTTTGATTATAATTTTTTTATTAAACCATTAAAATGAAGTCCAAAAAATTCTAACGGGTAAAAAAATGGAATCCAGAAAAATAAAACGGAACAAACAGAGTTTGGGAAAACACTCCATAGGCCCTTCACCACAGCTCTTTTCAGATTCAGAATTACACTCTGCAAATGAATTTAATTTTACAGGAGCAATGGCTGTCATTTAGTTTCCCACTTTTTCTAAAATGCCCACAATCCTCTCCTTCCTCTCCCAGTCCGTGTTCTTTCCAGTCATTCGGCTGCCCGGGATCCCAGCGTCTGTGAATAATGACAACCAACAAATGTCATATCAGCATCTGCATATATAATCATTTTTCTGGCATCCCATCCGATCTAAAGTTAATTTTATACTACGCATTTAATCCCAACACCACTACCAACAACAAATATTTAAACAGATGAAAATTTTCTTTAATGTAAGATGCATTTTCTTGACAAACAAAAGCTCGAAATACATTATCTTGAAGTATAACTGCCTCCTTTCCTATTCATGATTATAATGGGCAATAATTGGAAAAGAGTAGCGTTGCCATTTCTGACCGGTTTTACAAACACGGTCTGTTATACAGCTTGATATTGCAAACTGGTAGTTGTTATCACATTATTTTAATTATCATAATCATAAACACATAAGTTTCTAGTTCAAACAGTTCTACCATGTACTGCACTTTGTTATTCTTTTTTCTTGAGAACATATAACCAAACATGTCAGGGGTTTGAAAAGAAAAAGAAGAAAAACCTTTTATAAGTTTCCAAATACATTTTAAATAGTTAATTATATATATATATATATATATATATCACCATCCAATGAGAAACACCAAAACATCTCATCAGCATTTACATGATTAAACGGGCTACTGTATATGTAAGAATTTTCATGTATTAATTGCAATTATTGATGCAAACATCTCCACATCTCAATGATCAGATGCTTTCCGAACTGCTGTTTTCTCATTTTTGTTGTGTGTTTATAGTGTTATTGAGTGGAAAGAGCAGCTCATATTCACATACCATAATAAATAACTAATGGTTTCAGGGGCATCTCTACAAAAAACACAGGCATCTTCCACATTAATTGTAAATAATGTTCAGTTTCTTGCACAGACCGATTGTTTCACTTTATAAGACATCAATGAATCATCAGGAGCCACAGGTATTATTTTTGTTTTGCCTGTGTGTTGTTGTTTTTTTAACTCATGATGCAAGTCAATGGGTGTCGTCACTTTAAATGAATCACCAAGGACCACAGTGTCAGCTAAAAAAATCTTCACAGAAAATATCTAATTTACGCCTTGGAAAATAAAATGGATATTAGATCATATTTAGGGATAAACATGTAAATGTAATGCCAAAATTTGTTATTAAACCTCTAAAAGGTATACTGTCAAACCAAAAATTATTCAGACACCAAATACAATTTTTTATATATTATTTCTAGTGGGTGCAGGACACTATAGTAAAATTATGTAAGTGAGGATAGCGGAATAAAGGTAAACTGTGACATATTATACCCAAACATTCTTCATAAAATTGACTACCAGTAAAAAAATTATTCAGACACTTTGACCTGATCATGTTTTCTTAAGTGTTTTTTCTAAATAGTAATACGTACAAATTTCTACGTCGGTAGATTTCTTCATAGGTAAATAAATTACGTTTTTGTGCTGTCAATACGTAAATATTTTACTTTTTAGTGCTGTAAATACGTCAGTATTATACGTTTCTGCGTGTATAAAACGTAAATAAATGTACTTGTGATAGGTTAAGGACCAACGTAATAGCACTGCTTATATGTTGGCATGTAACGTAATTGCGATTTGCAAAATAGTTTCCTCAGAACGTATTTCATGAGATGCAGAAAAATTTGGGACCAAAAATTATTCAGACACTTTGACCTGATCATGTTTTCTTAAGTGTTTTTTTTTTATTGCTAATGCACCTTTTTACACCACAGACTGAACAACACGAATCATTGCTTAGTAATTGTTTGAGCTAAACTGGTATTATCTAATTGTGTAGTTAAATTTAATTTTGATTTGATAACTCTGAGTTCTTGTCATATTTTATTACCATTTTCTAAACTGTTCCTCTAAACTGTACAACTTCAGTTTGTACAACTTAAAAATGTTCGATCACAACCCTCCCCAGTCACCAGTGGTGTTCCCCAGGGATCAGTCCTGGGTCCGCTCCTTTTTAATTTATCTACGTCCCCTTGGTTCTATTCTCAGGAAATATAATATCCAATTGAAGAATTGAATCTAATATCCACTGAAGTTGTACAGTTTTCAACTGCGTGAAATCAGCGTATTGATAACTGTAACTCCCTTCTCTCTGGTCGATCTCACAAGTCCATTCATAAACTTCAACTGGTCCAAAACTCTGCTGCCCGTATTATCACCAGAACCCCTGTCTCTGAACACATTATGTAACTAACTATAGCGAATAAACTGTGATAATGTGAGAAATGTTGAAGGTGTCTCAATAAATTTTGGTTTGACTGTATTCAAATGTAACTTTTAATGCATGGAATTTGCTAAGAAATGTTTTTGTGAATCAAAGTGAATAATGCATGAATCAGCTCACTCTTTGTTCATGGTGTAAGGAGTGTCATCCGCCCATCTCCACTGGCCTGTGTCCTGATCCGTTAGACCGACCCAGTAGTGCTCGGGTATGGTATGTTTGTTTAGAAATGCCTAGGGGAATGATAGAAACTGATTTTTAAAAAAGAAAAGAAAGTAAAATCAAAATGCTATGTTATGCGGATCCATGAACGTTACACACCCACTCCTCGTCGTCCTCTTCTATTTTGAGGAGTAACGCCCCCTGTGCTTTGCAGTAATCTCGTGCCTCAGTCCAGCTGAGTGTATTACTAGAGAACAAGAAACAGCTGCTTTTGAACAATATCCAGCCAGATTTACAGGTTACAGGGACGTCTGCGTGTGAGAGAGAGAGAGAAAAGATGCAAAATAAGAGACCGGTCGGTCATTAGAAACTCACACTCCATTCTCATTCCATGAGGTCATTCCAAACCCATAAGACTTTCATTCACCTTCAGAACACAAACGAAGATCTTTGTAATGAAATCTGAAACTTTCTGTCCCTACATTGACAGTCAACTCCCACTTTCAAGGCCCAGAAAGGTAGCAAAGGCATCATTCAATTAATTAGGGATATATGACCATTTATAATGTTAGCGTTATCGGCTCGATAAGAAAATCTGGCCGATATATTAAAGTAGCTCACACTCTTAAATATAAAGGCTCTTTATAGGCATCTAAGGTTCCATGAAGAACTTTTAACATGCATGGAATCTTTCCATTCCACAAAAGGTTCTTCATAGATTTTTACAATGTTTTACAAATGAGCCTTTTAAGAAAGTTTACTGAAAGGTTCTTTGAGGAACTAAAAATATTTCTTCTATGGAATCGCTGCGAAAACCTTCTTTTGGAAGCTTTATTTCTAAGAGTGTGGATGCAGTACCTGCTGTTCTGTTTCTCATGTTAGATTTCAGCTCCTTCAGAGCGTTCATGACTCTGTCCTCTAGAACACAAGAAAACACACCAGACCTTGTTAGACTTTCTGCAGTCAGTGTCCTGTGAATTTCATTTCAATCCAATTATTTCCAATGTAAAGAATAATGTCAGCATCAGCATGCAGGTCCATCAAATCAACAATTATGATTATATATTTCTGAAATCATGCCTAACAAAAGATATCAATTCAATAGATTCAGTTATACATTCATAATGCAGTTATTGCAATATTGTACTCGACTCACCAGAGATCTGTTGTTTAGAGGACAGAGATGCGACAGATGAAGTGAGATCTGACACTGAACTCTTCAGGACACTTAATGAGCTCGACAGAGACTCTGTAACACGAGATGAAAGACATAAATATGATATATTAGCAATGTTGTTTCAGTGATGTTTTTATTGAGACGGGCTTGGATTATATTATGCAAGCCTATAACTTCATATAAACTTTTATGTTTTTTGTATGTTTCTGACTCACCGAAGTCTCGCTGTTTGCTCTGTTGGTCAGACTGTATGGAGGACTTCAAACTGTCCAGCGATCGTTCGGTTTCAGTCTGTTTCTGGTCCTGCGTTTTAACTGGGAGAAAAAAAGGTTGCAGTTAAAAGAATTATCTTCCTCAATACACAGATAATACATATGTGAGATTATTAAATGATTTCATCACCTGCATCATTCAGTTTGGATGTCATCGTCGATACTGCAGAATTCAAACTGTCAGTCAAACTCTTCATATCCTGCTGCCGCACTGTGGGAAAGTATATGTTGCATTTAGATGTTGAATATAGTAGACTTATGTAATACTAGCATGACCTGTTGACTTAATGATAAATACTTTTGTTTTGATGTCCTTTGGGGATTTCAAACACCCCACTCCATAATTCATACCCTGACTGTAGTGTAATGGAGTGCCGTATTGCACATGTAATGTAGTGTCTACTCACTGACTGATAGTTGAGAAGATAGCGATGCGACAGATGAAGTGAGATCTGACACTGAACTCTTCAGGACACTCATTGAGCTCGACAGTGACTCTTAAACATGAGACAAAAGCCATAAATACAATATACTGGATCAGCAAGATCAATGTGAGCATAGCAATAATGGCTTAGTGAATGAGAAAGTATAAAAATACATAATCATTTAGTAATCTTAATTTTAGTATCATTTTTTGCAATAACCTAACCCATCTGCTCATATCAGTTTTGTCTTAGACAATAACTTAGCATACTATGGAAGCTTGTTTCCGCCACAGAATAAAACATTTTAAAAGATAATTGCGACTTTATTTCTCGCAATTACGAGTTTATATCTTGCAATTCTGACTTTATATCTCAAAGTCAGAATTGCGAGAAATAAAGTCGCAATTATCTTTCAAAAAATGTTTTATTCTGTGGCGGAAAAGAAGATTCCATAACATACTGTGTTCATTAAACATCTGATTTGTTAACATTAATGTAAACAGTAAATATATTTTTTACTTTTACAGCATTTAACCTTTGTAAAAAGGTGCAGTAAGCGATTTCTGAGAAACTGTTGATATTTGAAATCAACCCAAACAAACACACTCTTCTATTTATTGCTCCGCCCCCAAAATGCACGCGCAGCACCCAGTGCAAGAGTGAATGTCTCTTTATCATAGCTGAAGCGAAGCATTATTGCAGATGGAGCAGAAACAACGCAGCCTCGGCATCCATTTTCAGGCCTTCCTGCTCTCTAACGTCTCTAATATTAACGCAGGACCTAAAGCTCTTGCCTGATCATAAGTTCATAACCCTTCTTTTTCCAGTGATTTTCCAGTTTTTCTCTTTTTTAATGTCTCTCAGCCATCTCTCTGTCTACAGTCTTTCTTCTAATCCCCCTCTTGCTCTCTCTCCTCCCCCATCATGAGTGGACACACCCCCTACTGCTGATTGGCTCTCTCTCTCTCTCCTCCTCCCCCATTATGAGTGGACACGCCGCCTACTGCTGATTGGCTCTCTCTCTCTCCTCCTCCCCCATTATGAGTGGACACACCCCCTACTGCTGATTGGCTCTCTCTCTCTCTCCTCCTCCCCCATTATGAGTGGACACGCCGCCTACTGCTGATTGGCTCTCTCTCTCTCCTCCTCCCCCATTATGAGTGGACACACCCCCTACTGCTGATTGGCTCTCTCTCTCCTCCTCCCCCATTATGAGTGGACACGCCGCCTACTGCTGATTGGCTCTCTCTCTCTCTCCTCCTCCCCCATTATGAGTGGACACGCCGCCTACTGCTGATTGTCTCTCTCTCTCTCTCTCCTCCTCCCCCATTATGAGTGGACACACCCCCTACTGCTGATTGGCTCTCTCTCTCTCTCCTCCTCCCCCATTATGAGTGGACACGCCGCCTACTGCTGATTGGCTCTCTCTCTCTCCTCCTTCCCCATTATGAGTGGACACACCCCCTACTGCTGATTGGCTCTCTCTCTCTCTCCTCCTCCCCCATTATGAGTGGACACGCCGCCTACTGCTGATTGGCTCTCTCTCTCTCCTCCTCCCCCATTATGAGTGGACACACCCCCTACTGCTGATTGGCTCTCTCTCTCTCTCTCCTCCTCCCCCATTATGAGTGGACACGTGTCCTCAACAAACTCGTCTCCATACCGGCGTGATGACTCCGAATTCCAACCAGATGGAACTGGATAATATTCTGAATGTTCTGATCCAATCTGATTTCTGACCTGTAATGCTGCCTGAATCATAATCATACAATGTTCGCTCGTTGGCCAGAGGAGATCTGGCCCCCGACTGAGCCTGGGTTCTCCTAAGGTTTTTTTCTCCATTCTGTCACCTGATGGAGTTTTGGTTCTTTGCCACTGTTGCCTTGGTTTTTGGCTTGCTTAGTTGGGGACATTTAAATATTCAACAATATTATTGATCTACCTAAGGTGGATGATGACGCAATTTTCTTCTAGAAACAAACTTTGTTGTATTATTTTCATGTTATCAATGTGAAGCTGCTTTGATACAATCTGTATTGTAAAAAGCGCTATATAAATAAAGGTGACTTGACTTGACACGCCGCCTACTGCTGATTGTCTCTCTCTCTCTCCTCCTCCCCCATTATGAGTGGACACGCCCCCTACTGCTGATTGGCTCTCTCTCTCCTAATCCCCCATTATGAGTGGACACGCCCCCTACTGCTGATTGGCTCTCTCTCCCTCCTTCCCATTATGAGTGGACACGCCCCCTACTGCTGATTGGCTCTCTCTCTCTCCTCCTCCCCCATTATGACTGAACATGCCCCCTACTGCTGATTGGCTCTCTTTCTCTCCTCCCCCATTATGAGTGAATACACCCCTTACTACTGATTGGCTCACTCTCTCCTTCCCCATCATGAGTGGACACGCCCCCTACTGCTGATTGGCTCACTCTCTCTCCTCCCCCATTATGAGTGGATACACCCCTTACTACTGATTGGCTCACTCTCTCCTTCCCCATCATGAGTGGACACACCCCCTACTGCTGGTTGGCTAACTCTCTCTCCTACCCCATTATTAGTGGACACACCCCCTACAAGTGTGTTGTGGTGCTCTGTATAATCTACTTTTAGCAGCATTTCTCAGAAATTGCTTACTTTACCTTAAGTGTTGCTTAATAAAAATATTAATATTCATGTTAGTTCACAGTGAATTAACTAATGTTAACATTAGTTAACTAATGTTAACAATGATTAATATTAACTAAGATTAATAAATGCTTTAGAAGTATTGTTCATTGATAGTACATGCTAACCTCTCTTTGTACTTTATGCACTTCATCGAACTTTAAATATTAATATTGTCCCCTATATCATTCCTTGCAATTTAAATTCTTGGGAATATATTCAGTGTTAATGTCGCCAATAAGAAAACATGCTGAGATTTGAATGTGCCCCAAAGTATCATAACCAGATACAGTGAATGTTATATGAGATATTTTAAAAGAGAGCATAAGAAGAAAATTACATGTTCACTATAAGGTCTTATTAACACATGAAATAACTTAAATAATAACTTATTAAATTTAAAATTCATATTAATTTTGCCTCTCTCTTATTAAAGTCATGTTGCTTGTTTTGTAGATCAGACTGTAGAGATGTAACAGCGGTTTTTAAATAGTCTAATATTTTTTGTGTTTCATTCTGTTTCTGCACCTGGTTGCCAACTGTGAAAGGAATATATATATATATATGATTGATAAACGATCAAGAATATGAAAGTTTGCTCTTAAAAGTATTTCTTATGGTTTCTTCTTTAAATGATCAGATTTTGCAGACCTGCGTCATTCAGTTTGGATGTCAGCGCTGATACAGCAGAACTCAAACTGTTCATCAAACTCTTCACTTCAGTGTGTGACAGACCCTGCTGGCGCTCTGTGAAAAAGTAAAATGAGTCCTGCTATTACAGTCAGAAATACACAGTTGTGTCCTGGTTGAACAAAAAATTCTCTATATTTAGATGATCATATTCATGTTGTCAGCAACAGATGTTGTAGTTCACAGAATGAAGATGATGAAAATCAATGCAAACTTTCTTTAATAAACATTAAGATAGTACATAGATGACACAGAGAAATATAGCTGCGACTATCGATGACTGGCCCAAGCCGGCGGCACCGCAACCCCAGTGCTTTTAATTACCTAAAGGCACCGGGGTGGTGGTGCCGCCGGCTTTGGCCCTTTCATCGCTGCTCGCAGCTATATTTATATATATATATATATAAACATATACATACATAAATATATATTTATACATATATATATTTTTAATTCAAGACAATATATTCAAGACAGAATATTACTTGCCTGATCTGATTAGAATAATAATGTGTGTGTGTGTGTGTGTGTGTGTGTGAGGTGTGATTGAACAATGGAGACATAAAAACATACTCTGTCCTTTTGTTCATACAGGACATTATTCAAACTGCAAAGTGTTTAGTGTTTACTAATATTTGTGTACACGCGCAATAAAACACAACATTGTGTTTTTGTCAAACTATAAACTCTTGTCAAACTGTAACCTAAAACTGTCACCCAACCAAAATCACTTAAACACACACACAGTTTAAAAGCAAAACAATATTTATCCAACCTCATTTAAAAACGGTCTGTGGGTGCCATCTTTTGGACATTCATCATACTGCATTGGTTTTCATTTCTTGTCCTCAAACAGAGCACTAATCTGTTTATTTTTCAGTTACACATTCTACATTGATTAAAAAAGAAAAAAAAGTTTTTATTTTATACAGAAATAAATTATTTATAATTCAGATGAGAATAAAGTTAGTGTTAGTTAAAATTTCAAGGAAAACAAATATAATATTGATCTGAAATATAGCACATTTATTTTAAATTCATTCAGGTTCAATTACCAAGCATACAATCTTAATTTAATTTAAAGCAAACAATGCATTTAAAATATATGGGTTGTATGCATATTTTGTAATAAAAAAAAGATATATCCAAAAAGACAAGGCCTTAAACTTTAACAAGGGTTAAACTCGTCACTGTAACAGACACAATCACACACACACACGCGCACACACACACACACACACACACACACACACACACACACACACACACACACACACACAC
Source organism: Rhinichthys osculus (assembly GCA_029959095.1). NCBI lineage: Eukaryota > Metazoa > Chordata > Actinopteri > Cypriniformes > Leuciscidae > Rhinichthys > Rhinichthys osculus. The sequence goes on from JARWKJ010000004.1 coordinate 4,097,989, forward strand.
ACACACACACACACGTGCACACACACACACACACACACACACACAAGTCAAGACACTTACATTTTAGATGCAATATTGACTTTTTTTCTGTTTCAGCAGCGAAAATAGTTAAACAAAGATCACAGCAGAACCATCGAGCATCTCACAGCAACGCGTTCTCATTACTGAATGATTCAGCATTTTGAACGAATCGGTCAACTCAATTCAATGACCAATCCATAAACATCTGTCTCATTCATGAATGATTCAGTCGTTCGAACGAATTGTTTGAACGAATGAATCAATGACTCGCTCATTAAGACGGTCGCCTGGCGACACCTAATGACGGTTTAGTGATATGTTTAAAAGTATCATTCTTTCCAACGATTGTTAATTAACTCATATTTAAAACAATCTCGTAACATTATTTAATGCATTGTTATTTTTCAGTGTAAACGATTTAATTTGATCAGCCCTACTTATTATTCTAAATAATTGAATTTATTGATCAAATTTACAAATTAAAAATGAAAGATGAAGCATACATTTAATAAGACTAGACTAGGGGTGCCCTGCAGATATTACAATATGCAGATTTAAATATACCATTGTTGTCCCCCACCGTCAATTTGATGTGTGTGTGTGTGTGTGTGTTAAAGGCACACTATGCAAGAATTGTACCTTGATATAACAGCTTCAAAGTCATTTCGGTGGTAAACAAACTCATAGTAGGGCGAATCATCCTGGTAATAAAGCTTGGCGGGGTCGCCGCTGGAAAAACCAGCAATGCAAGTTTGAGAGGAGCGCCCCCGACAAATCTCGCGAGAATCACGACTTGCTTTATGGCAACGACGTCACACACATCAACAACCACATATGAAGCACGAAGACACTTGCGCGCATTTCAGACGTGATACTTGACGATGGAAAAAGCAAAGAAAACGCGGTCGGAAGAGACTTGAGAATCACCGCGTGAGGAACCGGAAAAGAGTCCCTGATTCGCCCTCGCTATGTGTGTGCGTTGTGTGAGTGAGCGCGAGGGCGGGCGCGGCTGATGAGCTGATCAGCGCCAGCTGTTTTGAATGAGGATGTCCGATATATTGTTTGTTACCTCGTCCTGTCTTTGTCAGTTGGTTGTTGAGGCTACCAGGGTTCTACTCGCCGTGTTCTCCTGCATTCCACTCCTGTACCATGCCGTGGTTTCCTGAGATTTTCCCGGAGGAATTTCTACCTGTTCCTGCATCTGTGTCTGCCCACTGCGTCCCTGCGTTGCCGAGCCTGAGTCTTCTTCTGTCTGCTTCCATTTTGACCCACACGGATATCTACTATTGTGCTCAATAAATTACTGTTTACTCGCAACTGAATCCTTTGACTATTTCCTTGTGACAGTCCCACTCGGTCGGGCTTTCACTAGTTGGCGCGAGCTAAAAAGCAGCACTGGATTCAACCGCGATGCTGACCTGGCTATCTTGTTGATGGATTAAGTAGGCTAAATCTCTTATTTCTAAACTTGATTGCGTTCTATGTTGTTGCGCTTGCTTGTAGTATGCCATTTTTTTACGATGCTGTTCATTCATCCATTGTTGATAATTAGACCAGTCCAAAAATGTCCACATATGTCTAGATAGCTATTTACGACAGTGTAAGTGTTCCACAGCGACTATAGGGGTCACTGTTTGACTAAAACACAATTTCTGCATAATGTGCCTTTAATAAAATCATTTAGTCACTACAATTAAAACCTGAACGTGTTTGCTTACTAAATTGTGAGCTGAACGAAAGTTGCAAGCAGCAAAGATCAGCAACCGGTGTCAAATTTCATTAGTCACGAGAGTGAAGAGCTGACTGAAAAGATGATGACGGAATATTTCGTGTAAAAGCGCCTATTTAAGCGAATCTGTTATTGTACTCTTTTGTTGTTGTGTTTTCCGTGAAAAATAATAGGCTTTTGAACTCACAGTTCAAGCAATCGCCCGATATTGCGCTTATTTTAAAGTGACACTTAAAAGTATGCGGCTGCACTGGCATTCATAACAACATCCATGGCGAGGAGCGAGAACAACAAAGCGAACGTTTTTTCATTTCTACTTCCATAGGAATTCATTCGAGCACTCTGCGAGCACCACCATTATCCCGTGCGGACGTCCGTACTTTACTTTCACTTTTATATTAGCAATTTAAAAGCCATCGCTGGTGTCACACGTCGATTAACCGGTGGGAAAATATCCTCGAAGCCGATTAACCGGTGGGAACATATCCTCGAAGTTACATACCTAATATATTTATATACAATAGCCATAGGCTACCTGATAAAAAAGTTTTATGTACTATGTTGATATCATTTTGGAAACAAGAGGGCAGTAAAGCCCCATTTATGATTTTTTGTTTAACCAAATAGCACCAAATAGCCTGTTTTAAACTTTTTCATACTTCTTGAATTGAAAAAAAAAAAAACAGAATGAAATGAGTTTAGTTCTAATGTTTGTTTAATTTTATATAAAAATAAATGCTGTATAATGACATTTTTAGAAGATGTGAGACGTTTCCTGATTCTTTTTTTGACATAATCCCTCGCCATAGCAAAACCGTTTGAGATATTCAATATCCGTTAACAATTTAGCGTCTTTAATGTATTTTCATCATGTTGAAAAAGTTTGGTGGGAATAAAATAAACCACTTAAGAGGAGTGAGTAAAAATGTAGAGGCTGGTTTTGCAAATCATCCACATTCAGACCAAAATAGCCGACTTCCTGTTGGGCTGGCTTAAAGTTGTTTGGCCCGATGAGATCTATATGTGTACCGAGTTTCATATTATTACATGCAAGTGTGTTTGATTTATGGACCAAATTTTCAGACCAAGTTTATGGACCAAGTTAATTTAATTAATAAACTAATTATATAAAACTATTGTCAATGCACTACAATTAAACTGGTTATATGCCTTTACTTTATTAAAAAAACGTATTTTTTTTTTTTTTTTAAACTTAAGACATTTATTCTCTTTTTTAATGCAGGCCAAACCACACAGCAGTGAAATGGTTAATCTAAATCTGGGATAAAAGAGAGTATGAAGGATATATGAACCGATGAGATCTATATGTGTACTGAGTTTCATATTATTACATGCAAGCGTGTTTGATTTATGGACCAAGTTTTCGGACCCCGTTCCAGGGGGCGCTGTCGAGCCCCCCTGCCACGCCCGGGTACCAGCTTCAGCCCGGCCCTGATGGCCGCGGGTTCTGACCCGTGTGCAAAGTTTCAAGAGTTTTCGAGCACGTTAAGGGCCCCAAAAGTGCCCGAAAGTTTGACAGAAAAATTGAAAAAAATGTATCCTAAGGAAACCAATAGGGTCTTCGCCCTTTCAGGGCTTGGGCTCTAATGATCACATAAACTACTCACACTACAGACGAGAACCGACGATGAACTGAGGCCATGTCCACACGGACACGGGTATTTTTTTAACCGGAGTTTTTCCTCCTGCGTTTTTGAAAAAATCTCCGTCTACATGAAAACGCAAAAACACGCTATCAAGCGCCGTCAAGAGCATGCCACACCAGCAGGCGGCGATATAACCCTAACCGTAAAGCCACGTTGGCCAATCAGAAGCCGTCAGCGCCAGCGGCGCACAATCTGACGTCAAACACAGCGGATAACGGCGCACACTCTGACGTCGCAAGGCAAAAACTCCGGTTTTACTGTCTACACGACAACACTGTAACCGGCGTTTCTGAAAATCCTCACCCTGGCAGGGGTTTTCAAAAATGTTCGGTTTCAGTGATCTGATACTGCGTTTGCGTGTGGACGAACGGGCGAACCGCGTAAAAAAAGTCACGGTTATAAAAATACCCGTGTTCGTGTGGACAAGGCCTGAATGAAACGAGTATAAATACACAGTGAAACTTAATGACAGACAGCTGAACATAATCAGTAACCAAGGAGACGAACTGGGAGGTAATAGAGGGGCTGTTTACACGACACCGTTTTCAACTATAAACTTTTTATGCGTTTTGGCTGTTCGTTTACACGACAACGGCATTTTGGGTGCCTGAAAACGCAAACCTTTGAAAATGGGTTTCAAAGTGGAAGTTTTTGAAAATGGTCTCTGTGTAAACAACAAAAAGTTAAACTGAAAATGATGACCATCTAATGGCCTGGCAGCAGAATACAGCGTTTTTAGTCATTTTCACGGATCACTGTGAATGGGGACCGTTTCGACAATGGTGTCGTCTCAGAAAACTCAAAGGACTTCTCTGTTTTAATTACTATATTGTTGTTGTGTAAACGTAGGCCGACCTGAAGGTCCTGAGCCCGAAATTTTCATATGCATTTTTTCGTAATCGTCATTCAGTGGCTCTGAATTGTCAAAACACCTCTCAAAATGCTTGATTCGGATGCGAAAAACACAGAAAATCAAACCCGATCTGAATATTTTATGACGGACGAAAGTTTCTGACAAGAATTTCAAAATCAGTGTGCAAGGACCTTAAGACTAAACTGAACTGAATCACATGAAACAAACACACAGGAATGAAACTAACACAAAACACAACTCAATCCTGACACATGTGTTGCTTTCGGAGTATTTAAATCTACAGTACATAATAAAAAATTGAAATCTCACCCAGCTTTTGTTGGTTTTCCTCTTGTTTGGATGTGATTGAACTCAATGAAGAGGCAAGATTGGTCATCAAGGTCTCAATATTCTTTTCTTGAGGTTTGGCTGAAGTTTGATTGGAACTATGAATGTTCATCCAACTCTCCAGCACTGAGAATGTTCTTTGTTGATGAAAAACTGTGAAAAAATATATATATATTGTAATCTGCATAATGTAAAGGCTGTAAACATGCATTCCACTATTAGGTTTTATTTTTTGCATAACTCCCTTTTTAAAATGCAAATATTTTACAACGCAACACTTTCAAAGATGTTAACCACTCACAGATCACAGAAGTCATGATGATAAAAATAATCATGCAGACTGTTCCTAGAAGCACAAAGATGCCAGTTTTTCTGCTACATGGACGACCTGCAGAAAACAACACATCATGAGAAATAACATTCTACTTTCTTTTATTTCTTTAAAGCAATACAGCCTTCCTGTTCCTTACAGTAGTTCACAGCAGTAGCAACATCAACATCATGGGCTCAATTCCCAGGGAAAGTGATTGATAAAAATGTCTATCGTGAATGCAATGTGGATAAAAGCATCTGCCAAATGCATAAATGTAAATGTGATGTGCAATATGATCAGGAAATATCAGGTATTTTAAAAAACACTTCACGCCTGCATCCATTCGGTTGTTGTAGGATGAACTCCAAAGCTTAAAATTTAATTAGTAGGTTTACAATTAATCACTACCTTAATAAATAACACTTTATCCTCCGCTTTCACAGACAAGGCTTAAAGGGTGGTATAATGCCATTTTCACAAGATGTAAAATAAATGTTTATGTGAAGCTTTAGCTCAAAATAACCCACAGAATTTTTTTTATAGCATGTTAAAATTGTCACTTTTTGAGGGTGAGTCCCTTTAAATGCAAATCCCTTTAAATGCAAATCATTGTTGTGTCCATGAAGATGTGAAAAAAATAGGCATAAATCTAGCTTACACATTTACCCAAATTATTATACACCTGTTTAACCGAAGTTAATTTGGGTGGGTTTCTCCATCCCCATACAATGTCACTTCTCTGTCTTTTACAGCCCTGACGAGAACGCCGGTCTCCTCGGCTGTGAACCGCTCCTGGCGCGCGCCTCGCAAATCCGCCGTTATAATAACAATCCGCCATGGAACAAGCGCGCCTGCTCTTAAAGGGAATTTGATATGACGCTCTGATTGGTTTATTTCACGTTACGCCCAAACCACACCTATGAATAATAAAGCTACTTCAGACCAACCCTTTTTAGATTTGCGTCGAGCGCAAGAGGCATTTATCCCGGCGGTATAATAGCAACAGTGCCCGGGATCCGCCCACAAAGTTACTTGCGCTTTGCGCTTGATACTTGGGTTTCAGATCGTTAAAATAGGGCCCCTTGTGTTAGCAGCTCAGATTACCTCACACAGACACACACTGAAAATTTCAAAAACTTTTAGCCTTTTATACTCAAACCAGAGTCGGAGAAAGATGGAGAGACTCAAGAAGAAGTGACAACATGTAGAAGCAACAGGACATTTCTGAATGTTAGTTGATGAATTTATGTAGCTTATGTGTCTATCTTAGTCATTGATTAGCATATTCTGTCATTATAATCTATAAATTGTGTTCTGGGGGCGGGGTTTATGTAAATTTTAGGGTTAGTGATGTCAATAGATTGGGAGGAATGTCGTGTAGTCCCTACCAGCCGTTTGTTGTAGTCCTTAAAAAGCAATCTCTTTAAAAGAAAATATGGTTACACTTTATTTCGATAGTCCACTTTAGACATTCTACTAAGTAACTTTTCAACTACACGTCAACTATCTCTCATTAGAGTATTAGTAGCTGTTGTTATTTTGCAAACAGCTGGTGCTGTTGTTATTTTGTGGCATGAAAGGCAATACATTTATTGAAGTGAGCTACCTGTCTCTCGGGCCGATTCGGCTCAATTTGGCCGTTTCCGGTTTTGTAGGTTTTTATTTTACTTGTTTATAATGATATCGGCCAATACATTACTCTATTTTATACCATTAATGGCTGGGATTCAGTTTCAAATGTTTATTTGACTCAAATGTTTATTTCTGCATGTTTTTATTTTATTTCTTCTCAACATTAACCTTTCACTTCACATAATTCTATTGAGAAACTTAGCAAACTGTATCTGTATTTTGTTATGTTTTGGCCTAGCCAGTTTGTGATTGTGTATGTTCGCGTGTGTGTCTGCGCGCGTTTGTGTGTGGGTGTGTGCGTGTATGCTGCTCTCTTTCACTTTTGCTCTCTCCTTTTTCCTATGTCCCTGAATAGTCAACATGGGTAAAGGCTTTTTTGTTATTCATCTGAACATAAGTGGTTTATGTTTATTTTGATTTGAATGTTTTCTATGTAAAGCACTTTGAATTACCATTGTGTATGAAATGTGCTATATAAATAAACTTGCCTTGCCTAAGGAGCTTGCCACATAAAATTGATCTCTTAAGGGCCTGGTTGGTCTATAATAAACCAAATGTTATAACACTGTCTGAGACCTGGTTGAATAAAAACATATCAGATGAGGAAATTAAACTGGATGGGTATATTTTGTATAGAGCTGATAGGGGTACTCGTGGAGGAGGGTTAGCCACTTATGTCTCCTCAAATTTATTATCTGAGTTTATTGCCCCTGAGGAAAACCCTGTATACTTTGAATGTCTTTTTGTTAAAATTAGTTTTCACGTAAATAAACAGCTGATTATAGGGAACATCTACAGACCTCCAAACTCCCCTACAGAGTCAATACACTGCATAGGCACTACTATAAAATCTGTGGGTAGCTCAAACGAGATGATTATCCTTGGTGATTTTAACATTAACTGGTTAGATCGTTCATCTCTAAATGATAGAAATTATTTTGAAAGCTTAAATCTGACTCTACTAATCAGAGAACCTACTCGGGTTGACCACAGATCCAAATCTTTGCTGGACTGGGTTTTGGTCACCCACTCTAACAGAATTACTGAAACTGGTGTTATACCCGATTGCTTTAGTGATCATTCCATGGTTTTCTGTGTATGGAAAATTATAATACCACGCCTACCACCCAAGGTGATCAGGGTAAGGCAGAGTAAACATTTTAACACTGAGTTTTTTATCCAAGATTTATTAGATATAAATTGGAACAGGTTTAACCTTTACCTTTTGTTGAAGATGCTTGGGATTTTTTCTATACAGAAGTGCTTAAAGTAATTGATAAACATGCCCCTTGGATATCAGTCAAGGTTAAAGCTGCAGAAGGGAGTTTTGAGAAAACGTTGACTTAGCCTGAAAATTTGAACAAGCACAACTTCCAGGTCCCACCCCCTTGCTCTCTGCTGCGCTACAGCCCTCCCTCCACAGCTCGTCCTCCACAGCGGAGCCCGTCGTGAACGCGCAGGCTAGTAAACAGGGCCACTCATAACGGCGGATAAAAAGTTATTCACTAATAGGGACTAAACGTCAACAATATGCTTTACATTGACTATGGCCTGCCCATACTTTGACTACAAACTTGGTCCTCAAATCATTATGTATTTTGCAATAGCCTACATGTAACTTTATAACGTTGCACTCTTTCTATAAGTTATAAATAGCTAGTAAGATAACATTAATATATCGGTAACTAACGTTACAGTATGTAAGTAATTATTCTAGCGATAATGCTAGATAAGGTGTGCTAGTACATTATTTCAGCAACATGACAAGCCAGTGAATTAGCAGATTTCAATTGTTGCTTAGCAGAGTGCGTGACATTTTATCTACATGTTATGCGGCTAGAGTTTTGACACCGAGTCAATGGGCTCTGTGTAATTCTTTCTTTTTCGCTTGTTTATCGTCATCAGTCTTTTTCCCTTTACCTCTTTGTTTTATGAGCAGGTGTCACTCGAGAATTGGCAGTTTAGGTTGTTTCTCCGTCATAAGCACAGCTGCAGCATGCCGGCAATCTTGAGTTTGAACGACGGCTCGCGCTGTGTAAGAGAGGGGTGTGATCAGCGCGTACACGAGAGTGATTGACACTGCTAAGACATTCCTCCTGACTCTGATTGGTTGTTTCTGACCGGGAGCGTGTATTTCTGCAAATGGCAATAGGACCACTGGGAGGAGCCAGAGGAGCTTGATTTTTTTTCACAGATTATCTGTCTCATATTCTACTGTCAGGACATAATGACAGTTTTAACAAATATGTAAAAAATATTTTTTACAAAAGTTACCTACAGCAGCTTTAACTGTTTCACTCAACTGATTAGACAAAGAATTGTGTCACAGTTAATATTTCCCATATTAGACTATGCGGACATTGTCTATCAAAACACATCGGAATCAAACTTGAAGGCATTGAATGTTGCTTTCAATAATATATGTAGATTTGTGCTGAGATGTCCTTTTACTACTCACCACTGCAATGTACGACTCACTGAACTTATTATCACCAAAAGCCAGAAGACAGTATCACTGTATTATAATTATCCTTATACCTGAAGGAATATTTAATTCCATATAGACCCAGCTATAGATTGAGACACACTGAATATCTCTCCTTCATTGTGCCAAACATCTTCAAAGAGAGTGGTAGACGTGCCTTTAAATTCAAAGCCCCCTCAGACTGGAATAGCCTGCCTGGGTCTCTAAGATCTGTCACATCATTGTGTTCCTTCAAAATATCTCTCTTTACTTACTTACAAGCAAACTGTTGCTGTAAATGTTTTCCTCATGTGTGACAGGACTTTTTGTTTTTTTATACCCTTTATATCTGGGATACTTATTTTTTATTTATTTATGTGTACATATGCGAGTATGGGTGGAGGTATGCGTATACATTATGTATGTATGTATGTATAGACATATGTGTATGTAAGGGCTAAATGACAATGTTGTTATGCATCTTAATACTGCAATATGTTTAATTTATGGGTTTGTTTCCAATAAGGAGTTGGTGGGCCGGGTGGGTCGGCTGGGCCGGGAGAGGCGGGATGAGGTAGAGCTTTAGTGTGAGTGAATGCACACTCACCTAAAGGATTATTAGGAACACCATACTAATACTGTGTTTGACCCCCTTTCGCCTTCAGAACTGCCTTAATTCTACGTGGCATTGATTCAACAAGGTGCTGAAAGCATTCTTTAGAAATGTTGGCCCATATTGATAGGATAGGATCTTGCAGTTGATGGAGATTTGTGGGATGCACATCCAGAGCACGAAGCTCCCGTTCCACCACATCCCAAAGATGCTCTATTGGGTTGAGATCTGGTGACTGTGGGGGCCATTTTAGTACAGTGAACTCATTGTCATGTTCAAGAAACCAATTTGAATTGATTCGAGCTTTGTGACATGGTGCATTATCCTGCTGGAAGTAGCCATCAGAGGATGGGTACATGGTGGCCATAAAGGGATGGACATGGTCAGAAACAATGCTCAGGTAGGCCGTGGCATTTAAACGATGCCCAATTGGCACTAAGGGGCCTAAAGTGTGCCAAGAAAACCCCCACACAATTACACCACCACCACCAGCCTGCACAGTGGTAACAAGGCATGATGGATCCATGTTCTCATTCTGTTTACGCCAAATTCTGACTCTACCATCTGAATGTCTCAACAGAAATCGAGACTCATCAGACCTGGCAACATTTTTCCAGTCTTCAACTGTCCAATTTTGGTGAGCTCTTGCAAATTGTAGCCTGTTTTTCCTATTTGTAGTGGAGATGAGTGGTACCCGGTGGGGTCTTCTGCTGTTGTAGCCCATCCGCCTCAAGGTTGTGCGTGTTGTGGCTTCACAAATGCTTTGCTGCATACCTCGGTTGTAACGAGTGGTTATTTCAGTCAAAGTTGCTCTTCTATCAGCTTGAATCAGTCGGCCCATTCTCCTCTGACCTCTGGCATCAACAAGGCATTTCCGCCCACAGGACTGCCGCATACTGGATGTTTTTCCCTTTTCACACCATTCTTTGTAAACCCTAGAAATGGTTGTGCGTGAAAATCCCAGTAACTGAGCAGATTGTGAAATACTCAGACCGGCCCGTCTGGCACCAACAACCATGCCACGCTCAAAATTGCTTAAATCACCTTTCTTTCCCATTCTGACATTCAGTTTGGAGTTCAGGAGATTGTCTTGAGCAGGACAACACCCCTAAATGCATTGAAGCAACTGCCATGTGATTGGTTGATTAGATAATTGCATTAATGAGAAATTGAACAGGTGTTCCTAATAATCCTTTAGGTGAATGTATTTGTGCTGTATTATCTTTGTCTTTGTCTCGAAGACCCCCTCGAAAACGAGATGTTTCATCTCAAGGGGTTATCCTCGACAATAAAATTTAATTCAATTCAGTAGACTGTAGTAGACTGTTAGGTTAGGGTTAGGAGTTAGGGTTCGGGTTAGGAGAATAAGTTGACTTGTAGTTGCCAAGTTACTTATAGTCAGGTGAATGTATGTTGGGGGAGCATCAAAATAAACTTTTAGCAGATATTAAGCAGACATTCTACTAATCCTTTAATGACAGCTAGTTCACATGTAGCTGCAAAGTTACTTATAGTTAGTAGAATGTCTAAAGTGGACTATAGAAATAAAGTGTTACCGAAAATATCTCCCATTGCTTTGAACTTTGAGCATCGTAACTTTGCAGATGTTGTTTATGCTAAACCAGCAACATTACACACTAACTAAAGTTAGAAAAGTGAAATCATAATCAACCACGCCTTTAAGCCTGATGAGTCTGGTTCCTCAAGGACTCTTTCTCATCTATCTATTTTAAGAAGTTTTGTACAGAAAAATAATAAGTCTATGCTTTTATGTTCTCTTGAAAATGTTTTGCGCTCCCCTGAGAAACTTTGCGTTCGCTTGCAAACCTTGAGTTCTTTTGAGTTTCTCGGGGGAACTCAAACGTTTTTGCGAAGGAATGCAAAGGTTTTGTGAGCAAACGCAAAGTTTTTCGGGGGAACGCGAAAGCATTAAAATATTTTTCCTTCACATCTCATATTTTTTCAATCACCATGTCCCATTAGGGTATCCATATCTTTGTTCAAAATGTTCACAGTAGTCTTTAACAAACTCAATGTTCAGATCAATAGTTAATATGCATTCAAATTTGAATAATGAATCAAATGTTATAATCATTCTTTGTTAAGCATCATAATGTATAAAATAATTTAAAGAGATTATAAAGTGTAAGCAGGCATTGAAGATAGTTGTACAACTAACTGAAACTCTTTCTCATATACAACACAAACACATCTTTCAGTATCAAATACAATTTAGTATCATAGCAAACCTTTGCTAAATGTCGTCTTCCGTTCATATTCCATGTCCATTTTCAGGATTTCTTCAGAACTATCAGTTCTCTTAAAGACCATCATAACTGCAGCTACTTGCTTCCTAGAGAATCCAAAACACATTTGAAACAGCTCCTGCAATGACAGTAAACGGGGCATTAGTGTATAATAACACAGGACTTTCCGTTCCTCATTTCAAAGAATATTGACCTGTAACAAGTTATTCTGCAGAAACACATCAGCTAAACATAGAGGAGGACAAAGCACACAACTACCCTACTTGAGTGAAAGTACAGATACTACTGGTCAAATATTACTGTTACAAGTAAAAGTTGTAAAGACCGATTTTTACTTAAGTAAAAGTACAGAAGTACTCATTTTTAAAAGTACTTATAAGTAACAAAAGAAAAAGTCAATGCATTGTTGTATTATTGTTGTGTTAGGGGTAAACATTTAAAGACCCAGAACCAGATGTTGAATGAAGCCCCGGAGTCAGAATTATAATAAATTAAAGAAAAGATTTACTGAATAGTTTGCAGTTTCATCAGCAGAAGTTCAGCTTCAAGACTCTCACAGGAGTTCGTAGGACGCCCCGCTTACAGTTACAAAGATCACAGCAGTTATACCCTTCACCACACACACACACACACACACACACACACACACACACACACACACACACACACACGCACACACGCACACACACACACACACACACAGCAGTTATACCCTTCACCACACACACACACACACACACGCAGCAGTTATACCCTTCACCACACACACACACACACACACACACACACACACACACACACACACACACACACACAGCAGTTATACCATTTCCAAGGTCTAAGCTACGTCATTGCTTACAGGTTGAATGATTCTCATTGGCTAAGAAATATATATATATATATATATATATATATAGTAATTTTCCACACATAAGCAGATAGACTGAAGCATATCTCCGTCGATTATGCAGGGGACACTCGGACCCTGAAGTTAGGCTCGTCGTGATCTTCCAGCTCGCAGATGTGGGTTGCTGGTCCAGAACAACAACTCAGTCAATCTCCAATAATGCCAGTGGTTCCTTAACCTGCAACCAAGAAGACTAACACACACACCGACACACAGCTTTTCCAAGGTTGGATTTGGCCAGGCTCTGACTATAAACAGGAGAGTCATCTCAAAACATCAAGATAACACGTTCTTTCTCTCAAGGAGAACTACACTTCAGTCTAACTGGAAAGTAAGGCTTTCACAAAGAAATGGTGGTAACACTTTACAATACGGGTGCACTAATATGCATTAATTCATGTTTAACTAATGCATAGATAATCATGAGTTAATGTATGATTCATTAAGCACTAAACCATTAATTAATGATTACTGCATCAGCAACTAATAAAGAGTCTATATGATTAATAGATTCAGTAATACACAAATTGCTATTAATTCAATGTGTCATTGTGTATTAATTCCTTAATAACCTATTTTATTAACTAATAGTGTAAATTAATGTGTTAATTACCACAATTAGTCAAAGCTATGCACTTCAACTACCAGTTGTCTGCTTTAATTAATCATTAGCTAATGATTTGCAAAGGTATCATTATGTTATGACTTTACTTGTTGAGGCACATCATTATTAACTAGTCATTTAGTAATTGTAGTAATTTACACATGAATTTGCACTAACAATGAAGTTATTAATCATGTATTAATGCATATTAGTGTACTTGTATTATCTGGAAGTTGAAATACAAGGCTTTGGCTCATTCTGGAAATTAAAATATTAATTAACACTATTAGTTACAAAAATGAGTTATTAGGGAATTAATTCACAATTACATATTTAATTAATAACAATTCATGTATGAACTAATACATTAACCATACAGACTCTTAATTAGTTCCTAATGTGGTAATCATTAATGAATAGCTTAGATAATCATTAGTTACACATTAATTCAGTATTATCTGTGCATTAGTTAAGCATGAATTAATGCTTATTAGTGCACCCGTATTGTAAAGTGTTACCGAAATGGTGCCTTAAACTATTGTCTTCAATGACCCCTATATGTTTTAACACGTTGAAGACCAAAACAAGTCCCTATTTCATTTCTGGAAGCCGAGCTAAATGAGCGAGCACTGTTACTGCATTCAGATATCAAATACAGACATTAGAGAAGACATGAGAAGAACATTTCAGTAATCACACTGGTAACTTCTATAACAAAGTAAAATCGCACAAGTCTAGAGAAGTCATTCAACTCATTTAATATTTAGAAGGAAATATTGATTAATACCTTGATTATATAATCACTCATTCATTACATATACATTACAACCTAGTGAATACACCTGTAGTCTCTGTGGAATTAAGAGCTTTTATGTTGCAAAACCTATAGAAATTAAACAACCGAAATGACAAAAAAAGACAGCCATAATCATCTTCATTATTTTATTTAACACTCATACCACCCCAACAAAAGTACACATCTATGTGTATCCATTCATGCACATTTGAATCAAGTGGTCTGTAAAAATCCTGCTTTAAAACTCAGATACACAACCATAGCTGTATAACTGCCCGACAGAAGCACTGCTTTAACAAACAGCGAAACAGAAAGACATATTTGCCATGGATGCACACATGCGCTGAGGATCTGTCTTCATCCATTTTGCCATCAGTTGATTAATGTTCAAAGAAACGATGGGAAATCGCTGAACTTCACGACTCGTGACCCTACAAGAGTGATTACTGATAGGCTGTCTGTCCTCTGCAAAAAAACAATCACGTTTTACAGATAAAAAAAAAAAAATCATCCCCTGACTGGCTTTCTACTCAAGGACTTTGACAGAAATGTAGTCGAGTAAAAAGTAAGATATTTGTTTTCCAAATGTAGTCTTTCAAAGAAGTTAAAGTAAAAAGTTTCCAGAAAAAACAATACTCAAGTAAAGTACAGATACTTAAAAAAGTGAACTTAAGTACAGTACTCAAGTAAATGTAGTTTAGGCTTAACGACTAATTAAAACTGCTTGCTCAGTGTTTTCAGCATCATCTGTTTTCACTCAGGTTCACTGTGGTTCCTCTGCCTCTTGTTTCACCCTTTACAGTTACCCAGAATTAAGGTCAAAATGAACATTTTGGTGCAGAAAGACCTCTGGTTTTGATTAAAGGGGTTTATTTATTTCAAAGTAAGTGTGTGCTTATATGTATGGGAGATCATTTTCGCCACAAAATAAAAAAAAAATCACGCTTTGGTAAATCTTAAATATGACATAAAAGTCATAATTATTACATAAAATGCCACAATTATGACACAAAAGTCATAATTATGGCTTACTATGTCATAATTGATATAAAAAGTGGAAAAAAATGATGACATAAAACGTGAATCTGACTCAATTCAGATGATTTTAGCAGTAAAGCAAAAGGTTGGGTTTTAGATTAATTACACCATGATTAGTTTGTAATACTTGTCAAAAGTTTGGAATAAGTTTGATTTTTAAAAGAAGTCTCTTGCCCCTCAAGGCTGCATTTATTTGGTCAAAAATACATAAAAAATATTTATATTGTGAAATATTATTACAATAAAAAAAACTGTTTTATACAACAGCATTCCTAAAGCCCAAACAGTAGCAATGCCAAGGTCTCAGGTTTGATTCCCAGGGAATGCATAAAAGTGATACCTTGAATGCAAGTTTATTTGAACAAATGCCAAATGTATGCCAAATGTAAAAAAAGAGAAAAGTTAAAAAAAGAAAAAGAAAAAAGTAACATAACTAACTGCAAATCTGCTATTTCAGTTACACAGAAGCCACAGATGCAGGATGTGTAAAGCAAACTTCTTCAACGGGTGTCTCAGGTAAGTGCAGAAAACTCGTCATCATACATCAAAGAAATGATACAGGTCCTTCTCAAAAAAATTAGCATATTGTGATAAAGTTAATTATTTTTCATAATGTAATGATAAAAATTAAACTTTCAGATATTTTAGATTCATTGCACACCAACTGAAATATTTCAGGTCTTTTATTGTTTTAATACTGATGATTTTGGCATACAGCGCATGAAAACCCAAAATTCCTGTCTCAAAAAATTAGCATATCATGAAAAGGGTCTCTAAACAAGCTATTAACCTAATCATCTGAATCAACTAATTAATTCTAAACACATGCAAAAGATTCCTGAGGCTTTTAAAAACTCCCAGCCTGTTTCATTACTCAAAACTGCAATCATGGGTAAGACTGCCTACCTGACTGCTGTCCAGAAGGCCATCATTGACACCCTCGAAGCAAGAGGGTAAGACAGAAAGAAATTTCTGAACAAATAGGCTGTTCCCAGAGTGCTGTATCAAGGCACCTCAGTGGGAAGTCTGTGGGAAGGAAAAAGTGTGGCAAAAAACGCTGCACAACGAGAAGAGGTGCCTGGACCCTGAGGAAGATTGTGGAGAAGGACCGATTCCAGATCTTGGGGGACCTGCGGAAGCAGTGGACTGAGTCTGGAGTAGAAACATCCAGAGCCACCGTGCACAGGCGTGTGCAGGACATGGGCTACAGGTGCCGCATTCCCCAGGTCAAGCCACTTTTGAACCAGAAACAGCGGCAGAAGCGCCTGACCTGGGCTACAGAGAAGCAGCACTGGACTGTTGCTCAGTTTTGCATGTCATTCGGAAATCAAGGTGCCAGAGTCTGGAGGAAGACTGGGGAGAAGGAAATGCCAAAATGCCTGAAGTCCAGTGTCAAGTACCCACAGTCAGTGATGGTCTGGGGTGCCATGTCAGCTGCTGGTGTTGGTGCACTGTGTTTTATCAAGGGCGGGGTCAATGCAGCTAGCTATCAGGAGATTTTGGAGCACTTCATGCTTCCATCTGCTGAAAAGCTTTATGGAGATGAAGATTTCATTTTTCAGCACGACCTGGCACCTGCTCACAGTGCCAAAACCACTGGTAAATGGTTTACTGACCATGGTATTACTGTGCTCAATTGGCCTGCCAACTCTCCTGACCTGAACCCCATAGAGAATCTGTGGGATATTGTGAAGAGAAAGTTGAGAGACGCAAGACCCAACACTCTGGATGAGCTTAAGGCCGCTATCGAAGCATCCTGGGCCTCCATAACACCTCAGCAGTGCCACAGGCTGATTGCCTCCATGCCACGCCGCATTGAAGCAGTCATTTCTGCAAAAGGATTCCCGACCAAGTATTGACTATTGAGTGCATAACTGAACATAATTATTTGAAGGTTGACATTTTTTTTTGTATTAAAAACACTTATTTTATTGGTCGGATGAAATATGCAAATTTTTTGAGACAGGAATTTTGGGTTTTCATGAGCTGTATGCCAAAATCAAAAGTATTAAAACAATAAAAGACCTTAAATATTTCAGTTGGTGTGCAATGAATCTAAAATATATGAAAGTTTAATTTTTATCATTACATTATGGAAAATAATGAACTTTATCACAATATGCTAATTTTTTGAGAAGGACCTGTATACAGGCAAGCAGAAATGCCTAGAATATAAACACACTCGCTAAATTTAATGTTAAGAGTTCCCCATAGAAAACCATTAAGAAAATGCCGCTTAATGCATTGACCTGTTTTGAATTGATTCAGTATAGAACTTATTGATTAAACATGTATGTACAGGCAAGCAGATAAACCCAAAATATCAAGGCAATGTGCAAAGTTTCACGCCAAGCCTTTTCCCATGTAAAACCATTATAAATAAAGCGCTTAACGTGAAATTTAGCCCATTGCTTTCATATCTGCTTGCCTTCATGCATTATCAATAAGGTGTATGAATTTGATATTTTAATATCATTACTGTCTTTATATAGGCTATTAAGTCACGTCAAGCATTTTTTTAATGGCTATATGGGGGAGAAATTGCTTACACTCTTAAACATAAAGGTTCTTTATGGCATCGATGGTTTCTTGAAGAACTTTTAACATTTATGGAACGTTTCCATTCCACAATAGGTTCTTAACAGTGGAAAAAGGTTCTTTAGATTTGAAAAAAGTTCTTTACACAGAGGAAATAAATGGTTATTTAATGTCGGCTCCCTGTAAAAACAACCTTTTGTAATTTTTATTTTTAGGAGTGTAACGTAAAAGAAAATTGTCTGCACTTGGATTACGATGCCATTGTCTTAGCAGTAGATATACCTGTTGTTTTTGACATGAGAAATTAGTTTTGACTGGTTATTGTTTTAGAACATTAAGCCACTTAAGCGTTTGAGAATGTCACCCCATGCATTCGATCCAAAACCAGTTTGATCTTGTCTGGTTAGTTTTATGAGAGCACGGCCGTCAAAGACGTTTAAAAAAACAACTAAAAAACACTTTCAGTGTGATTCGTTTGAAGGTAAAAATCTTCTTCATCCTCCGTTTCAGGAGTTTTAAACACAAAAACGAAAATAAAACAATTGACACAGCAACTAAAAAAATGCATCGCTCATGTGAGATAAAATCCGTGTAATAGCAGTCTGGGATTATCAGAAATAGAGACGTGTTACAGTTCATCATGTTAAATGTTACATCTCCTTTGAATCAGATTTTTAGCCTCTTGCTATTGATGAATTAATTAAAAATCATTTAAATCTTTATAAGCCAAACACTGCGATCACTGTCCATAGACATGATGAGAAATATTAATAGGCCTATACCATTTACACAACACTTTTCATCTTATGCTTAATTTATGAATGAAACATTAAACTACAACATCCTATTACACTGAGCGGCTTCCATCATTTGCTATCGAATCTCATAATGTTCATGACTATATATCCTAATCTCTTCTCAATAATATTTAACTGTTTAGTGTATGTCAGAAATTAATTGGAAATGTACATTAATGCACATTAATCTTCATTAAACTATCACAATACTTATTTACTTGATATTTTAATGGTTTTATTTTGGTCCATCTACACTGATATGATGACGATCAATCGTATGTTGGCTAGTAATCTTGTTCGGAATAAATCCTCTTATTATTTGTATCTTCATTTTCTTCATCGTCCTTTGGGAACCAAGCGTTAAAATAATGCTGTATTTCATGGAATTTGTCATGATTCTTTGTGTTTTCACCCTCTGCCGCCTCATATGAGGACACGAATGCATGAACTTCAGCTCCAGAGCCACTCTGAGTCACTTCATCAGCATTTTACCACTTCATTTCAGAAAAACTATCGTCATATCACAAACTCACAGAATCTCTAAAGTCTTCATAGCAACCTGTCCAACAGTACAATAATAATTATTAAAATATTTTTTAAGGAATAATCAAATTCTCTTCTATGTTGTGCAGCACTTTGTTTGACAATTTTTTTCATATGATTAAAAGATACAATAAATGAATGTTTTATGCCTTCATTTGATAGAAATGATTTTTTTTAATTAATTTTTTTTTATGAATTCAATTAATTAGACATGCTTTTTGATTATTACAATTTTATCAAACCATTATCTTAAAACAGAAATCGTAAAACAGAAAAGACAGAATTTGATTTAAAAAAAAAAAAGTATTTCATAGGGCCCTAAACATGTCATTTTTTGTAAACTTTTAATAAATTGTTGTTAAATGATTTCAATTAATACATTAAGACATGCTTTTTGATTACTAAAATTTAATTTAACCATTAAAATGAAATCCAGAACAATTACAATGGAACAAACAGAATTTGATGAAAACACTTCATAGGCCCTTCACCACAGCTCTTTTCAGATTCAGAATTACACTCTGCAAATGAATTTAGTTTTGCTGGAGCATTGGCTGTCATTTAATTTCCCAGTATATATAAATTCCCCACAATCCTCTCCTTCCTCTCCCAGTCCGTGTTCTTTCCAGTCATCCGGCTGCCCGGGATCCCAACGTCTGTGAATAATGACAACCAACAAATGTCATATCAGCATCTGCATATATTATAATTTTTCTGGCATCCCATCTGATCTAAAGTACATTTTCTATATGCATTTAATCCCAACGCCACTACCAACAATAAATATTTAAACGGAATACATTTTTGTTTAATCCAAGATGCATTTTCTTGACAAGCAAAAGCTTGAAGTATTATCTTGAAGTATAACTGCCTCCTTTCCTATTCATGATTATAATGGGCAATAATTGGAAAAGAGTAGCGTGAGGCTTCCGGTGTCCGGCTTTACCTTTATAAACAGGTAAATGCAGTCGGTTATGCAGCTTGATATTGCAAACTGGTATTTGTTATCACATTATTTTAATTATCATAATCATAAACACATTGGTTTCTAGTTCAAATAGTTGTACCATGTACAGCACTGTTTTTCTTTTTGAGAACATAACCAAACATGTCAGGGGTTTATAAAAAGAAAAAGAAAAAAAAAATACAGAAAAACACTGTATAAAGTTCTTGATTTTAGATATTGTTTCCAAATATATTTTATTTAAATTGTTAATATGCATTTTTTCAAACCCCTTGACTTTATGAATAAAACGAGCAAATTTAATAATTAAATAAAAACATTTTTATCACCATCCATCCAATGAGAATCACCAAAACATCACATCAGCATCTACAAGATTAAAGGGGCTATATGTAAGAATTTTCATGTATTGATTGCAATC
The DNA here is from genome assembly GCA_029959095.1 of Rhinichthys osculus. NCBI lineage: Eukaryota > Metazoa > Chordata > Actinopteri > Cypriniformes > Leuciscidae > Rhinichthys > Rhinichthys osculus. The sequence continues at coordinate 4,118,504 of JARWKJ010000004.1, forward strand.
ATTGATGCAAACATCTCCACATCGCTATGATCAGATGCTTTCTGCTGTTTTCTCACCGCTGTCATTTTTTTTGTGTGTGTTTATTTTGTTATTAAGAGGAAAGAGTGCATCACATTTTCACAACATATTCATCTAAACGTCGTCTCAGCAGTGGACGGCGTCGGGATGTTCGTTAACAGTAAAACACTGCAAAGGTATTCCCAACTTCTTTTTACTTTTAAGCAAAAAATGTCAAACATCTTGGCCGTGAGAATATCAGGTCTTCAATACCTTCAGACTCTTGTGTGTTACGCGAGCACGAGTGTGAGAACGAGCAATCAGTGCTGAAGTTCACTTTACGGCCACCGGCGTCGCTTAATTTCTTTTTTGATATTTTGTTAATTTATCATTTTTATTTTTCAAATCTTTCCAAAAACTGTGTACAAAATAAATGTAAAGGTGCCTGATGAAGACCTGATGGTCGTAACGTTGTGCTATTAATAAATTCATTTGGAGGAGCTATTTTCAGTGTGCAGACTTCACGCTTCTTTTTTTCCCGTTTATATATATCCCAGCCACCGCACTAGCCATTATATTTAATCGAAGGAGATGTAAGCGTGTTATCCATGCTTTAATGGCAAGGAAAGACCCTTATACTTGTGAGCGGCTCATATGAGGAGTTTCTGGGTGTTTCTCCTCATTTCTGCTCCGAGGTCTTGATTGTGGCGTTTCTTTGAGGTTTAGAATCCAGTATTCCTGTAATTCTTTTGTCTTTTATGAATTTAATAAAGATCCCTGTCTCGTATTCTGTCCAAACACACCGCGTCATCTACGTCAGGCGACTGTAAATGCGCAAAAACTGTTTCCATGACAGTTTTGCGAAATATTCCTTTTTCGAATTGCCTGAAAAACCTCCTAATGCGAGCATAAAGAACATACTTTTTTAGCAGTCACAACTCACAAAGTATTTTCCTATTCAAAATAAATACCTACTCAAGAGAGTATGTGATTTTGGACACAGTAATCAACCTTGAGCGGCTATTGAATGAATCGGAAGTCTCACACTTTCACAGAAAATATCAAATTTACACCTTACAAAATCAAGTGGATATTAGGTCATATTTAGGGATAAACATGTAAATGTAATGCCATCTTGAGGCCAAAGTTTGGGACTAAACCTCTAAAAGGTATATGATTCAACTGCTTGCTAAGAAATGTTTTTGTGAATCAAAGTGAATAATGCATGAATCGGCTCACTCTTTGTTCATCGTGTAAGGAGTGTCATCCGCCCATCTCCACTGGCCTGTGTCCTGATCCGTTAGACCGACCCAGTAGTTCATTGGTATGGTATGTTTGTTTAGAAATGCCTAGGGGAATGATAGAAACTGATTTAAAAAAAAAAAAAAAGTAAAATCAAAATGCTATGTTATGCGCATGAACGTTACACACCCACTCCTCGTCGTCCTCTTCTATTTTGAGGAGTAACGCCCCCTGTGCTTTGCAGTAATCTCGTGCCTCAGTCCAGCTGAGTTTTATATAAGAGAACAAGAAACAGCTGCTTTTGAACGATATCCAGCCAGATTTACAGGTGACAGGGACGTCTGCGTGTGAGAGAGAGAGAAAAGATGCTAAATAAGAGCAGATTTAAAGGGTCAGTTCACCCGAAAATGAAAGGTCAGTCATTAAAAAAATCACACTCATGTCATTCCAAACCCATAAGACTTTCGTTCATCTTCAGAACACAAATGAAGATCTTTTTAATGAAATCTGAAACTTTCTGTCCCTACATTGACCGTCTATGCAACTCCCACTTTCAAGGCCCAGAAAGGTAGTAAAGACATCATTAAATTAATTAGGGATGCACAATATATCGGCCACCATATCAGTATTGGCCGATATATGATCATTTATAATGTTATCGTTATCGTCCTGATAAGAAAATTTGGCCGATATATTAAAGCCTATAAATAATGTATTATTCCTTCAGCTGAGACATTTCAGATGCGCACTGTTCAACATGATGATTTTGAATAGCTTGAAATATAATTAAAATCGCTTAAAAAAAAGGAAAATACAGTTAAGTGCAACACAAGTCTGTCATATCGGCTACATAAAATTGTAATGAGAACATCATTATAATTGTGTGCTTGGGACATGGATTTCAATGGTGAGACTTTTGTATTCAGGCTCTCAAAATGTATATAAAAATTTGGATTTAGATTTATCAGACAATATATCTGTCACGGTTTCCCCTGGTCCTGTCCCACACTACACTTCCCAGCATTCCCCTGGATCCTCACCTGCACGCACTCTCCCTGATTGTCATCACCTGCACCTCTTCTCCTCATGATCACCACTCATGCTGCATAAAAGCCTCAGTCACCCTACACTCCTGGTCCGATCTCGTCAATTCTGGTCCCTGGTTCCCGAGTAATCTTCAAGAGACATTTCTGGTATTTTTGGTATTCCTAAGTATCTTCTGAGCATTGGTTTTACCTTTTATTTTGGAGTCTGCATACCATGTATAAATAAAGCCTAAGTTCATTTTACCTGTTCCTGAGCGTTGTGTAATATCAGTTATCGGCTTTCAAATATAAAGAATTATCGGCCAAAATGTGCATATCGGCACATCCCTAAAATTAATCCATGTGACTCCAGTGGTTTAACCTCGATTTGATGAATCGACACGAGGGCTTTGTTTGCTCAAAAAAACAGTTTACCGCTTTATTAACAAAATATTTATCTCCATGCACACATTCACGCAACAACATCTGCTCTCTCGTCAACAACACGCATGTGTTGTGGTGCTCTCATGCGTTCCAAAGAATGAAAGTGTTACAGGTTTAGAACGACATGAGGGTAAATAATGACAAGATTTTCATTTTGGGGTTAACTTTCCCTTTAACCACATAAAGTAGCGCTACACTCTTAAATATAAAGGCTCTTTATAGACATCTAAGGTTCTACAAAGAACCTTTAACATGCATGGAATCTTTCCATTCCACAAGAGGATCTGCATAGTGTGTTTTACAAATGGTTTACAAACGGTCTTTCAGTTTTTCCTTCACATTTTCCAGAATATTCACTGAAGGGTTCTTTGAGGAACTAAAAATATTTCTTCTATGGAATCGCTGTAAAAACCTTCTTTTGGAAGCTTTATTGTTAAGAGTGTGGATGCAGTACCTGGTGTTCTGTTTCTCATGTTAGATTTCAGCTCCTTCAGAGCGTTCATGACTCTGTCCTCTAGAACACAAGAAAACACACCAGACCTTGTTAGACTTTCTGCAGTCAGTGTACTGTGAATTTCATTTCAATCCAATTATTTCCAATGTAAAGAATAATGTCAGTATCAGCATGCAGGTCCATGAAATCAACAATTATGATTATATATTTCTGAAATCATGCCTAACAAAAGATATCAATTCAATAGATTCAGTTATCATTCATAATGCAGTTATTGCAATATTGTACTCGACTCACCAGAGATCTGTTGTTTAGAGGACAGAGATGCGACAGATGAAGTGAGATCTGACACTGAACTCTTCAGGACACTCATTGAGCTCGACAGAGACTCTTAAACATGAGACAAAAGCCATAAATACAATATACTGGATCAGCAAGATCACTGCATAGCAATAATGGCTTAGTAAATGAGAAAGTATAAAAATACATAATCAACATCTGCTCATATCAGTTTTGTCTTAGACAATAACTTAGTATACTATGGAAGCTTGTTTCTGCCACAGAATAAAACATTTTAAAAGATAATTGCGATTTTTTTAGTTTATATCTCACAACTGCATGTTATAAGGTCAGAGTTGTGAGATATAAAGATGCAATTATATTTAAAATGTTTTATTCTGTGGCGGAAACAAGATAGCATACAGTGTTTAATAAAACATCTGATTTGTTAACATTGTTAATGCATGAGTACATTTTTTTTTTTACTTTACAGCATTTAACCTTTGTAAAAAGGTGCAGTAAGCTATTTCTGAGAAACCTTTGATATTTGAAATCAACCTAAACAAACACACCCTTCCATTCATTGCTCCGCCCCCAAAATGCACGCGCAGCACGCAATGCTAGAGTGAATGTCTCTTTATCATAGCTGAAGCGAAGCATTATTGCAGATGGAGAAGAAACAATGCAGCCTCTGCATCCATTTTCAGGCCATTTTACAGTTAATGTTATATGAGATATTTTAAAAGAGAGCATAACAAGACAATTACATGTTCACTGTAAGGTCTTATTAATTCATGAAATAACTTTATTAAATTTAAAATTCATATTAATTTTATTAAAGCTGCAGTCCGTAGCTTTTCCTCTTTGTCGCCATCTCTCTGTTCGAAATCTGTAACTGCAGTGATTCGCGGAATTATTATCTTTACGTGGGTTGTAAATCGGCTTGAATAAGCGTGGATGAACACAGTGCATTGAGGCGAGTGCTGCTGTCAGTCACAGCGCTGTGTGGATACTGTCATACAGAATCACAGATTCACTTTTTGAAAGCTTGACCAACATAAGAATTTTCATTAGAAAATGTCTTCTGAACAAGTAAGTAACATCCATTTTTGTTCTGACCAACTAAGGGGGAAAAAGCATTCGACATGATAAGCTTCGTTAGATTTAATCAACGCGATTTACAGCAACCGTGCAAATTATAGCCTACTTTGTTCTCAAATTGTTCATGTTAACAACATCACATCAGCATTGCGTGACTAATGTTAAATTTAATGTGTTTTATGGTTACCTGTGTAGTTCAGAATTCATATTCTCCATAATAGCAAAACGAGAAAGGCACAACAAAGGAAACTCCATAACTGTGTGAATTAAGAAAACGTACTGTTACACGATTGAACTATTGAAATGTCTTACTTGTTCAGCAGAAAAAAAGCCGTCTCTTCTTCCGTTTTGAACCCCTTCAAAACACGGAGTTCACGCACTTTTCAAAACCCCCGCCGATGTTTAAATCCTTGTGTTCGCATGAGACGGTTTCTTTCTCTTTCTCTAGCCACCTTAAATCCGAAGTACGAAGTCTTTTGGGTTTTATAACTGCTGAATCTCCAGTTGACACTGATGATTGTTGTTTGGATCTTTCTGGATGCCATAAGTTTAATTATGTAAAGTACTGCGAGAAAAGCCTATACATCTAAACATCTCCTCACGCGCAGTATGGCCGGCTAGCCGAAACTCCTTCTTTATGTGTATGGGTGTGACGTCATGACGCAAAGACATGCTCGAATTTCCCGCGGAAACCCACCAGTACCACTGGAATTAAAATCATTATTACAAGCTAACCGTTTTGAATCTAGCTATGGCAAGCAGATAGTTTTGACCACTGGCAGAATAAGTTTTTTTTAATATAATTATTTTTAACTTAAAAAAGTTACGGACTGGAGCTTTAATATGGTCTTGCCAAAATCACTTTCCTTATTTTGTAGATCAGACTGTAGAGAAGTAACAGCTGATCTCAAATAGTCAAAAAAAATTTGTGTTTCATTCTGTTTCTGCACCTGGTTGCCAACTGTCAAAGGAAAATATATATGATTGATAAACGATCAAGAATATGAAAGTTTGCTCTTAAAAGTATTTCCTATGGTTGTCTTCTTTTAATGATTAAGATTTGCAGACCTGCATCATTCAGTTTGGATGTCAGCGCTGATATAGCAGAACTCAAACTGTTCATCAAACTCTTCACTTCAGTGTGTGACAGACCCTGCTGGCGCTCTGTGAAAAATAAGTAAAACAAGTCCTGCTATTACAGTCAGAAATACGCAGTTGTGTCCTGGTAGTAAAAGAATAGGGTGGCTGATAACGCAAACTTTTGAAAATGGGTTTCAAAGTGGGTTTCAAGTTTTTGAAAACGATCTCCGTGTAAACATGTTAAATGTTAAACTGAAAATTATGACCATCTAATGGCCTGGCAGCAGAATACAGCGTTTTTAGTCATCATCACTGTGAATGGGGATCATTTCAACAATGGTGTCGTCTCATAAAACTCAAAGGACTTCTCTGTTTTAATGATATTGTTGTCGTGTAAAAGTAGGCCTATACCCTAAGGTCCTGAGTCCGAAATTTTCATATGCCTTTTTTGCGTATTCTTAATTCGGTGGCTCTGAATTGTCAAAACACCTCTCAAAATGCTTTTTACGTATGCGAAAAACACAGAAAATCAAACCCGATCTCAATATTTTATGACGGACAAAAGTTTCGGATGAGTATTTCGAAATCAGTGTGCAAGGACCTTAAGACTAAACTGAACTGAATCACATGAAACAAACACACAGGAATGAAACTAACACAAAACACAACATAATCCTGACACGTGTTGGTTTCGGAGTATTTAAATGTACAGTATATAATAAGAAATTGAAATCTCACCCAGCTTTTGTTGGTTTTCCTCTTGTTTGGATGTGATTGAACTCAATGAAGAGGCAAGATTGGTCATCAAGGTCTCAATATTCTTTTCTTGAGGTTTGGAACTATGAATGTTCATCCAACTCTCCAGCACTGAGAATGTCCTTTGTTGATGAAAAACTGAGAACAAAAACGTCTCAGGTTACGACTGTAACCCTGGTTCCCTGAGAGGGAACGTGACGCTCGACAAGACGCGGTGGGAAAGCCCCTGCGTGATTGCGTCGTGAAGCATGTGTATAATCAGTCCAATGGAGAGACGAGACATCATAGGGGGGTGACGTCATCGACCAGGAAACTATAAAGCACACCTGAAAACAGACCACGCTAGCTTCTGATAGGCCGAAGCAAGTCGATCACAGGACGGCAGGGAGTATGGCAGGGCGACGCAGCATCTCGTTCCCTCTCAAGGAACCAGGGTTACAGTCGTAACCTGAGACGTTCCCTTTCAAGGGAACTCGAGCTGCGTCGAGACGCTGTGGGAACACTATACCCACGACGCCATAATAGCAAATGCCTGTTCTGTGTGAAGTCATTGCGCACACTAAGAAGCAAGCATCCTAAACCCCGGAGTGGAGCCTAGATCCAAGTCATAGCCTTTGAGGCAGCCGTACTCCTAGGTCAGACGCCTCACAGTGCCGCGAAGGAAACGTACTACAGGGTGTCTCCCAAGGATACACCACTTAAAGGGAAGTGGTAAGCAGCTAAGGCCGCCATGTACACCTTTAGTGTGGAGGGGGATAGACCTGCGGAGAAATGCTCCTGCAGGAACTCCAGCACTGCAACCACATGGCAGAACACTGGGTCCAGCTGGTGCTCTCCGCACCAGGAAGTGAACAATTTCCACTTCAAGATGTAGAGTTTCTTGTGGAGGGAGCTCTGGAGTTGAGGATGGTCTCCACAACCTTAGTTGAGAGACCTGAACTTATGAGCTGGGCCCCCTCAGAGGCCAAGCCCAAAGTTTCCACAATTCTGGGCGGGGGGCAGGATCAACCCGCTCAATTGAGAGAAAAAGTCCCCCCCCCCCCACGAGTGGAATCTCCAGAGGAGAGCCGTCGAGAAGAGACTTTAGGTCCGAGAACCGTACTCAGGCCTGCCAACACGGGGCTAATAACAGAAGATAGGCCCCGTCCCAGCAAACTCTCCAGTACTCCCTGGAGCAGAGAGATCGGGGGAAATACGTACAGACGTAACCTCGGCCACATCTGCAACATAGCTTCCAGTCCCAGAGGAGCTGGCTGACTGAGAGAGAACCACAGTGGACAGTGTGTGTTCGCTTAAGATGCTGTAGTGGAAATTTTAATGATATTCATTGATCTTTGGACAAATATAGATGATTCGGGGAATGTCACATGTGTGTCTCTCACTTGTAGTGAGAGAGGATTCTGTTTATGTACCTGGGGAGGCAGAAGAGGGAGACACTCCAGAGAACAGACGAACAAGGACCTCTGACCTAGATGTCAGAAGGCCACTTAGTGCAGGGGGGCTTATTGGGCCAACTAGTGAAGTCTATGGAAAACTACTGGGAGGAAGGCTCTGGGGGGAAGAAGGCCTTGAAACTAAGATAAAAGCTAGTTCAGTCTGTCTGGGGGTGTGTCACTCTTCTGCACAGGGTAACAACTGTGTATTAGACTGCTCCTATTCTTGCAAGAATAAATACTTCTATTTTATATAATTTGACTCTGAGTGTCTCTTACGCAGTGATGTTTGTTTGAGATGAATTTTTGCCACAACAATGCGAAAAGGTCTACTTCCGCTAGACCAAAGTTTTTCATAGGAGCTCCACCACCTCAGGGTGGAGTCTCCATTCCCCGGGCCTCGGCCCCTGCCTCGACAGGATGTCTGCTCCTGGATTATGCAAGAGACCACCGATGTGTTGTCCGTGCGGACAAGCACATGGTGACCTCTCAGGTCTGGCAGGAAGTGCTTGAGAGATCGAAACGCCACCATCATTTCTAGCCGATGTGCCAAGAAAGTAGATTGTCCTGCCAAAGACCTTTCGCCAAGCGACCACTCATGATCGCCCCCCCAACCTGTGAGGGAAGCATCCGTCGATAGCGTACGCCTCGACAAGAAGCCCCCAGCACTGGGCCTTGGGTGAGGAACCAAGGTTTGTTCCACATGACTAAGGCACGTAGGCATCGCCGCGTGAACTTGATCATGCGAAACGGATTTCCCTTCGGAGAAAACCTCTTGGTCCCGAGACACCACTGCAGGGGTCTCATGTACAGGCAAAAGTTATTACGTTGGACGCAGCTGCCATGAGACCCACCAGTCTCTGAAACTGTTTCGCAGTGAGTGACTGGCCTAGTTTTACCTAGGCTGAAGGGAAGAACCCGATATTGGTACACTTCACCCCCGAAAATGACCCTCAGGGACTTCCTGTGATGAGGACAGATGGCTACATGGAAGGACGCGTCCTTCAATCTATCGTGACAAACCAGTCCTCGGACTGAATCTGTGACACAATCTGTTTGAATGTAAGCATCCTTACTTCTTTGGAACAATGAAGTAATGGCTGTAAACCCCTGACTCCCTACTGGGAGGAGGAACCCTTTCTATAGCCTCCTTTCGCAGAAGAGTCTACTTCTTGCTCCATAACCAGAGCCTGCTCGGGGTCCACCACGTAGGGAGGACCCCTAGAAATCTATGCGGAAGAACCGAACTGAATTCTGAAACCATTTCTATAGTGAGCAGGACCCAACGAGATATATTTGGCAGTAGCTTACACGCTGCCAGAAAATCTACTAAGGGGACCAGTCTCTCGAGACTGGCCTCTGCTATTGGTCGAACAGCCACTTTGGTGCCCTGTAACGGCGAACCGACAGGGAACAACTAAACTGACTGTTCTACGACCCTCCTCAGAGGATCGTTCGGGAACGCTGACACCTCGGTGCCCTGAAGCGGCGAACCGGCAGGGAACAACCGAACTGGCAGCGCTGCAACCCTCCTCAGAGAGTCGTTTCCCAAGAATGATAACAAAACCAGAGCCTGCTCGGGGTCCCCCACCGTAGGGAGGACCCCTAGAAATATGGGTGGATGAGAACCGAACTGAATTCTGTAACCCTTTTCTATAGTGAGCAGGCCCCAACGAGATATTTTTGGCAGTAGCTTCCACGCTGCCAGAAAATCTACTAAGGGGACCAGTTTCTAAAGACCGGCCTCTGGTATTGGTCGAACAGCCACTTCAGTGCTCTGTAACGGCGAACCGGCAGGGAAAACTGAACTGACTGTTCTACGACCCTCCTTGGAGGATCGTTTGGGGACGCTGACACGTCGGTGCCCTGAAACGGCGAACCGGCAGGGAACAACCGAACTGGCAGCGCTGCAACCCTCCTCAGAGAGTCGCCCCCCAGAGGGCGCCGAGGAGACACGGATTCTCGAATCCGTCTCTCAGACGGCCACCCTCAGAAGCCTGATAGCCTCAGCGTCAAGACTTCTTCTCAGTCGAAGCCTTTTTCGAGATAACGACTGTCCTCAGATATGTCTTATCCCAAGACGACTACGGCTGAGACTACTAAAAAGGAACCAGCCTCTCGAGATTGGTCTCAGTATAGCTTGAGAAGCCAATCCGGCATCCTGAAACGGATGACCAGCAGGAAATAACCGAACTGACCGCTCTTAAACAACCCCTTCGGGGCGGCAGTGGCTCAGTGGTTCATGTAGGAAGGTTGGTGGTTCAATCCCCGGTTCCACCTGGTGGACCAAGTGTCGAGGTGTCCATGAGCAAGACACCTAACCCCAGCTGCTCCCGACGCGTTGGATGGCGCCTTGCATGGCTGACACTGCCGTCGGTGTATGAATGAGTGAGTGAATGGGTGAATGTGAGGCAATATGTAAAGCGCTTTGGTGGCCATTGGGTCTGTGAAAGCGTTATATAAATGCAGTCCATTTACCATTTACAAAGAGCAGGGAATATTACACGTCGGGAATTTATGAATGAACACTGTCAGCCCCAATTTACTAGAGCTGACCAAACAAATGCTCCCATGCTCCCAAACAAACACTCCCCACTCGCAATGAAGCGAGGGCCCGGACGAATACACGATCCAAGGCTGTTTGCTCTCCATACTCCTGTCTAATATACACTCACCTAAAGGATTATTAGGAACACCTGTTTAATTTCTCATTAATGCAATTATCTAATCAACCAATCACATGGCAGTTGCTTCAATGCATTAAGGGGTGTGGTCCTGGTCAAGACAATCTCCTGAACTCCAAACTGAATGTCAGAATGGGAAAGAAAGGTGATTTAAGCAATTTTGAGCGTGGCATGGTTGTTGGTGCCAGACGGGCCGGTCTGAGTATTTCACAATCTGCTCAGTTACTGGGATTTTCACGCACAACCATTTCTAGGGTTTACAAAGAATGGTGTAAAAAAGGGAAAAACATCCAGTATGCGGCAGTCCTGTGGGCGAAAATGCCTTGTTGATGCTAGAGGTCAGAGGAGAATGGGCCGACTGATTCAAGCTGATAGAAGAGCAACTTTGACTGAAATAACCACTCGTTACAACCGAGGTATGCAGCAAAGCATTTGTGAAGCCACAACACGCACAACCTTGAGTCGGATGGGCTACAACAGCAGAAGACCCCACCGGGTACCACTCATCTCCACTACAAATAGGATAAAGAGGCTACAATTTGCAAGAGCTCACCAAAATTGGACAGTTGAAGACTGGAAAAATGTTGTCTGGTCTGATGAGTCTCGATTTCTGTTGAGACATTCAGATGGTAGAGTCAGAATTTGGTGTAAACAGAATGAGAACATGGATCCATCATGCCTTGTTACCACTGTGCAGGCTGGTGGTGGTGGTGTAATGGTGTGGGGGATGTTTTCTTGGCACACTTTAGGCCCCTTAGTGCCAATTGGGCATCGTTTAGATGCCACGGCCTACCTAAGCATTGTTTCTGACCATGTCCATCCCTTTATGGCCACCATGGACCCATCCTCTGATGGCTACTTCCAGCAGGATAATGCACCATGTCACAAAGCTCGAATCATTTCAAAGTGGTTTCTTGAACATGACAATGAGTTCACTGTACTAAAATGGCCCCCACAGTCACCAGATCTCAACCCAATAGAACATATTTGGGATGTGGTGGAACGGGAGCTTCGTGCCCTGGATGTGCATCCCACAAATCTGAATGGGAGTCAATGGAATGCTAACAGCAGGTGATGGTCTGCTACAATGGCGGCCCACAAGGGAAGCTTCAGTTTCCGGCTGATGGATTACCCCCTTGGTTTTTGTCACAGTGTCTGGGCTGTGCTTCCTGGGTAACCACTAGAGGTCCTCTTCCCACACGGTGTCATACACTCTGTTACTACATTTCCCATGATTCTGTCTGTCACTGAGTGTTCATTGTGTTCAGCTGTTTCTCGTCACCTTGTTTAGCACTTGTGTATATATCAGTAAAAGACCTGGGTGTTATACTAGACCGCAACTTGTCTTTCGAAAATCATATTTCATATGTTACAAGAACTGCCTTTTTCCACCTTAGAAACATTGCTAAATTACGTAACATGCTATCTGTTTCTGATGCAGAAAAGTTAGTTCATGCATTCATGACCTCGAGACTAGATTACTGTAATGCTTTATTAGCTGGTTGTCCTGCATCCTCAATAAATAAGCTACAGTTAGTCCAAAATGCAGCCGCTAGAGTTCTTACAAGGTCAAGAAAATATGATCATATAACACCGATTTTATCATCTCTACACTGGTTACCTATTAAGTTCCGTATCAATTACAAAGTACTACTACTGACCTATAAAGCCCTAAATGGTTTAGCTCCTGTGTATTTAATGGACCTTCTATCGCCCTACAATCCATCGCGTTCTTTAAGATCCCTAAATTCGAGGCTTCTGGTCATTCCTAGGATATCTAAGTCCACTAAAGGAGGGAGGGCGTTCTCACATTTAGCTCCTAAACTCTGGAATAGCCTTCCTGATACTGTTAGTTTCTCAGACTCGCTCTCCCAGTTCAAAACTAGATTAAAGACGCATCTCTTCAGCCAAGCATTCACATAATGCTTACCTTTTATACTACTCTTGAATCAGATCGACTGCATTAATATTATGAACAGCAGCTACGCTAATTATTTCCCATCTGCTTTTCTGCTGTTATCTCGGGACGCTAGTCCCGAGGTAAATAGCGTTCGTCAGCTCCAGTTTGTATCCAGCCTCTCACGGAGACTTCAGATGTCCCAACGCCTGCGATGAGACGACTAAACGCCTGCGATGAGACGACTCGACGCCTGTGAAGAGACGACTCAACGCCGGCGATATGTTATGCCATAAATTAATACATGATGATTAACTAACTGTATTTTTCTATGTACATTTCTGAAATGCACTTTCTGTAAAGCTGCTTTGAAACAATATGTATTGTGAAATTAGCGCTATACAAATAAATTTGAATTGAATTGAAAATTTGAAATTGAATATATACCCTGTCAGTTTCAGTTTTTGTCACGGAGTCCTTGTTTAATGTCCCCACACTTCCGTTCCTGTTTCTGCCTGTTACTTGTTCATGTCTTGTGTCTTCGGATTGATTTACTAGATTTTGACCGTTTGCCTGGCCGGATTGGGAGTACGGATTTCCAAATAAAACTGCTCTTGGATCTTACCTTTTCCCGTGTGTGTGTCGTGACAGTTTTCAGGTGTGCTTTATAGTTTCCTGGTCGATGACGTCACCCGCCTATGACGTCTCGTCTCTCCATTGGACTGATTATGCACATGCATCACGACGCAATCGCGCAGGGGCTTTCCCACAGCGTCTCGACGCAGCTCGAGTTCCCTTAAAGGGGTCATATGATGGTACATGCACTTTTACAAGTTGATTGTACTGAATGTGTGTTGGCAATGTCTGTACACAGCCATTATATAATGATAAAAATCCATTCAGTGGTTTTGTTTTAATCTCCTTATATGTTTCCCCCTGCCTCAAATCGAGCCGTTCGAGCCTGTGATGTCACAAGCTCGCACACCCCTCCCACGATTGTTGATTGACAGCAGCGTTTCAACACAGACCCGCCCTCGCTCGTGAGTGAGATGTCAATCATAGTTCGTCATTGTTGATACACTGGAGCAGAATGGCGCCTAAGCGATTGTGGTGTTCTGTTCTTGGGTGTAATAACGAACACAGCAGTCATTTTAATGTTCCTAAATCCGAACCGCTGAAGACGCAGTGGCTGAGTTTGTTTTCGAAGGGAATATTCCCCACCAGGGGCGTTGCTAGACCCATTTTACTGGGGCACGTGCCCCAGTATAAATCTGCTGTGCCCCAGTAAATCTGAAGTTTGAGTTTAACCATTTATTTTATTTGTCAGTGTATTTAATATAAATTATATTATAGGGTAATAGAAATGATCTATTTGCAACGCAGTAATAAACCAATCAATGCTTGTAAAAGCAACGCAGTTTAACCGAAACAGAAGCTGACCCACGCGACAGAAATCCGCGCGCGTCTGTGTTTCCTAGCAACAGCACCGCGCACACATCTCAGCACACCGAAGTCCGGTGTTGGCACGCGAGGTAGGCTATGAAAACATGACGAAACAAAAGTTTCTAAATAATACAAATAATCTTAAAAGTAAAATTGAGTCAGAGTCAAGTGATTGACCGTTTTGCCAAAATGAAGCATAGGCGTAATAGCCTACAGTTTAATGCTCAACAATTAAATCAACTTAGTTTGGACTTGGCTGGGGAACTTTGTTTTCTTTTAGAATATACATGCTCTTTATTTTATATAGTATATATTAACTCTTTATTGATTTATTGAAATGATCTAATTGTAAATTCTTGAAAAATATAAAGGCTAATTATTCATTATTAACATTGTCCAATGTAGAAGAATGCAAATGTGCAAGAAAGTTTTCTCTCCGTTTTCTATTTTCTAAAGTTTTCTATTTTCATACAGTGTTGCCTTTTATGGCACAAAAAAAAAAGAAATTCGTGTAACATGATTTTAAAGCTATTTTTATCCAATTTGTTGGCATTCAAACACCTTAAAATGCACATATGTAGGTCCGAGAAATCCAAATTTTCTCGGGGGAGCATGCCCCCGAACCACCCAAAGTTACTCTATACCCAGCATGGTGTTTTTGAAACAAACAAATTTAATTTATCTATCGGTAAGCCCCGCCCTCCTTGCTTAGTTACGCTTGCTATCTCAGACAAACAATGGGGGGCCTGTGCCCCAGTAGAGCTTAATGTCTAGCAACGCCCCTGTTCCCCACGATCAACGTCACTGCTTTCATGTTTGCGCGAATCCCTTCACACACCAGACTGCTTTATAAACGAGGAGGGTCAGTATAAAGCTGGTTTTGCTAAGAAGCTGCTCCTGAAAAAAGAATCGGTACCAACTATTCGTGTTCCTACTAAACCTCCAGAAGAACTGAAGTGAGTGTACGTTTTATTAACCTTTATATTAATATTTATAGTAATCTTTGCACATCGCTAGCTGCACGCTTCACGATGAATGCGGCTTTAGGACTCATTATGCTTCTGCGTCAACTCCACGGCATAGCTACGCCGTCACTCCTACGGCGTCGTGGCCGTTTTATGGTTCTGCGTCAGGTTGCGTTGCATCGTGGTGCATTTCACCGCCAGAACGCTAGGGGTGTGTGTGCTTCGCGAATCTCTTTGCTAGTTTGTTTTGGTTCCGTGCGCTGGTTCCGCTTTCGTTTCCATTCATACCCTTCAAATTGCGCAAATTGAAATTGCGAATTGAAAATACGCACAATGAAACCACGTCCATTTCGCAAAAACTCCCGTTTATCGCAAAAAAGATTTTAAGCTCGCATGAGGAGGTTTTTCAGGCAATTCGAAAAAGGTATATTTCGCAAAACTGCAATGGAAACAGGTTTTGCGCATTTAGAGTCACCCGACTTAAAGACGCGGTGTGTTTGGATCTTCGTCACAATGCACAAAGCAATTCGTCACATCTCATTCAAAATACAGGTTAGAATAAAATAAAATACAGACAATAATACAGGGCTAAGATTATCACAAATAAACACAAGATTTTGACGCATATCCAAGTGTTTGTGCAGAGTGTGGAGCGCGCACTGGACGGCACGGAGGCGTGGGTGCGAACACTTGAAATTGGAAACAACTTAAAATACTCTATCATTTGTGGTCATACAGAAAATAATAAAAATGTCCACTTTAAAACGAACAAATTCGAATCGAAAGCTAATACCTTCTGATTAATAATCAAACAAATTCGAATCGAAAGCTTTCGATTCGAATTTGTTCGTTTTAAAGTGGACATTTCAAGCTTTAGCACACATAGGCGATTTTGTTTCAGTTCTCGCGCTTCAGTTCACGGAGACCATGAAAGCGCGCCTGATTGTTTTATTTTATTTTACAAAACCACAACATTTTCTTGTTATTGTGAGTTTACACAAATAAAAGTATTTGCGAATAATGTATTATTATTTTCTGTATGACCAGAAATGATAGAGTATTTTAAGTTGTTTCCACTGTTGATAGGAAAATGCAAGTGTTCGCACCCGCGCCTCCGTGCCGTCCAGTGCGCGCTCCACACTCCGCACAAACACTTGGATATGCGTCAAAATCTTGTGTTTATTTGTGATAATCGTAGCCCATTATGTAATCCGTATGAAAGGTGAATTCTCTCTAAAGGTGCATCCGGAGATGTTTTTAGCCGACATTGATTTAGAAAACAATAGTTTATTAATAAACAATTAAAATGCCTCGTTATTTTTTCAGACACATTTATTATAGCCTATAACTCACCTATAATTATCACCTTTCTGTAGGCTGTGGTTTCAGCACTGCGGGAAAAATATCATTCTAATTTGGCCTTAGAAAACCAGTAAACTCTACATTTTTTCCATATTCATTTGTGAATATTTTAAATGTTTAATAAAGGGGCAAAAATCATAAACAAATATCTTAAAATTCGTCGATATTTATTTTATTTTTATTTTTTGCGCAGCATTTGGTGTACAGTTCAAATTAAAATTTTGGTGTTCAACTGTGCTTTTTAAAAATACAACAACAGTTCATTTTTCGTTTTGCAATTACGGGTTAAATAAGGGAAAACGAATGGACACAAAAGTACACTGACCGTTTGGAATTAATAAGAGACAGAGTTCTTTATTAAATTCATAAAAGAAACAATAATTACAAATTTACAGGAATAGCCTATGGACTCTAAACCTCAAAGAAATGCCACAATCAAGAGCTCGGAGCAGAAATGAGGGAGAACTCTGTGTCTTTCCCTGCCATCAATGCTTGGATAACACACCACGTCTCCTTCCATTAATAATAATAATGTCTAGTGCGGTGGCTAGGCTATAACGTTAAACCTACGAACGTCCGTTACCATGCTTTTTGGAATGGCTTATCGCGAGAGGGAAAAAAGACGTTTTAGTCGCATAACATCGGTTAATGGAAACGCCGTCATTTCGCAATAGTTTTTTATCGACATATAGAAAAAATCACAAAAGTTTAGCGCAAATCTGTAATGGAAACGCGCCTAATCTAATGACGAGCGAAAGAGAGATAATGTTGTTGCAGCTGGAGCTAATCGACGTTGAACAACAAATGATTTTATTGCAAATGTTTAATTGCAGAAGAATCAAACGTTCCTCAAATTGATATCGTTTAAATAAACAGTGCAGTGTTAAAAAGGGCGGTATAGCGGGAGGGGGAAACCGGAAAAGCTACACTCCCGAAATGATGTATAATCTGACCAATCACAGCCCTTGTGGTCTGCGTCGCCTCGATGCGTAGTTACAATTTTTTGGAGGTGCACGTCGAGCTACGGCGGAGGGGTCGGAGAGGGGTTCGCGGCGACGCAGAGAGGTCTGCGGGGGCACGCCGTCGATTCGACGCAGAAGCATAAAACAGGCTTGGTTTACACTCAGGGTACATTATGGCATGTTTTCTATGTACGACGTTCTCAATATAATTCATAATCCCACGTTTATAATGAACAACGCGTTATGGTTTTTGTGGTATTATGTTATAAACGGTGTACGCACAGAACAGAGGGGCGGGGACGGTGAGCGAAGCTCATTATGATTTAAAGTCATATGCACTAAGGCCCTGTCCACACGGACACGGGTATTTTTATAACCGTGACTTTTTTTACGCGGTTCGGCCGTTCGTCCACACGAAAACGCACTGAAACCGAACATTTTTGAAAACCCCTGCCAGGGTGAGGATTTTCAGAAACGCCGGTTACAGTGTTGTCGTGTAGACAGTGAAACCGGGGTTTTTGCCTTGCGACGTCAGAGTGTGCGCCGTTATCAGCTGTGTTTGACGTCAGATTTGCGCTTCTGATTGGCCAACGTGGCTTTAGGGTTAAGGTTTATATCGCCGCCTGCTGGCGTGGCATGCTCTTGACCGCGCTTGATTGTGTGTTTTTGCGTTTTCATGTAGACGGAGACCGAGCATGTGTGGACGGGATTTTTTTTAAAAACGCTGTAGGAAAAACTCCGGTTATAAAAATACCCGTGTCCGTGTGGACATGGCCTGAAACGGCGTGCTGAAAACAGAGCTGTTTTTGACCAGGTAAAATAAGTGTTTTCTTACAATACTAATGAGAATTTTTAATTAAAGTATATTACAAACTTTTAATTTAGACCCTAAATAATCATATTAGCTTGTACACAAATGGCATTATATGACCCCTTTAAAAGGGAACAAACTTTTTTGTAATCAGCATAACGTAAAGGCTGTAAACATGCATACCACTATTATGTATAATTTTTTTGCATTACTCACTTTTTAAAATGCAAATATTTTACAACACAACACTTTCAAAGTATGATGTTAACCACTCACAGATGACAGAAGTCATGATGATGAAAATAATCATGCAGACTGTTCCTAGAAGCACAAAGATGACAGTTTTTCTGCTACAAGGACGACCTGCAGAAAACAACACATCATGAGAAATAACATTCTACTTTCTTTTATTTCTTTAGTTTAAAGCAATACAGCCTTCTTGTTCCTTAAACAGTACAGCGCACAGCCCTAGCAACATCAACGTCATGGGTTCAATTCCCAGAAAAAGCAAGAACTGATAAAAATTTCTATCTTGAATGCAATGCGGATAAGGGAATCTGTCAAATGCATAAATGTGAATGTGATGTGCAATATGATCAGATACGAAACACTTCACGCCTGCATCCATTCAATTGTTGTATGAACTCCAAAGCTTAAAATTTAATTAGTAGTTTTACAATAGAAAGGTTTTTTGGGGGAACGTGGCAAAAAATTTTCCCTCCCATCTCATATCTTTTCAATCACCATGTTCATTCAGGGTATCCGTATCTTTGTTCAAAATGTTCACAGTAGTCATTAACAAACATTAGCCTCAACGTTCAGTTCAATAGTTCATGTACATTCAAATAATGAATCAAATGCTATAATAATTCTGTTTTGAATAGAATTTGAAGGTTCATTTCTTTGTTAAGCATCATATAATGTATAATGCTTTGCGTCGTGCCTAACAATGCCCTTCAGCCGTGACTTATTCACGATACAGCACAGCCTTTTGAACCTTATTGCTTCCTTAAAGTGATTATAAAGTGTTAGCAGGCATTTAAGGTAGTTGTACAACTAACTAAAACTCTTTCTCATTGACAACACAAAGACATCTTTCTGTATCAAATAAAATGTAGTATCATAGCAAACCTTTGCTTAATGTTGTCTTCCGTTCATATTCCATGTCCATTTTCAGGATTTCTTCAGAACTATCAGTTCTCTTAAAGACCATCATAACTGCAGCTACTTGCTTCCTAGAGGATCCAAAACACATTAAAAACAGCTCCCTTATTAATATTCCCATTCAAAACAGCTCCTCCAATGACAGTAAAAAGGGCAGTATAATAACACAGCACTTTCCGTTCCTCTTTCCAAAGAATATTGACCTGTAACAAGTTACTCTGCAGAAACACATCAGCTGAATGACTAATTAAAACTGCTTGCTCAGTGTTTTCAGCATCATCTGTTTTCACTCAGGTTGGTTCCTCTGCCTCTTGTTTCACCCTTCACCAGTTACCCAGAATTAAGGTCAAAGTGAACATTTTGGTACAGAAAGACTTCTGGTTTTGATTAAATAAACCCCTTTAATCAAAACCAGAGGTCTTTCTGTACCAAAATAATTTCCGCCACATAATAAAAAAATCATGCTTTAGTAAATCTTAAATATGACATAAAAGTCATAATTATGACATAAAATGCCAATATTGTGTAGTATAACCAACAGGACAGCAGTGATGTGAGATCTGAATTTGGCAACAATACAGTGAATTACAGTGAAGTCATTGAATATTTACCATAAATAAAAATCATAAAAATTATGCAAAAAGACTTTTATACCAAAATAAGGGTTGTAGTATAACCAGCAGGACAGCAGTGGTGTGTAAACTGAATTTGGTGAGACTATGTGTGACAGTGAAGTTGTTGACTTTGCACTTTGCAGACGGTCCCTTCGGATCTGTCTCTCAGCCTGCGCAGAGAGATCAATGTATTTTGTCCACTGCGAAGGAAAGCTCGTTTCGAGGAAAATTAGGTGGCTTGTCTACGTTACTACGATTAAAAGAGGTGTTATAGTAACAACGTTTAGCTCACAATTTATTAATCCGAGTTCGAATCTGTGAATTTATTGCCAACGTTTTTCAACTGACTGAGTTGGTTGTTCACGAACTGCAATCTGCATTCTGCATCTCCTGACGCGCCGTTTTATTCTGGGAGATTTTATTCTTTAATAATTGTACATTGGAGAAATCATTGGGCCACTTTAATCAGTAGGCAATGTAACTTGCCCAACACGCAAGGATTCACTTCTGGATTTGTGCTATGGATCGATTGAAGGAGCTTATTAGTCATTTGGTAAACCCTTCAGATCATAATGGTAGGCTATTACTTGTCCCTACATAAAACTGTTCTGAAACGTGAGAAGGCACAGTTAATCCACATGAAAGACTGGTCTGAAGATGATACGTTACGTTTAAAAGGGTGTTTGATTAGGGTCAAATAATGACCCTAATCAACCCCGGGATAAAATAGTCAGAATATAAACACTTATTATAGGCGTAGCGTAGTGATTCAGGATAAGTCAAAAACACGGTTTGGAAAATGGATTCATGATGTAGGCTACTCGTTCATTTTGAACATAAGTTACGGACTGCAGCAGCTGCTGATACAACGCCGTTGTCTGTTGCTCATGCGTGAATTTAACTGAGGAGTATATGATCATGCACTCGCACACATGCGACCACATACAATTTTAACTCGCACATTATCAAAAAATTGGTCGCAGTCTGGAACCCTGGTAGTTGTAGCTATAGGGATGCTCATAATTAACTGGTTAACAAAGAGCAAGAATTTTGACGGTTAATACATCAGTTAAACGGTTTAAAAAGTAATGCAAGTAATTTTTCAAGACATTTTGAAAACGTTAAACATATAAAATTTTGCTTTTAAGAGAAAAACAGGTTGCGTATAAGTAGCCTAACATTTTATTGTAACATTAAAGTAAAATACTGGTAAATAAAGCGAAATCTCAAAAAGAAACACTATAAATTACACTGGTCATGTACACATCCAAATCACCACCTGGACTGAACCATACCCTTATCCACGGTCAACTTATCGAACAGGTCAGTAGCTTTAAATACCTGGGACTCATCATTGACAATAAAATCAACTTCAAGGAACATGTCACTGCCATCCAGAAACGTGCACAACAAAGACTACATGTAAATACGCAAATTGAAAGCCCTCTCTGTTGCCCCACATCTCTTGCTCCTACTTTACAAAAGCATCATTCAACCCACCCTGCTGTATTGCTCAACCTGTTTCTACACAATGTTAACCGTCACTTGCAAAAATAAACTCACTAAAATCAGACATATTGCTTCTAAGATTATCATCTCCCCACACCCAGTCTGTCAGACATGAATGACACAGCCATCACACGCCTAGCACGCGCAATAGCAGCTGACACAGACCATCCCCTGAATAAATGCTTCATACTACTCCCATCCGGTCGCAGATACAGAGCACCAACCTGGACTAAAGCCTATTTCAAAAAAAGTTTTGTCCCCACCGCCATCACAGTGCTGAACAAACTGTAACACCCCGCACTTCTGTTGCTTTGTGGTTTTCACATTTGATGTGTTATCTGGGTCTCTCTTTGAGTTGTATGTTTTGTATATGTGTAACGGAGTTTAAATTTCCATCCGCAGTGTGATTCCATCCGCACAAACACACACAGTCACATATGTATTTGTATATGTATTTGGATATGTGTTACATGTTATATGTGTTTCCTCATATGTGATATTTCTGTGATATGGAAGAAGGAAAGGATGTGTGAAAATGATTATCCCTATGGGACAATAAAGACGATCTATCTATCTATAAACATAGCTATAGGCTATTTTAGTTCTCCTAACGCCACAACAAATCCTTTAAATGTTACAATATTCAGAAAGGAACAAGAATGAAAAATAAAAGTAGCTTTATAAACGTCAAGACAAAACAAAATCATTTAAAGCGAAAACAGAAACCTGCGTTGGGCCAACGTAGCCTGACTCTCTCATTTGGCACGATGTTTCCATATTTGCGATGTATTTGGATGCTGAACTATAACTTATTTTATAAACTAGGCTTTGTACTTCACACAAATATCCACGTAGGGTATCAAGTTATTTTTGGTGCAAAATAACTGAACGCCTGTGACAGTGGAATTTGTAGTTGTAGAGAATAGCCACACATGTGTATCAGTAAATGTGAAGTCACAGAGAGAAATTTTTTAAGAGTTGCAAACTTGTAGACTTTTTTTTATCTTCCACAAACACAACACAACAGTTACACCTTCTCAAATTCTTCATTGCAGGTGCACAAATCCTATTCTACAAATCACAAATTAAGAAACTCGTACACTCACATTTTTGCTACAGTTGCTGCAGTGAATATGGTGCAAAACGCATTTACACACCCGCATCAAAAAATGTGAAGTCACAGAGAACTTTTGCTCATCTGCAAATCAGTATGTGAATTCATCCAATGAGAGTTGCACACTTGTAGAATATTTTCTCACAAAGGTCTTGTATATTTTTCTAGCACAAACACAAGTACATAATTACAGCTGCTTGAATCTGCTGCGACGAATCCCAAGCTCTGTTTTTCACTTTCAAGTGAAAAGTTTTTGCACCAAGTGCACCGTGAAATGTGGGGCAAAAGTGAGTTGTGCATCTGTAGAGGCAGTGGGCCTCCGCATTAATATTCATGAGTTTGACGGGCATGCGCGTGCAACTGCTTATTCTAGTTCACGCTCCTCGTTTCTCAGCAGGTTTAATGGATTATTAAAAAAAAAGGTAAATATAGTTTCAGCGCGAACTTAAACTACAATTGTGTATCATTTCGTTAAGTTCATGTTTTTATTTATTCGTCACTGACTGAATGATTGCTGGCATTCACTTATAGGCATAAAGTACAGAAAACTTCAACTCGTTGTATAAATTGCACCTTGCGAAGCTTTTAAAATGTGACTTTTATTAATTGTTATCATTTGTTGAATGCAATAAATTAAATAAACCCTCATAAATGTATCCGTTCCGTTGGCTAACACTTTTTTAATATATATATATATATATATAGCTATAATATATCCTGGTGTGATTGTTCTTAAAATCTTGTTCATTTAAATAAGCCAAATCATTAAGACCAAACACAAGCATAGCCTAAATGTGTTGCTTTAATACATATGTACAATTTGGATTAAACAAAATTGTATGGACAAAAGTGGATAAATTACATTTGATACAAATAGGTTACTGTAAATGAGGGGGGAAAAAGCTGATGATTCGCGGAAGTGTGACAGACGCGCTGAACACGAGATGAGACTGATGCAGACGGGATTAAAAAGGTTTATATTGTTGAAAATCATCTAAAATTATTATAAGCAACCTTATAATACTTAATGGTTAATGATGATACATCGTTTTAGAGTGATGATTGCTGATTTAATCGCGGATGTCAGACGATTGTGAAGCCTCTCGGAATCTGAAGTGTTTAACAAACTGTGAAACTCGGGATTTGGTGAGTTTATTTGTATTCTCTTTTCTTTGAAAGATATATTTTATGTTACTATGCATATTATGTATGCTGTAAAGATCGTTTACATATTTTCTGAATGTTAATATGGTTTATTTTGAAATGTTAAAGCAGCACTAGGGAACTTTTCAACCTTCATAATATTTTTCCAAGTCTCTTGTGATGGTACATCGACTTACAATAGGTTGAATGACACGTCTGCCATAGCCTGACAGGGTCTGTAGCGTTTTTAATCGTACTTTTAAACTTCGGGTTTCGGGTAGTAACTGGCGAACAAAGAGAACTACAAAATTCGACTGCTACGTCACTTCCCCCACTTCCTCAAATTCTGTCGCGAGAGCCCAACGAGCGTTTTTATTTTTTACCTCTGTATGTTGTCATGGCCGAAGCAGCAAGTAAAACCAAGAAGCCAAAGGTTTTGTCAGAGGACAGTAGAAAGAGAAAAAGGGAGAGTGACTAAATAAAAGGCTGGGCGAGGATCAATATTGGTCCAGCGTTCGCTCGCTGGCGTGAGCTAAAGGAGGAGGAGGGGTGCGTGCCCGATGCTGGCCGTCAAAAAATAAATAAATCAGTAAGCCTATGTTCTCTTTCATCATCTCGTGTTCGAGATCCACCTATGGGAAGGGCATCCGTACCTGACCTCTGCAGAAGCATCCAATTGCACCAAGTCTGGCTAGACAGACAGAAGCGCGCAGCCAATGCCAGGTGAGGCCACACCCCCTTACCTACTGGCATATAACCGCTGGGCGCTCTGCTATTCCTCAGTTGACATTCGCTTCTTGCAATCTCTGCATCTCACAGCTCGTTTGAATTTTACTCTGCTCACCTCGTGTCTTCAGGAGGACATATCGGCCAGATCAGCCTCCGCCGGACGTGAAAGTTGCTTATTTTCAACTGCTGCTGCTTTGCATTCGGAGCCGCCCACGCTCTCGCTATTTTCACCGTTTCTCCTCATGGCTGCCCGCCACGAATTTCTCCGTTTTCTTCGCTGGAATGTCACTGTCTAAGCCTGCAGCCTCTCCAGGGGATAGCCTATCACGGGCCTGCCCGGCCGCGTGTGGTGCCCTTTTCGCAGCTAAGGATCTTCATCAGCTTTGCGTGGTCTGTTTGGGTCTTAAGCACGCTCGGGAAGCCCTGGAGAACCCGGAGAATCGCAGTTTCTGCCTCATGCTGCCTAGGAAGCTGCTTAAACGCCGTTTGAAGGTGGCAGTGACACAGTGCACCGGGCTCAGCCCTTCTGACTCGGACGGGGGACACGGTGATGACGACGCGCTACCGGGGGCCTCCCGGGGCCCAACGTCTCTCATCTGGGCTGACCAGCCCAATCCCGCCTTCCCCGAGGAGGACATCTTCGGGGACAACCTCGCTCTCGTCCACGAACTGCCCGGTTCTGGCGAATAGGAGGATGCGGCCATTCTTGGGGTTTCAGAGGACGAGGAGGCCATCCCGCCCTCTGGGGTTCCCCAGGTTACCGCCCACGCGGCTCTGCCTCAAGCCATCCTCCTGGAAGTGTGTGAGCGAGCGGCCGCTCGTCTCAACATTGAATGGCCGGCACCACAGAGCGCCACCGACCAGGAGAGGGATATTTATGATGGGAAAGTGCTGGGACCCCCTCCCGGCCTGAGGAAACAACTCTTCCCCATCCTCCCGGCGTGCGCTAAGCACATGAGGTATTATTGGAGCGACCCGCTCGACTTCAGACACGGTCTCACGGGACTCGAGGTTAAGGACATGGAGGCGCACGGTATGGGCGAACCTCCCGCCGTTGAGCCTTCCATCGCCAGGCACCTTAACCCCGCTCAGGGCGGGCTGCTCGCTCCCCCTAAGCCGGTCTTGCCCAATAAGATGGACCGTTTTGCTGCCTCCGTTCACCAGGCAGCTTATAAGTCCTCGGCCGTGGCTGTCAGGGCCCTTAACGTTTCTTCACTCCTCTCCGCCTAGCAGGCGGAGATCCTCGAAGAGTTGGGGCAACAATTGGAAAAGGGAAATCCTTCTGTGACCCTGTGGAAGGAGATCCTCATGGTAAACGACCTCGTCCTCCGTAACGCTCGGCAGGCTGTCCTTACCCTTCGGCCCCGCCGTCGCACTGATGCAACAACGGTGTGACGATAAGAAGAAGGAGGATGAGGCTTTCAAGCTTTGCATTCCCAGGAAGGCAGTCCCACGCCAGGCGCCCCCTGTGCGTTTGCCTAACCCACCGGCCACGGGACGACAGTTTCACCAGGGCAAGGAAAAGCCCTGTAACAAACCACCCCCTCAGCAACATAACCCAGCACCTACAAACAAGCACTGGGGTAAGCCCGCTCCCGCCGCGGCCGCGGCCGGGAGACCTGCGAATTCCAACCCCACCGACTCGAAACGCAAGCGGCCTGCCTGATGTTCAGCAGATGGGGGTATCGAGTCCATGTTCATGGGCCGCGAGCCCTTCGGACTCCCCTCCCCTTCTAGGACCCCCGTCCAAAAGACCCAGGGGGTCCCGCGGTTGGGTCAGCTCACCGCCTGTCGAGACTGCCCAGCTCGTGTGTTCGAGAAATGTGTGTTTTCCCCCCACGTTCAGGGGGCCCTTTGTGAGGGAAAGTTTAAGTTCAGTGACACCACACTGCCCACACTCTGTTCCCCTCACTCTCTCAATAAAGGCTTCGGCCCCAGTGTTTGCCCAACACAAAACACACAAAACACAAAAAATACGAATCAAATGAATTCGTTTCGGAGAGAAAACCTCTCTCCGCAGAGAGAACTCATCTCACTGCAGAGAGAGGAAATCCCTCCGAACCCCTGCATGTCGCCTCTAGTATGCCCACTAGATGGCGCCATTGCATCACAAATAAACCTGTTGGTCTCACACAGCTCCGCTCTGGCCCCGAGCGGGAGCACTCGCGAGTCACGAAGCGGCTTGGCGAACCCGTTTCAGCTCCCGAGTGGGTGATGCGTACAGTAATGCAGGGCTACAGATTGCAATTCGCAGTAAAACCCCCGCATTTCAACGGCATTCTCTTTTCTCACACGGAAGAGAACACCTCTCACATTCTGAAAGAGGAAATTTCATCTCTCCTAAACAAGGGAGCGATTCAGGTGGTACCCCCCAATCTGATGAACCAGGGTTTTTATTCCCGTTATTTTCTGGTCCCGAAAAAAGGCGGCTCGCTCCGCCCTATCTTGGACCTTCGAGTGTTGAACAAACATTTGAGGAAATACAATTTCAGAATGCTGACACAAGGC
Organism: Rhinichthys osculus; assembly: GCA_029959095.1. Classification (NCBI taxonomy): domain Eukaryota; kingdom Metazoa; phylum Chordata; class Actinopteri; order Cypriniformes; family Leuciscidae; genus Rhinichthys; species Rhinichthys osculus. Next base: position 4,145,220 of record JARWKJ010000004.1, read on the forward strand.
GCACTCGCCCGTGCCATAAAACAGAACGACTGGTTCACATCAGTCGATCTGAAAGATGCTTTCTTTCACATAAGCATCTATCCTCCGCACAGGAAGTTTCTTCGTTTCGCCTACCAGGGCATATGTTACGAATTCACAGTTCTTCCGTTTGGACTCAGTTTGAGTCCCCGGTCTTTCTGTCTGTGCGCGGAGGCGGGCTTAGCACCTCTGAGAATATCAGTATTGCACTATCTGAGAATCCTGACTTACATAGACGATTGGCTCATCATAGCCGAATCAAAGGAGAAGGTGTTGCAGGACACCGGCCGTGTGCTCGCGCACATCACATCGCTCGGGTTCCAAGTCACATTGAGCAAGAGCAATTTCACGCCCAGTCAGAATGTCATTTTCCTGGGCTTGGAGCTGAACTCGGTCTCCATGCGAGGGCGTCTCTCTCAAGAGCGCGTTCGCTCTCTGATGAACTGTCTGTCACAGTTCAGAGAAGGGGCAAAAGTGCAATATCGCACATGTCTCAGGCTGCAGGGTCTCATGGCTTCATCCACTCAAGTTGTGCTGTTGGGACTCCTGAGGATGACGGTGTTCAAGAAATGGGTTTGGTCACTACATTTCAGCCCGATTCGCGACCTTTGCCGCTCGGTAACAGTGACACGCGCCTGCTCGGCAGCCTTGGGCCACTGGGAGAGCGAAGACTTTTACGCACGGGGAACCCCTCTGGGGGCGGTTACGATGCGAAAAGTTGTGACGACAGATGCGTCCTTAACAGGCTGGGGTGCCACCCAGGAGGGCAGAACGGTGAACGGTCTGTGGCCAAACAGACTACGTTCAGCGCACATAAACTATTTAGAGCTTTTAACCGTTTGGAAAGCTCGGAATCATTTTCTGCCGCGCCTGCAGGGACATCACGTTCTAGTATGGTGCGACAATACCGCGGCTGTGGCTTATATCAACCATCAGGGCAGCATGCGCTCGTCGAAACTCCACACTCTAGCTTACAAGCTTTTGGTGTGGAGCAGACGGGTTTTCCTGTCGTTACGCGCAACTCACGTTCCGGGCATCCTGAACAGAGGCGCGGATCTGCTATCAAGGGGAAACCCAATCTACGGAGATTGGCGTCTTCATCCGCAGATAGTGGAAATGCTATGGATGAGATTCGGACGGGCGAGCGTAGATCTATTCGCCTCGCGCGAAAACTACCATTGTCCTATGTTCTTCTCTCTAAGGGACATGGACGCGCCCCTCGGGGTAGACGAACTGGCCCACCCATGGCCCAGAGTGCTCCTGTATGCTTTTCCTCCCCTGTGCCTGATAATTCCCAAATTGGCCAGGGTGAGAGAGCAGGGCCTGTCTCTCATTCTGATAGCACCCAGGTGGCCCAGGGCACCATGGCTGGCGGAGATAATTCCTCTGTTATACGCCGAACCGTGGCGCCTTCCCGTTCGGACGGATCTATTGTCCCAAGCCAACGGGGAGATTTACCACCCCCACCCGGACAGGGTGGCTCTCTGGGCCTGGCCCGTGAGAGGACGAACCTGAACGCACTTGGGCTTTCGCCGCGTGTGGTCGCCACTATTCAGAATGCCAGGGCCGTCTCTACACGGTCCTTATATGACTGTAAGTGGCAAGTGTTCGAAGGGTGGTGCGATGGGCGCGGTCTCACATCTTATCAGTGCTCAGTTCCTGATATTTTGTGTTTCCTTCAAGACCTCATGGGAAAAGGGAGGTCCTTTTCCACCATTAAGGTCTACTTGGCTGCGATTTCAGCCTGTCATGTGGGTTTTGAGGGCTCTACTGTCGGTCAGCACCCTCTAATCCGCAGATTTATGAAGGGTGCACGCCGCTCTTTGCCAGTCATCAGGAGAACTGTTCCGGAGTGGGACCTCTCCATGGTGCTGGAAGCACTGTCTCAACATCCTTTTGAGCCTCTGGGGAGTATTTCCCTTAAGCTGCTGTCCTTCAAGACAGCTTTGCTCTTGGCCTTGGCATCTGCAAAACGTGTCAGTGAGCTACATGCACTCTCGGTTCACCCCTCGTGCACTAAGTTCTCCCTCAGTGGAGATAAGGTTTCCCTTAAACCTAACCCGGCCTTCATGCCGAAGTGCTTCCCTGCGTTCACTTCGGAGGTGTTGGAGCTGTCCGCTTTTCACCCTCCACCTTTTACCTCTCTAGAGGATCAGAGGCTGAATGCTTTGTATCCAGTCCGTGCTCTGCAAGCATATATGACCAGGACCAACGCTTTCCGGAAGAGCGACCAGCTCTTTGTTTCATGGGCCCCCCCGCACAGAGAGAGTCCCATATCGAAGCAACGCCTCTCACATTGGGTTGTGGACGCTATAACTATGGCTTATCAAGCAAAGGGAGTGCAGCCCCCAAGGGGCATCAGGGCTCATTCCACAAGGGGCTTAGCTGCCTCTTGGGCCTTGTTTAGGGGAGAGTCACTGCAGGACATCTGCTCCGCTGCCAGTTGTGCTTCTCCTCATACCTTTGTGCGTTACTACCGGCTGTATGTCACCAGAAGCTCGGTAGCACATTCGGTTTTAGGGGTGGGGTCTTCTTAGCTCTTCCCTGTAACCCAAAAAAAAAAAAAAAAAAAAAAAACAGTAGGAGCTGGCCATGTTCATTCCTGTCACCAAACATTTACTTCCCTTATGGGTATAGTTTATTTGCCTTGGTGGGTTGGGGTTACTGTCATGTATGATTCTCATGCATGTTTCATGTCCTGCTTGTCCACAGCAGTTAGGTGTCACCTTTGCAGGTTCATGATTAATGGACGTGTCAGGCACCGCCTCCCCGAGGTGACCGTGTTTCTCTGGCTTTCAGAACCTCACTGTGAGTGTATTGAGCAATCGGGGAGCTGTCCATGTCTCTCCCATAGGTGGATCTCGAACACGAGATGATGAAAGAGAACAATAGGTTACTATCGTAACCCCGGTTCTCTGAAACATCGAGTGGAGAGATCCACCAGATTTGCCCCGCTTGCCGCACGAGAAGCGAATATACTTACTGAGGAATAGCAGAGCGCCCAGCGGTTATATGCCAGTAGGTAAGGGGGTGTGGCCTCACCTGGCATTGGCTGCACGCTTCTGTCTGTCTAGCCAGACTTGGTGCAATTGGATGCTTCTGCAGAGGTCAGGTACGGATGCCCTTCCCATAGGTGGATCTCTCCACTCGATGTTTCAGAGAACCGGGGTTACGATAGTAACCTATTGTCTTTCTTAACGGTGTGTACAAGTTTGGTTGGGGCTACATTCTTGCAAGTTATTAAAATAATACATGATTAGACGGACAAAATAAAAGGATAACTATCCTACGTCTGCAGGGCAGGCTGATAGTCATGTTTATTTATTTTTCTGGTGAAAGTGTCTTGCCTCAGGCTATAACGTTAATGCAAATCGATTTTACAAATTTGCAGATTCATCTATGGTAGCTTGATATTATAATATGACGATATGGCTATTACCTACCACACAAACATTGAATTGAATTAGCATATCCATTATGTAAAACAGTAGCCAATAGGCTACTATAAAGACGCTGGCTTTTAAACTTGAGCTACGCGATCTTTTGGCGTTTGAAAAAAATAAAGCCCATGGAACGTCCTGGTTGCGTATGCAACCCACCGTTCCCTGAAGGAGGGAACGGAGGACGTAGTCGACGTCGACTGAAATGGGATCACGCTAGGGAGCCTATTGTCTTCGAGTAATTTAGAACGAGCCAATGCACATATGGCGTGCGAGATATGCATCTCACACTCCGCCCCGCGGCGCGGGTACAAATACGGAAGTAGATGCACGCACCATTGCTTTTCGCTGAGGAGCCGAGCGTAACTCGGAGTCAGCGGTGGTCCAGCGATAGTGGCAAGGGGACTACGTCCTCCGTTCCCTCCTTCAGGGAACGGTGGGTTGCATACGCAACCAGGACGTTCCCTTTCAGTCGTGAACGTCAGACGTAGTCGACGTCGACTGAAATGGGATCAACCATTGAAAACGCCACTAAAGCTGCCACCTTCCAGTGCCTAGACAAAAGCCTCCTGATCCTCCCGACCTTTTTAGCGGAAGAGGATAGGGCTTAGGCCAGGAAGTCACTGCTGTTCCACAAGACCTACTCAGTTAGACTTGGATAACACTGGGAAAGCGTACCCTGTACATGGAAGGAAGGGACGCTGCGGAAGCCACATCCTGCCCGAAGGGAGGTAACATGTGGAGAATACACATATGAACTGGGCGGAGACCGGGCAGTGCAACATATGGAAGGTCACTGGGGAGGCTCCAGCCTATGACAGGGGGGAGACTCAACCAGCCAATGACAGCAGAGCAGGCTCTGCCGAGGGAAGACACGGGCTCACCGTAGGGAGCCGTACCGTGGAAGAATACACATATGGGATCACCGTAGGGATCACAACATATGGACCCAGCCTAACACAGGTTCCACACTGCTTACGAGTGGTAGGCCTAACACCGGGCGTTCCGCCACGTCTGATGTCGGAGGGGTGCGGAGGAACTCAACAGGGTTCGGATAAGGGAACTCTACTGGAGCAACATGGCGCACGTATCCAGTCCATAGGAGGGGAATGGCGCAGCAAGCCGACACTTCGAACCGGGCTCATGGTGAAACTGGCTTCATATGAAGGGAGCCCACGGGAAGCCGCGGTTCGACTTAGGTGTCGCCCAGCCACCAACTCTAGAATATCTGTCAGCGAAGCACTCTGTGTCAACGCCTAGGTGGGAGCAACACTCATAAAAGAGGAGCTCACCACGTAAGTGGACATGAGTATCTCGGGATTTTCACCAAGATAAGGCAACCACATTCAGTGGGCCAACCTCGCTTGGAAACAGCCTTCCCTCTCTGCTGACTTCCTTAACAGATAAGAGCTGGTCTGAGGTCCTATGGCTTGCGTTCTGTACACGTATAACCGCGATGAAGCGGACAGACAGAGAAAGCCAGGGCTGGGTCTGCCTCCTCCGGGGCAGTGCTTGCAGGCTCACCACCTGGTCCCAGTTTAAGGGAGAGGTAGAAACCTTGGGCACATATCCAGGCCGGGGTCTCAGCTAATGAGAGTTAGCCGGCCCGAATTCCAGGCACAAGTCATTGACCGAAAGCGAGCAAGTCCCTACCCTCTAGTAGAGACAATGCGAGCAGGAGAACTGTAAAAAACAGATTTTTAACTAACTGCCCGCAGTGGCTCAGGGGTGGTCTCTGCAGTGCAGTAGCACCAGAGATAGGCCCAAGAGGATAAAGAGGGACGCAGGGATGACCCTTGCTCCCTCAGGAACCTGACGATCAGGACGTGCTTCCCATGCTTCTGCATATGATGTTCGTCATCATATTGAGGGTGAAGGACTACTCCAACCCAACTTGCAGGAAAGAGAGCACTGAAATGACCGAACGCTCTCAGGATCTCCTCAGGAGAGAAGACTCATTCAATGAATAGGTTCCACTTCTAACTTAGCGAAGCACAACTGCCTTATCTTAAGGGGGTGCTTGCAGAAGTGATGGTCACTACCACATATCCTTGTGGTAACCACCTGAACCTCCACGTCCATTTTTTTTTTTTTTTTTAACGCGGGTGCCATCATGCCCCATCCCCAAAAAGTATTCAGGGGAAGTCAGGAAGGCTGTCGAGGGAACTAGATCTGGTTGGGCCAATAAGGGGCAACTATCAGACCTGTTCCACTCCTGACTTAGCACAGTAGGTGCAAGCGACCTGCGCACTGCTCAACACTAGATGTGAAAGTCACTGAGCTTCAGGAGCATCTCTGCTCAACACTTGAGTGTGATAAGTTCACTGAGCTCAGGAGCAACTCTGCTCAACACCTAAGTGTGATAATTCACTGAGCTTCAGGAGCATTTCTGCTCAACACCTGAGTGTGATGAAAACACTGAGTTTCAGGAGCATTTCTGCTCAACACCTGAGTGTGATGAAAATCACTGAACTTGAGCAGCGCCAAGCGATAATGAATCGCATAGTCGCTTTCTTAGAAGGCTCACTGGGGAACGCATTTCTGCGGGGCCCCGGGGTCAGCTGAGAGCTAGTGTCTGTCCAAGGGATGTCTGCTCAGACAGAAACACAACTGGCAGAGGGACGAGTCCGGAGAGGCAACAGATGTAACTGTGCGGCCCCGAAGTGGTCCCTGCCCAGCTGGACCGCCAGGGGATGGAGTCTCCACTCTCCCTGGCCATAGCTGTCGTGAGGCTCGTTGGCGGCACGATTGAGCAGGCCGGAAGAATTTTATAGTGGAAAGAAGCAACCTCAGAAGCTTCTGACTCCAAGGAGGAGGTGACAGGCGAGTTATGACATGCGAGGGAAGCTTAGCACAACGGTCGCGATGTTGTCTTTTCAGACCAGTACCAGCTAGCTGAGCAGTGGTGGCTCAAAGCGAGGTGAACTGACAACTCGAGGTAACAAATACCAATGCAGCCTCCGTTAAAGCATGCCCTTTGTACATGGCTCCTCAGTCAGTGTTAGTGGACCTGAAGGTCTAAACACGGGCTGAGAGTTTGGCGGCAGGCCGGGGTGATCTTTTAATCACACAGGGCGTGCCGCTCTGCCACGGTCACCTCGGGACTCGATCATAAAACTAGTGCTGAAGCGGTCTTCATATGGAGGAAGCCAAGCGACTGCGACTGCCATATGCCCCAGGAGCCTCTGAAAATTCTTTCAGTTGAACCCTTTCTCACTTCTAGCACTAGCCTAACACACTCTTTTGAGAGACGTGTTGGACCGAGTCCCTCTCCTGAACTGAAAAGAGATACTCAGCCCGTGGGCGAGATTAATCTCTTCCAGTTGACCTGAAGACCCAACTGGCTATGGAGCACTCGAAGGGTAGGACCTGTACGGATACTTCGTACCCTCGACGCCAGACACAGAATGTTCTGTGGAGCGGAGGATAGAAATCTGAGTACTGTCCTTCAGGTCGAACGCCGCAGGCCATCCTTGGGGACGGAGCATTTGAAAATGCAACTCTGTGTTAGTAATTGAACGGAGGCTTTCGAAAAAGGGCCCGTTTCAACTGACACAGGTCCAAGGTGGCCATGACACACCACATATCTAGGGTACAATAAAGAACAGGTTAAAGAAACCGGTCTTCATATCGGCTGAGGAAGAGGCTACATCGCGTCCTTCGCCAGTAGGACTGTGACGTGCGCACACAGGCCAGGAGCAGTGCTCAACACGTAGGTGTGATAATTATCACTAATTCTAGGAGCATTAGCTAAACCCCATAGGTGTGAAAAATATCACTGAGCCAGGGCGGAAGCCAAGCGAAATGAATCGCAAGCCGAGTCTGCTGGTAACTCAGGGCCAATGGAGCGGTAGAAAGCACTTTAGGCTTACACACACCATACCAGGGCCCAGAGACCACAGACGTACCCGAGGTGAGGCAGCGTGGTGGAGGACAGGGACCCGGCTCGGAAGGCCCGTGGGCGGCCCGAAGCGGGGTCTGAGTGTGCAGTGCAACACCTACCTGTCTCCACGGGACAGCAGGAGATGCGTGAGAAGGCGGATGACCGGGTCCTCGAACGCGTCGTGCTGCCGGCTGGCGAACAAGAGGGGGCTGAGGGGTGCAAGGCTGTTCCACAGGGTCGCACACCGCCAACCTCGCGCCCTTGGGACCCAGGGACGGAGGAATTCGCTCTTTGACAATTTGGGAACCACTGGACTCCGGGGAGCCAGTGGTGGAACGGTAACCATCTGAAGAGCTCGTCCCCCCAACCCTGGGTGGCCTGTCTCAGGGACGCTTCGTCTGACACTCGCCCCCTGGCTGGGCAGTGCCTGAGACAGACCGGGCGACCTGCCTGCTGCTGGCTCTACGCTGGGGCCTGAGTGAAGGCTGTTGCAGGGGCCTCGCGGAACCGGAGGCAGCGGCAGGGGGACGCCCTCGGCGACGGGCAGGCGGAGGAACTGTCACTGGCGGCGGGTGGAGGCAACAGCAGGCCGCCAGGACAGGGTGTGTCGAAAACCCTCCGTCTGCTCTTGGGCTGTGAAGAGCTGTTGGGTACAGCTCTCCACCGCGTCGCCGAACAGCCCAACCCGGGAAATTGGGGAGTCCAGGGACCGAACCTTGTCCGCATCCGCCATCTCAACCAGGCTGAGCCAATGATGGCGCTCCTGGACCACTAAAGTGGACATCGCTAGACCGACCGCGCACGCTGCGACACTCGTGCCCCGTAGGGCGAGGTCAGTGGCAGTGCGGAGCTCACTCATGAGCGCACGATCTAGACTACCCTCGTGCATGTCCATGAAAAGAGGAAGCAGCTTGCCCGCCAGCTTTGTGAGCTCTGACCGTCAAATCTGACGTGAGCTCACAGGCCTGCGAGGGGAGACGAGGATCCCCCGTCCAAAATGCAGCGGCCGTTGGACACAGGTGTGTCGCAAAAGACCGCTCCACTGGAGGGATAGCCTCATAACCCTTCACCGCTCCTCCGTCAAGGGTAGCGAGGGGGGGGAAGAACCACTCAGGCAGTTTTCAGCAGTAAAAGGTGCCGTCCACGACCTAGTAAGCTCTCCATGCACTTCAGGAAAGAAGGGTACTGGGGCGGCGGGCTGAGAACCAGCACGGCCCGCCCCGAGATACCAATCATCCAACCGAGACTGAGCAGGACACGGTGGAGGGTTCCACTCGAGCCCGACAGCCTCGGCGGCCCGTTTCAGCATAACTGACAAATCTGGATCCGGCTCGGGCAACGTTATGCTCCCAGAGGAAGACAACGCAGTCGAGTCGTCATCACCCTCCGATGCTGCAATCGGCGTCCTGTCCTCTAGGGGAGCCCCGGGTGAAACGGCTGGCCCACCCATTACAGATGGACCAGCACGCTCCACGGGGGACTCACACGGCTGCGGTGGAAAGGAGGAGTGAGGAGCCCACAGGGAATGGTTACCGGGCGAGACATCCACCACTATCCTCCTATCACCCATCTCACGCCGCACCCGAGGGCGGGGCGTGGTAATGGGGACTCGCGCTTCGCGGACGAAGGCGAGTCTCGATCTCAACACCGCGACAGTCATATTCCCGCAATGGAAACATGAACTGTCCACAAAAGCTGCTTCAGCGTGCTGTAAGCCCAAACACGTGATGCAACAATTGTGACCGTCAAAGAGAGACAGGGAACGACCGCATCCAGAAACGCACGGGCGGAATGACATCTTGAAAAAGACGCAAACGCACCCGTGTTGTTCTTTCAGGAAGTGAAAAACTCTCACCAGTGCCGGAGCACACAGGGGAATGACCGCGGCAACACTGATACAGGAATGGTGCAGCCTGTATCAGTGAAGCACTCACTTTCTTCGCCCCCAAACGGCCGTCAGACAAACAAACACAAACAGAAATTTGGTTGCTGTGACAACAGCAGTTGAGAGCTCGGAAGCTCGCGATCACCGCTGCACTCGCGCTGTAAACACCGACACCAGGAGAGACTTCCAGAAGAAGCACGACACACTCGCTCGTTGTATAACAAGACTCTACAGACCTGAACATGAAGCTCGGCTCCGAAGTGAAAGGCAATGGTGCGTGCATCTACTTCCGTATTTGTACCCGCGCCGCGGGGCGGAGTGTGAGATGCATATCTCGCACGCCAATGTGCATTGGCTCGTTCTAAATTACTCGAAGACAATAGGCTCCCTAGCGTGATCCCATTTCAGTCGACGTCGACTACGTCTGACGTTCACGACTGAAAGGGAACTATATTCATATGACATGCTGAAATATATGCCAATGTACCTGGGATGAAGACATTTCACACGCAACGCTGGCAGTCTGCCCAAGACGTGAGAACTCCTTCTGCAGAGTTCGGGGGTATCGCTTGTCAACAAATGCACACCAGTATCCCCTGGTGTAACCATGACAGATTTTACGACAGTAGTAGAAAACAATACTGTTTCCCAACTGTAGGGGGACCCCGAGAGAAAAATTTCAAAAGTTACCTAATGCTGCTTTAAGTGATATATTCTGCTTAGCCATGGATGAATAATAATTTTCACATTCTCAAAATGTCAAGATAACATGACATAACATGTCATAAAGGTTGAGATAGATGTTTAAAGATTAAAAAGTTATTAAGAAATAGTATTGAATGTTAATGACACTGTTTTGGTAAAACAGGTCAGGTTTATTGTTTGAGTTGGAAATCTTTCTCATGGATTTGAGATGGCGAGCCACCCGTACCATTGAATGCTGATATCTGAGCCTGGGAAGAGACTTTTTGGCTGTATACGAGGACCTTTTCGTTGCACTGTAGACATCACCCTTTTTTCAAGTGGGAAGACATTCTTTTCCACTTTGAACTGGCAGGATTGAACTGATTTCACTCACCCACTGGACTTTATTAAAGGACTTTTCTGGATGATATTCAGAAGACAATTCATGCAAAGAGTTCTAATAAGGGTATTGTTCATTGAATATTACTGAATGTGAGTCAGATATGAATTTTGGATTTCTTTTTGTTGTTGTTTTAATTATTCCATGTGATATAAGTTTAAATTGAAATTGAATTGTGGTTACATTATATTGTACCTTTTGTTTGAGAAATTATTTGGTTTGTCAAAAACAGTATAGGAGGTTTAACAATAAAACTAAATAGAACGAAACCCTAAACTCCAAATTAAAGATGAATAAATCTTAAGAGCTTTCCAAATTAAGGCGAAAATCAAATAAGCATTGTGCTATAGTCTATATCTGAACAGAGATAAAGTAAATAATATAGATTAAATTGTATAAGGAAAAAGAGAAATACAACTTAAAGAGAATAAGACACGAAACCCAAAGACAACACTGAAAATTATTATTTCTTTTGTATACATTTTATTGTTTTATTTTTGAAATCTGATTCATGTTGTTTACATGACTGTTCAATCACAATACATATTTCTTGAGTAATCTTCCTTACCTGTGGTGTGATTTATTTACTGCCAGGAATTTATTCTGTTCTCCACTAACCTAGAAACTGGTCCATTGCTCCAATCTACGTTGAGGGCACTTGTTACACAAACATTTTACACCTCCTCCCACTTTTGCTGAGACCCATATTGGTACAATTGATCCTTACAACTTCCCTAGAGATGCAACCTGTTTCTTTATCACTTTACACATAGGTTTACCCCCTCTGTATATTCATTCGACTTCACCCTTATCTGCCTTTAGGGCGATGAATATATTCTATTCTGCTCATAAATCCTTTCTATACATTTATCCAGCCCAATACTCTAAACGCCCTATTTTGCATGCCTTCTGCAGAATTCTCACATTGCTCTTACTTTGCTCGGGTGATATTGAATTAAATGCTGGCCCTGTGGCAAATAATACCATCTTAACATCTCAGGAGCTCTCTTATGCAGATTTCTGTAATAGTAAGAATTTGAAGTTTATGCACATTAATATCAGAAGCCTACTTCCAAAAATGGATTTGTTTGCTGCCCTTGTACACTCAACCAACCCTGATATTTTAGCAGTGTCTGAGTCCTGGTTTAGGAAACCTATTAAAAATTCAGAAGTCTCAATTCCAGATTATAATATTTACCGTCAAGATAGAACCACTAAAGGAGGCGGAGTCATTCTTTACTGTAGACAGGCTTTACAAAGCTCTATCATTTTATCTAGGTCTTTGCCGAAACAGTTCGGGCTTTTAATCCTGCAAATCCACCTTTCTAGAAATAAGTCCTTGACTGTAGCTGCCTGTTATAGAGCCCCCTCTGCGCCCAGTTGTGCCCTAGACAACCTGTGTGAACTGATTGCTCCCCATTTATCTTCTGAGTTTTTATTGTTGGGGACTTAAACTGGGACATGCTTAATGCTTCTTCCAATTTATCCTGCTTTAAAACCCAGATACACAACCATAGCTGTATAACTGCCCAACAGAAGCACTGCTTTAACAAACAGACAAACAGAAGAAAAGGCTCTATTAAAACAGAAAGACATATTTGCCATGGATACGCACTTGTGCTGAGGATCTGTCTGGTTTGTCATTTTGGTTCCTTGTGGTGTTTTTAATATGCTTTAAGACAAACCATGTGTAAATTCATAAGTCAACACCATTGCAGAGCATTTTCTCCTTAAAACTGCAGTGAACCAAAGACAGTCTCAAAAACACGGTTTAAAATCGCTGGTGTTTCTGATGTCACAAACTACCTTGTAACCAATCAGATCAACGTGCGGCCGGGCTTTAGCATATCATTACTATTCTGCGAAACAGGGGAGTCTCAAGAGAAGCCAGGATATCCCGGTATATTTTTCTGTTGATATGAAAAATCGTGTACGTTTAGCAATATAGTGGGTGAATTATGAATATGATGTATATTATGATGTTATGATGAGTTATATATGCCTTTGTCCACTGATGTTCTAAGTTGTTCAAAGCGTTTCTAAGGATACTGATTTTTCGAAGGCAGTTGTCTGACTGAGATGGAGAACGGAAATATGGTTTGTGTAACATTAGCAACACATTATATGTATGATAACGTAGTCAAGCAAATCATATTAATTACCGTTATGTGTCTGACGTTGTAGAGAGCGATAGCCTACATAAAACGCATAACCATTCTGATACATTGACTTGTAGACGAGCCTGTATAATTCACTTTCTCTTATTCTTCTGAATCAGTTTCTGGTTCAAATATATATGGCTGAATTAAACCATTATTTCCACATGCCATCGTGCAGTTTACTACAGTAGTCAATTTTTAGCTTTATTTATATAGCGCTTTTTACAACAAAGATTGTTTCAAAGCAGCTTTAGAGAAATAACAAGAAAATAATGCAACAAGGTTTGTTTCTAGAAGAAAATAGCGTCACCATCCAGTTCAGTTTTTGTTGTAAAAAAGTTATTATAAGTGTGGCCTTACGTAACTACGCCACTCCCACTTATCTGAAAGGTGTGGGAGAACCTATTTACCCAGCAGACTAAGACTTTCCCCATGCTAGTGTCAATCGAAATGAGACGAGCTGGAGGCGGATGTGCAAAAGCTATGCAAAAAGAGTTTATTGATAGTCACATTAAAATTGTATTTATTACCAATATTACTAGGTCAAAAACTATAACCATCACATATAGCGACTTATAGGAAACAAATGGGCAGCACGCAGATCCTGGTGCAAAACGGGGAACCACTTTTCTTTTTTTTCTTTTAGACCAACCAATTTATTCTATAAGCCTATTATGCTACAACTTCCACAGCAACCGTGACAGCAAGGCATCAACATGGGTGTCTCCCCCTACTAACCACAGCATTCCCAATAAAAATCACAGCAACAAAGTGGTCCCCTTATCACATCCAGGAAGCGCCCGCTGCTCACTTCGAATCCTAAGTCAAAGCATAGGCTGGAGCTTGCCCATATACATAAATTAATAATGCACATGAATAACAACCCAGAGTGGGTACTTTTGTAGTTAATTACCCCACCATATTGCACAATGCCCAATCCCAAAAAGGGAAGAAAAAAACCCTTTACAACTGCCCTCTTAGAAAGAGGAAGTGCACTCCTGTCTTAACACTGATACTTCATCGACAGGACATGATACAAAAGCTAAAACACATAATAATTCACAGTATGGGAAAACAGTGGCTGCGACGTCCTACAAAATCCACAATCCTACAAGAGAAATTAAAACACATTTATTCAATCATACAGTCATAACTCATTCACTCCTATTATACAATATTATACTATCAATCACAAATAAGACTAACACATACAGACAATAGACCAAACACTCACAATCACGGGCCTCGAGGCCAAAGGGCTTCTAATGTGCGCGACTCCGACACTGAAGCCAAACCCCGGGAGATCACGGGCTACACATAATAAACGCGCATAAGTCATTGCCAAACTGAAATATAGCTACAGCTTAGTAAACCAACAGGTAGCCTACCTACTTTTTACGAGGAGATCCGCCCAAGCACACACTACCAGTTCAGCATTTGCGATGCAGATCCCAAAGCTTATCTGTTAAAGGGCATTAAAACATAAGTTTCCCAATCACGCCGATCAGGACTACCATTTCAAACAGTTAAGTTATTCTACGCACCCTGATGGGGAGACAGTATCCACAAGAACGGTTAGTAATGCTTCTGTTCAGTCGCCAGTTACGTTCTACAAAATAGCTGAAAGTCAAATCACATAGTCCCATTTTACGGGGCTCACATCACAGCACTTTGCAAGGTGATACAACCGATGTTGTGTTTGTATGTTGCCGCTGATTCGGGCCACTCCCCAAACTCACTGCACACCCGTGCACTAATCCCACATGTACTCGCTGAAAATCTATAAAAACCAAATTTCAAATAAAAACCATATACTCTGTGATAAAATATACAACTAGCCCCGTCCACCAGCAACACCAAACAATTCGAGCTTACCGCGTTTCCACTCCTGTCCACTCCCCCTGCCTGACAGCTGATTCCAATGTGCTATTATACCTCAACGGACGTCATCATTTATACTGCGTGACTCTGGGTAATGAAGTCCCACTGGCTACATAAGTAGGTAAAGTTGAGCGGACTTGGAAACAACAGTAGAGATACTGTTCACGTTGTTCAAGAAAATCTGGGAGGAGGAACAGGTGCCCACGGTGTGGAAGGAGGGATACACTATAAAGCTACCTAAGAAAGGCGACCTCAGCAAGTGTGACAACTACCGAGGGATTACGCTACTGTCGATTCCAGGGAAAGTGTTCAGTAGGATTATCCTGAATAGAATGAAGGACCAGGTGGACACCCAACTCCGTGACCAGCAGGAAGGCTTCCGGAAAGACCGATCCTGTACGGATCAGATCGCCACCCTGCGTATCATTGTTGAGCAGTCACTGGAGTGGAACTCTTCCCTCTAAATCAGTGGTTCTCAATCTCTCCTGCAGGGACCCCCTGACAGGCCATGTTTCTGTTTTAACCCTGAAATGGCACACCTGATTCAATTAATTAAAGGCTTAATGAGTAGTTGACTAATTGACTAATTCCTACTCTAATTCCTACAAGATTACAACAGCACATACAAGAACAGGAATCCAGTGGACACAACTCGACGACCTGGACTTTGCGGATGATTTGGCCTTGCTATCCCACACCCGACAGCAGATGTAGGAGAAGACAAACAGCACAGCTGCCACCTCCGCTCAAGTCTGAACATCAACAAACAGAAGACAAAGATCCTCAAGGTGAATTAATTGAATCAGGTGTGCCATTTCAGGGTTAAAACAGAATCCCTGTTGATAAAATGTATATTATATTATATTTATACTTTATATTTATATTATTTATTTCACAGAAAAGCTATATTTTAGTTAAGTTTAAGTTATGCTGTTCCTAATAACCTCTAAGAGAAGGAAAGGAATATGTTGCACATTTTGTTTGCCAATTCATAATATTCTCTTTATTTTAACATTAATTCTTGTAAAGAATATAAATAACCCCCATAGGTCTATTTGAAGCCTTCTATTTATCATGTAGTATTATTTATTTTGGTGATCGGTATCGGGTCGATACTGCTTTCAGTGATCGGCCCAAAAAATCCAGAACGGAGCACGCTGAAAAGTTATGATAATATCTTAGTTTCAAATTTCTTCTGAACTTCATCCCTACTTTGGACTTCGTCCTGTAATCCGTTTGATCAGCACACATGCAATGCAACAAGTGTCTTTATACTGAAGCAAAAGCAATGGAAAACTTCACAGCATTGTCCTGTGACACTCAAAATATCTCTTGAAACCACACAATCATAAGATTAAACAACAGCAGCAAGCATTCCGAGAGCAAGGAAAATAAATAATGTAATAAAAATGAATAAATGATTATAAATGGAATAATTTAATTATTATGATTAAAGGATTATAAAGGAATAAAGAAAAAATAAAACACAACAAATGTATGGTTGCGCTCTTGAAGCAACATGGTTGCTGTTAAGAATCCTTAGGTCCTTTACATATAAATTTCATATTAAAGGAGCAGTGGTTGTCATTAACATTCGCATATTTTGTTATATGTGCACAGTCCTCTCCTCCCTCTTGCTGATGTCCTTGCCACTCATCCGGCTGCCCAGGTGCCCAGTGTCTGTAACCAAAGCCAAAAAATGCATATAGAAATTTTTTCTGAGATTCCATCCAAACTAAAGTATAAGGGTTTCTAATGATATACTGTTAGCGACTGACTCTGTGATCCAAATAATGTTAGACCTAACCTCGGCTTTTGATACAGTTGTTGTGGAAATTTTATATTTTACTTTTCTTTTTCATTTTTTTAGACAGTAAAGCCCAGGGGGGTGGGAGGCTCACCTTCTTCAGAAAGACTAAGGGGTATTCATCCTTTTGACCTCACAGATGTGAAGACAGTAAAGCCCAGGGGGGTCAGAGGGACCACTGTATTATAAAGCCTTTTGACCTCACAGGTGTGGGGACAGTAAAAGCCCAGGAAGGGGGGTTAGGAAGGACCATTGTATTTCTAAAACCTGCTAGATCTGGTTTTACAGGGGTAAGCGGAAATTTACAGAAGAAGAGACTTTGTCAAAAGAGGGTATAAAAGCTGCTTGTTTTCTGTGTGATGCTGGACTTGCAGCTGCTACGGTTTTTTTTTTTTTAACAACCCTCCTTTAAAAGAATAAACATCTTTTAAAGTACAATTTGAATCCTGAAGTCTCTGACTAACTTCCACATCAGGTTTTTCTGCAGCTTTGTTGCGGTTTATTTTCTGAGTCAAAGAGGATACTCTAGCACGGAGCTCTTTGATCTGTTTCTCTAGCTCTGAGTTACGCTGAGACTGTTGTGTAGCTGTGCCAAACCAAATTTTCTGTGGGAGCAGATAATGCCTTTGGCATTGTTCTTGCGAACACTTGCTCCTAGTACCTTTTCACACTCATCTACCGACCAAGTCTTGTCTGGATGAATCTCATATTTCTGCGTTAGTTCTTGTCTAACTTTCTCAGTAACTATTAGGTTCATTTGTACTCCTAAAAGTGATTTGAATTCGCTATCTGACCACAAAGGAGTCGCAAGACCACCTTTTTCAGTTGTGGGGATCAGTCAAGCATTTTTTCTAAAGATTTTGTGAGTTTCTTTGTTACCCCACAATCAAAAACACTAAAACTTATCTGATCAACAGAGGGTACACTTGTTAACACCGATCAACTATAGTCAACCTTCCTTGGCAGAGTAAAGGATAACACAAACTATTAGCACTTTACACTAATCTTCCCTGCCTGAACAGAGGTTAAAGGAGAACTCCGGTGCAAAATGAACCTCGGGTGTAATAACACATTGGTACAGACTAAATCGTTCCCTGAGATTTGTTTTCATGATAATCGAATGTAAAGAGTTTTATCTCTAAAAACAGTTTAGCTTATAACGCAGTATATTGGGCATAGAGTAAGCAAAAAGAGATAGCTAGTTAATACCACTAACAAGGCTCAAATTAGCCCCACACTAACACGGCAGCATAATGAGTGTCCTTACATGCAAACCGAAGCATTGAGAACTTTGTAAGTGTACAGACAGTTTAATAAGAAGATACTTTACACAGACAGTACAGTTAGCGCATACAGACAGGAGCCATCTTGGAAAACAGTCTCAACCAATCGAACCACGAAGGTGAGCGAACAGTACGTGTAGATATTGAAGATAAGATAAATTATTTTTATTTTTTTATTTTCTCTGTTGCGTTCAGTGCTTCTCTTATGCGCTCTTATTTCTTATTTCTCTTATTTCTTCCGGAAACAACGGACCATATGAGATTCCAAGTCACAGTTCAGCTCACATATCACCGTGTTCGTGGTTTGACTGATCGAGACTGCTTTCCAAGATGGCTCCTGTCTGTATGCGCTAACTGTACGGTCTGTGTAAAGTATCTTCTTATTAAACTGTCTGTACACTTACAAAGTTCTCAATGCTTCGGTTTGCATGTAAGGACACTCATTATGCTGCCGTGTTAGTGTGGGGCTAATTTGAGCCTTGTTAGTGGTATTAACTAGCGATCTCTTTTTGCTTACTCTATGCCCAATATACTGCGTTATAAGCTAAACTGTTTTTAGAGATAAAACTCTTTACATTCGATTATCATGAAAACAAATCCCAGGGAACGATTTAGTCTGTACCAATGTGTTATTACACCCGAGGTTCATTTTGCGCCGGAGTTCTCCTTTAACTTTCTTCCCTGCCTGAACAGAGGATAATCAATATTAACACGTAATGCTAATCTTCCCTGCCTGAACAGAGGATAACTTTCATCTCTAAAAGAAAACTTTAGAGGATAACTTGGTTAACCAAACTCTACAGCTGTCTGTTAACTCTTCTCTGACGGCGCAGAGGATACAAATTTGTACTGGTCTTAATGGTTCTTTTGGATAGAGTAGCACTCACCAACCCTTGGTTGTACAGAAAGATTCAGTCTGGAATGCAGGCAGATCTTTGTTGAGCTTGAAGTTTCAATCTGGATTCAGGTGAGGAGCTATATCCGGGTCACGGCACCAAAACGCTTGGAAACTTTTTCTTCAGAGACCAGGAGACTTTGGGATATTTTTCAAGCAAAAGTTACTCTTTATTGAGAACTCGCTGTGTGTGGCTGTAGTCATCCAAGTCTAAACTCAATAGCTCAGCACAGTAGAGTTTATACCTTTCAAGGGGGAGGGATTACATAGAGGTTGTTACGTCCCAAGGCACGTATGTGTTTTATTTGCTGTTGTTGTGCTTGTCTCTCTGTATTCTCTTTCCTTGTTGCTCCTCCCACTATCCACTTCACAGGTTTGGGAAAGCCACCTGATCAGTGTTCCAGCTCATTAAGGTGTGAGTGGAGCAGTGTAGATAAGAACCCAGAGAGTTCCACCCCAAGAGAGAGACTGAGGCTTTCCTCTGAGAGACTGTCATCTTCTGGTCCCAGCACTTGTTGATTTAATTTCATTTAATGTTTGTGGTGTCAGTTATAGTGTTTAGTGAATGAAAAGAAGGTATGCTGTGTGCTAACTTCTCTGTGACTTGGTGGTAACCTTGAGTTTGTAGTTAACATGTAACTGGAGTTTTCTTCTAAGTTAAAATGCTGTTTGATTTATTTTATTGGGATAATTTGTAGGGATGTTCTTCATTTTATTTGAGATTCAGTTTGTTTTCTCCTGTGTAGGCTTGGGTATCGAGTATCGAGTATCGATTGGAACCGGGACTAGCTTTTTGATTTTCCCGGAATCGTGCAAAAGTTTAAATTTCGATTCCTAGTTTCGATTCACAGTCCGCCAACCGGACACGCCCGCGGTAGCAGAAGCGCGGCTGTCTGCTTTGCGAGTGGCAAAACGCATTTTCCAGCTGCACAGCTAGCACTGTGAGTGTCTGGCTCACTCATTGGCTGTGCTGCGGCAACTGCACATCCAATGGTGGGGGCGCCTCCAACGTGTGCGCCAATGAGCTAGCATTACATCATACACGTCAGAGCCCGCCGAGGGGGCGTGGCCCGACGCCCCCGAAAAAATAGCCATTATAGCAGCAGTTTACCACAGCTCGCTCGGAGGGATCAATGTCGGTTATATATACTGTACAACTTCAATTAATGTTAATAATATTTGTTTCAATCACTGAATGAAGCCTGCTATATTTAGGACAAGAGTCGTGACCTTAAATTGCTTGCACAAAACTCTTGATCCAGCACTCAACATTTGTTTATTGTTGTTCATTTAAACTGTTATGTGCAGAGAGCGTGAGGGCGAGAGAGAGAGAGAGCCTGCGGTTGAGCGAGAGTGAGGTCTGCGGTCTTGGCCATTAGTTGATTTACTTTTTTTTGTGTAAGTTAATACGTTGTCAAATATGTTTAAACTTAAACTACCTATACAAGTAGTTATGTCTCTTTGTATTAATTTGTCCTGTTATTGACGTAATGCGCGTCATTGACAAAATGCGCAACCAGATGTTCGAATAGTTCGAATATATGTGGTTTCTTTAGAGGGAATATTCGAACGTCATTTTTGAGCAATTTTGACAGCCCTAGGTTAGCCCTTCAGGGAGCACGGTAACATGCTCAAGTATCTGCAGCATCATACACTCATGTGTAAATGTGTTTTCATGAGGTTTTCAAAAATAAAGCTCTCTTGAGGAAAGTGTACCCCTGTGAAAATATATTCATAATTTATAATATTTATATTCAAGTTCATATATTTGATATTTATATTGTAGTTGAAAACAGCCCTGTGAGAAATTCATAGTAAAGTTCATAAAAAGTTAAAAGTTCATAGAATTAAAATTGATTGAGAAGGTCAGACTATTTCCTTAAGAAAGACTGTTGGTTAGCTAGCTCATTTAAAATATCCTTAACTTTTTTGACCCCGCCTCTTAAAAGAATCGGAATCGAGAATAGTTAGGAACCGGAATCAAAACAAGGAATCGGAATCGGAATTGGAATCGTTCAAATTCAAACGATACCCAACCCTACTCCTGTGTTATACAGAGAGGAAGTAAGGGAAGTGTTTGTCTTTTGGTTTATTTTATTTTCAAGCTAGTTAAGTTATTTCTAAAAACATTTAGAAAGAATACTTTTTGTTTGTTCTTTTGGCCTTTTCCTCTCCTGAAGATCTACCTTTTTTTTATATCCCACTGATTATGTAAAATAAAACTTGTGAAAACTTTTTACTTTAAACTGGTGTCATTGAAATTTGTGCTTGTCCTGGGACCTGGAGACGGGAGTTCTTTCACTCTCTCCCCGCAATCTTTGTTACCTTCCTTTTCTGCCCCTAGACTTGAAACGGATCGTAACAAGTCTTTATTCACATTCTTCACAGACAATCTGAACAAAGCATGTAAATGAAGTACAGGAGTCAGCCTGTTACCGGAAATTCCCCAGCCCTGATCTCATCAGCAGAACAGTGTCATTGTTGCATAGGTGCTAATCCAATCAGCCTAAACTTACAATAGAGAGAAACAGGACTAGCAAAAAATATCTTGCTGATAACTCTGATATCATCATTTATACCTCAAATGCTAAATTCAGTCTACTAAACTTTCTCAGTTTATATTGAATTGGTACCTAAATTAAACATTTAATACATTTGTAATACAACGTATAGGGGGCGATTTCGGGCACAGCCTATCTCTACATTCCTAAATGTATTGATTTGCTGCCATGTGATTGGCAAAATAGATATTTTCAAAAACGAGCAATTGATCAGCCGTACCTAATAAAGTGGCTGTGAGTGTATATAAAGTTTGTCTGTTGTGTTACTCTCCCTGAAGAAGGCCTGTGCCGAAACACGTAGGAAAGTTTTTTTTTTTTTACTTTATGTCCATGAGACAATAAAAGTAGTGGTGGGCAGATCGAGGCTTCGTGGAACACTGTCAGTTGAAGCAAATGTACCGTATTGTGTCGAGGCTTCGGCCCTGTCCCAAATGGCGCACTTCATGTGGAGTTTCGGTCTCGTGGACTTAAATTGCGCGTGCTCGCTGAGTCTACGAGTCCGTAGGCCGTGCCATTCATCATGTTAACGCTCTGAAGTGTGCTCAGTAGCGCCCCCTTTGTACCCTTGAAGCCGTCTTCCACGAAGCCCGCATGAATGCAGGTTCACACACGTTAACTACCCAATAATCCTTGCGAAAGGCCAATCAGACAACGAATGGGAGGAGATTTTGCTTACGGACAATTGTTAACATAGCTGAGAATAAAAATATTTAAGTGTAAGTATCATTACGGTTTTTATGACTTTTTTTATGTTTTTATACAAACATTATGGTCATCGACCAGTGGTTGATGTCTCAAACATAGGCTAATAATAGCGCGCTGAATAATACGATCACATTTTGATTCATTAAATAAATAGAACCGAATGTCAGGGCTTTACTGAACAACAACAACAATTGGCAGCATATTTCCCCGAACCTGCAGCTCCTGTCCATAACAACAATCAGACCGTCTTCCTGTTTCCGGCGTGACGATCGAGTCTGTCCCAAAAACACCTCTCAATGTGCCCTCTTGGACTCACGCCAAGGGCCCTATAGGTCTACACTACATGACGTCACCAAAGTGTGGACTCTGAGGAAGTCCACAAGTCTGGAGTGTGCCATTTGGGACAGGGCCTTCGAAACAATCCGAGACCCGTCTCCACAGTGACTCCTAGTGGTCAGAACATTGTAAATGCAACAAAACCCCAGGGCAAATATGCATAAAAATGCCTTTTACAAATGATTACAAATTTTTTATTGAATGTAAAATCTTTCAAATGCAATTATCTAATCATCTAATAAGATTATCAAGTGCCTATGTCCTTTATCAATTGTCAGGGTTTGTTTTGTTTGTTCTGTGAATGGCTCAGCTAAACAGGTCAATAAGAGACTATTAACTATAATTATTTATTTTAATTATACTAATGTCTAATTAAAACGTCTACAAATGTATAAAACTAATCAGAGATGTGAAAGCACCCTAAGAATCCACTCAACAGTGCTCAAAATGCTAGGGAGAAATGCTGGTATCGTCACACTTTTAAAATCTTGCTACCGAAGTCTGTATTTCTGACAAAACCTTTGGTGGGAATTGATTTTGTCCAATGGGAATTGATTGGATGGTTGTTGTTTGCTATTGGTGGATCTCATGTGAGTGACAGGTTGCCCCGTCCTCATCATCAGAGAAGAGATAAGAAAAAATAAAACTGATTTTATAGGGCCCTATTTTCTTAGTCTTTTAACATACCCTTGCTGGTAACCACTGCTCTAGAAAACAAAAAGCAGAGACAATCAGACAATTCTTTGTGAAATTTTTTTATTTGCCAAAGTTAACAGAAGTTTTGAGGGGTTTGCTTTTGCTTTCTTACAGAGGGTAATACAACTAGTGTACAAAGTGTACAAAGGACTAAACACTATAGGACAGGACAATTTCCTTCACTATATCACAGCTATTTTCAGGTTCAGTATTGCACTTGGTCTTAAAGTGACAGTAGCCTAATATACTTGCTGCTGTCTGTGTCCCTAAAGTCAATCAAAAGACAAAGGGAAAAAATTAATCACTGCTCTTCAGTAGATTTAATGGGATATTTAATTTATAAAGTGAAAACTATACATATAACAGTGTTGTTTAACATGTGATTAGCCTACTTTCCGTTGATAAAATGTATAGCCTATTATATTTATAATTTATATTTATATTATTTATTTTTGACAGGAAAGCTATATTTCAGTTAAGTTTAAATTAAGCTGTTCCAACATATTCCATTCCTAAGAGAAGGAATGGAATATGTTGAACGTTGCTTGCCAATAAATAAAAGATTGTCAATTCATAATATTCTCTTAATTTGAACATCAATTCTTGTTAAGAATATAAATAACCCCCATAGGTCTATTTGAAGTCTTCTATTCATCATGTAGTATTATTTATTTTGGTAATCGGTATCGGGGTGATACTGCTTTCAGTGATCGGCCAAAAAAATCCAGAACGGAGCACGCTGAAAAGTTACAATAATATCTTAGTAGCAAACTTCTTCTGAACTTCATCCCTATTTTGGTCTTCGTCCCTGTTGGACTTCGTCCTGTAATCCGTTTGATCAGCACACATGCAACAAGTGTCATTATAGCAAAGCAAAAGCAATGGAAAATTACTGCTTCAAAGCATTGTCCTGTGACACAAAAAACTTGTGAACACAAATATCTCTTGAAACCACACAATCATAAGATTAAACAACAACAGCAAGAGAACAAGGAAAATAAGTAATATAATAAAAATGAATAAATGATTATTAAATTCAATAATTAAAGGATTATAAATGAATAAAGTAAAAATAAAACACAACAAATGTATGGGCGCTCTCTAGAAGCAACATACAAACAGGTTGCTATTAAACATCGTTAGGTCCTTTACATATAAATTTCAGTTTGAAAGAGCAGTGGTTGTCATTAATATCCATATTGTGTGTTATATGTGCACAGTCCTCTCCTCCCCCTTGCCCATGTCCTTTCCAGTCATTCGGCTCCCCAGGTGCCCAGTGTCTGAAACCAAAGCCAAAAAATGCATATAGAAAACTTTTCTGACATTCCATCCAAACTAAAGGTCATTTAATCCCATGTCCATGACCTACAACAGCTGTTTAAATGGCTGAAAGGTTTAATCAAGTTGCATGTACTTACACGACGCATGCGCGAGAACTGAGAAGATGATGCTCACGATCATTTGATGGGAAAGTATGAAAGGTAAGCCATTCATTTTGTGCCATTGGTAAGGCACTTTTACGTTTTCTCATTGGTTTCTCATGATTCGGACATCCAGGAAATGCACACTTTTAAACACTACATCGAGACCCATCTGCGTCATCTTCTCAGTTCTCACGCATGCGTCGCGGATCTCGTGATCTCACGTCAGAGGCCCACTCGGAAGAAAATGAATAGTTGAATAAAGTTGTTATTTTAAGTATTCTAGTCGCTTGATAAACTTAAGATTGAGCCACTGTAGTCACTCGGACTATTTTAACGATGTCTTTAATAACTTTAAATAAGTTTCAATCCCTTAGAAGCCTATGGAGGAGTGATCCAGCTCTCAGATTTAATCAGAGGATGCCATCTCTCTGTCACTTCACTCTGCTCTCTCTCACCTAGACTAAAAGAACACGTATTTGAGAATGCTGTTCATAGATCACAGCGCAGCATTCAATACCATTGTGCCTCTTAAAGGAGAACTCCGGTCAATTTTAACATTGAGCCCATTTTTTTGTACATTTGGAGTGTTGTCAGTACAGACAAAAACGACAAAAATCGGTGTTGCGTACACCGTGTTATCCTCTTTTTAAAATTCACACCCTGTTGACTTCAATGGGGCAAGTTCTAAACCTGCTTTTAGCCTCTTAACATCCTTTATTTGTCATTACAAGTGCACAGCCATGTGAGTAGTGTTATTAAGAGTGACCACGGTCAATCTGACTGCAGTAGATGTGCAAGATATTAATAAAAAATTATGTTAATTCAGCCAGCTCACATACCTGTATTTACTTCCTGTTTTCGGTCGAAGTCCACAGTAGTTGATTGTCGAGTTCGCGCGCGCGATCATTGGTAATTAAGCAACATCATATCATAATGTCATAGAATATCATAATATCAGAACACCATACAGCACCGTCATCGGCTGACAGCTGACAGTCTGAGTCTCCACTGTTGCTTAGTTACCAATGATCGTGCGCGAACGCGTTTACGCTTGCGGTGAAGCTCAGGGAACTGGTTCTTGACACCGCCTTGTGCGGATGGATCTTGGACTTTCTGAGGGGCAGATCTCAGGTGGTGCGGATGGGCAACATAACCTCTACCTCACGTATCCTCAGCACTGGCTCCCCCCAGGGCTCCGTGCTGAGTCCCCTCCTGTACTCTCTTTTTACCCATGACTGTGTAGCTACACACTCCTCCAACACCATTGTTAAGTATGCAGATGATACCACTATTATAGGCCTGATCTCTGATGATGACGAGTCGGCCTATAGAGACGAGATACGATCATTGTCTCTCTGGTGTCAGGAGAACAATCTACAACTCAACATCAGTAAGACAAAGGAGAGAATTGTGGACTTCAGGAGGAAGCGGCCAGGAGAATATGCTCCCATTTTCATCAATGAGTCTGTAGTTGAGAGAGTCATTAACAAAGTTCCTTGGGGTTAACATAAGTGATGACCTGACCTGGTCCATCCATTTTAAAATGGTGGTAAAGGAGGCCAGAAAACGGCTCGGTAACACTTTACTTGAAGGGGTGTGCATAAGACTGACATGACACCTTCATAATCATGACATGACGCATGTTATGAATATGAAGGAAGTTGTATGCATGTTTATGACAACTGTCATTAAGTACTATTCGCTCAGTTATGACATTTTTAATGCAAATATGACATTGTTTGAAATGTCTTTGTTATGACACCTTGACATAAACAAATACATCATAACCTGTCAGTGTCTTCATCATGACAACTTGACATTACTAAGACAACCTACATAAACATGACATAGCAGATTAATTTTCAAACTTAAGAAACCACTTAGCTTTATTGGTTAACATTACATTAAACTGTCAGGTGGTTGGTTTTGACATTGGCTGTCATGAAGCCATTATAACTGTTTAATGACAAATTCAATGTGTACCACTGTAGTTGAGGTCACGAAAAATATTCATGACACAGTTATAATGCCTCATGACAGCCAGTGTCAAAACCAACCACATGACAGTTTAATTTAATTTAATGTCAAGTTGTCATGACAAAGACTCTGACAGGTTATGATGTATTGGTTTATGTCAAGATGTCATAACAAAGACATCTTAAACAATGTCATATTTGCATTCAAAATGTCATTATTGAGCAAAAGACGCTTAATGACAGTTGTCATAAACATGCATAAACCCTCCTTCATATTCATAACATGTCATGTCATGGTTATAAAGGTGTCATGTCAGTCTTATGCACACCCCTTCAAGTAAAGTGTTACCAACGGCTCTTTTCCCCCCGACGGCTGAGGAGATTCGGTATGGACGCAAGAATACTGTCCAATTTTTATTGAGAGTATCCTGACCGGATGTGTCACCGCTTGGCACGGCAGCTGATCCTCCCACGACCGTAAGGCATTACAGAGGGTTATTAAAACAGCAGAGCGCATAACGGGAGTAGCCCCAGAGTGCAGTCTGGACGATGGGGCGGGGCGACACGTGTCGCTCCGCCCACACCCGATTTTATTGGTTTATAATACAGCAATCTTATTGGCATAGACGCTTGAGGCACGAGCATGCACATTCTTTTATGTACGAGTTTATGAATTATCTATGACGCTGTTTGGCCGTAGTACTATATTAAGTGATAACCATTGCGATTTCAGTAACGATCAATTGGATAATGTTTTGATGAACTTACGAATCAAGTTAGATGAAGTTACTGTCAAAATGTATTCACAATTCACATCTTTTCAAAGCAGCTTTACAAAAAGTCATATTGTAAGCTTTAATATTGAGCAGTTTTATGGGTTGGCGATATCACAAAATATGTTGCTGATAAATAATACACTGTTTGAGATTTAGCCTAGCTATACTATATTAATTTACCCTACAGATAAGTCAGTGCCACTTTTGGTGGGCAATGAGAATGACTGCATGAAATTACTGGCAGATCAAAGGAGCAGGGCCGGATTATCCATAGACGGGATTGGGCGAGTGCCCTGGGGCACCAGCCAATAGGGAGGCACCAAATGATTAAGAGAATGACTAAACCTTTAAAATAGTTTTCATGTTTTGTATATATATTATTTTGCTGGAAGAGATGCAGATATAAAATGAACAGTTAATGATAACATGTATACAGAGAGAATATAAAATATGCAAATAAAGAATCGCGATTGGGTCAGGTCACAGTGTAGCCTATTTCTTCGAAATGAAGAAAAGACAGAGACATCGATCGGCATCACCAGCAGAAGCCACTAGCAGCGAAAAATGCCTCAACCGATACTCAAGCAGCAGCTAATGTTGTGAGCAAAGGCGGTAGCCTAACACAAAGTCTAGAAAAAGTTGTTCTGCTAAAGGTAAGGCTTATTTACCATTATTTCTGGGCAAATAGGCTTGTGACGCTGTTGTCGATTTGAAATTTGGAACGGTTTTCTCTTTTAGCTGGTTGCTTAGTTAGAGATACTTATTAGATGCATAACTTTTGTTTCAATCGGACTGAATTCATTCCGATCGATGAATCTGAATGTTATGTTTACATGAACGCTAAACGTGATCGAGTTGATGATGTGCGCGTTTATACTCAAGCTTAAAATCGGAAGAGGTAACGTTAGTAGGCTATACTGTGCATATACCCGTCTCCTACATTGGTTCTTTATTTGTTTTAAACAGCAGGCTTAATATTTATCCATATCTGGTCATAATTTGTGGACAATGAGCACATGAACCGTTGTTGTACCGTGTTGCTTATATTTATCAGTAAAATGCCCCTCCCTTCTCTCGCCCAAAACCAGTCGTCTCTGGGTGATAATCCGAAAAATGACTGGTGGGACATTGTCCTGCTCCACTTCACAGACGCTGAGTGAAAGGAGAATTTTAAAATGACGGGACACTTGATTATATGACACTTTATTCAACAGGAAGAACATTTCGAGCGTCATACGTCATTACGCTATTTCAACGTCATTGCACATACGCAGTCCTTTCAGTTTCGCTTTTTAATCCGAATAAAAAAAAGGAATAACCCACCCCTTTCAATCCGATCGAAATTTGATTCCGATCAAGCTCAATCGGATCAATAAAGGTTGAATAAAAGCTTTTCAGTTCGATTGAGCCGTCAATCCGATTACTAATGGATTTGGTTGCATTGTTTTGCTGCTGTGCGTCTCTGTGGTGCTGAATCTATCTGATTCTTGGGCTTGCTTATTTGGTATATGTTTTTTTTTAGACATAAGGTTTTGCAAGTAGTCCTCATACATGCCATTTATGATGGAAATGAAGATATTTAGTATGACATGTTCATGTTGCACTAACATGTGAGTTGTATGGGGTGGGGGGCACTTAAAATGTGGTCACCCTAGGGCACTACACTGTGTTAATCCGGGCATGCAAAGGAGATCATTTCTATGTGGGCTCATTGAGACAATATTTTTCCGCATGTCATGCAGAGCTCCTTAATTTTACATCATTCGTGCTTCTTCGTTTTTCCATTAGGATCAGTGAATAAACACAAACTCGGGATTTTGCACAAATTATGATAATTCCCTGTATTTCAGTAAAACAAAGGATAAATCCGAAAGTGTCTTTTATTTTATTTTTATATTTATTTTATTACAGCCTATTATAATTGCACAGATTTATAGCAGCGTGTTTTTTTTATGGTTATGCAGAGCCTATATGTGAGTGTTAATATTTGTAACCATTTTTATCCAGTAGCCTACATGAACATGAACACGCAATGCGATGGTGGATGAATAAACAATTGGATTTTTAATATAGCCTATTGATGTCACAGTCACAGATAGACAGTCGTACATAACCGGTTGACACTTATTAGAAAACATGAATCTTTAAAAAATATAACATAAGGCTTTACAGAACCAATAGGCCCTCATTTTGTATGAACAGGTAATCAACCAGGAAACGTGTTTGCCATTAAACATTTTATTTGCACTTTGTACCAAATAATGTAAGCATTGGACAATCTCGTTAAAAAAATGACAACAAAAAACGGTCATGCTTTAGAATTTAAAATCAGCTGCTTACATTCTTACAGTCGATTATCATCATTTGCGTAAAATCACGAGTTTGTGCTGATCAATCGATCCTGATAGAAATATGAAGAAGCCAAGTGAATGACGCACTAATCTAATGTAAAACATCTCCCTGAAGTACATTGACGTCACCAAGCGTTCGTTTTTAAACAATAACTTAATCTATACTGTGTCTTAAGTATAATAAAGTATTAGCCAATAGATATTAACAAAAATTACCATGGTAAACTGATAATAAGATACGATTAAAGTTAGCATTTAATTTTTCTTTGATACGGCCAAATCATTCACAAAATCGTACATTAAAGCTCCAGTCCGTAACTTTTCCTCTTTGTCGCCATCTCTCTGTTCGAAATCTGTAACTGCAGTGATTCGCGGAATTATCATCTTTACGTGGGTTGTAAATCGGCATGAAACAGCGCGAATGAACAGTGTTTTGAGGCGAGTGCTGCTGTCAGTCACCGCGCTATGTGGATACTGTCATACAGAATCACAGATTCACTTTTAGAAAGCTTGACCAACATAAGAATTTTCATAAGAAAATGTCTTCTGAACAAGTAACATCCATTTTTGTTCTGACCAACTAAGGGGGAAAAAGCATTCGACATGATAAGCTTCGTTAGATTTAATCAACGCGATTTACAGCAACCGTGCAAATTATAGCCTACTTTGTTCTCAAATTGTTCATGTTAACAACATCACATCAGCATTGCGTGACTAATGTTAAATTTAATGTGTTTTATGGTTACCTGTGCAGTTCAGAATTCATATTCTCCATAATAGCAAAACGAGAAAGGCACAACAACGGAAACTCCATAACTGTGTGAATTAAGAAAACGTACTGTTACACGATTGAACTATTGAAATGTCTTACTTGTTCAGCAGAAAAAAGCCGTCTCTTCTTCCGTTTTGAACCCCTTCAAAACACGGAGTTCACGCACTTTTCAAAAGCCCCGCCGATGTTTAAATCCTTGTGTTCGCATGAGACGGTTTCTTTCTCTTTCTCTAGCCACCTTAAATCCGAAGTACGAAGTCTTTTGGGTTTTATAACTGCTGAATCTCCAGTTGACACTGATGATTGTTGTTTGGATCTTTCTGGATGCCATAAGTTTAATTATGTAAAGTGCTGCGAGAAAAGCCTATACATCTAAACATCTCCTCACGCGCAGTATGGCCGGCTAGCCGAAACTCCTTTATGTGTACGGGTGTGACGTCATGACGCAAAGACATGCTCGAATTTCCCGCGGAAACCCACCAGTACCACTGGAATTAAAATCATTATTACAAGCTAACCGTTTTGAATCTAGCTATGGCAAGCAGATAGTTTTGACCACTGGCAGAATAAGTTTTTTTTAATATAATTATTTTGGATTATTTTTAACTTAAAAAAGTTACGGACTGGAGCTTTAAGGAATGCGCATGCTCAGACCTGAATCGTTTACACCAATAAGATTGCGGTATTATAAACCAATTAAATTGGGGGTGGGCCTAAAAGTTTCGCCCCGCCCCATCGTCCAGACTGCACTCTGGGGTACTACGATAACGGGGTCTGACCTGCCATCCATGCAGGATCTTTACAACGAGAGGTGTAGGAGGAGAACAAAAAGGATCATTTCTGATCCTAGTCAGTCACCCGGGCCATCGATTGTTCAGCAAGCTGCCATCGGGCAGGAGGCTCAGAAGCATCCAGACCAAGACTAACAGGTTCAGGGACAGCTTTATCCCCCTAGCCGTTAGAATAACTCGTAAGGCACTTCCTTCATTCTGCACCAAACATAGACTGTCTTTTATACTGTCTTTTTATTTCACAATTGCTACTTAGCTAACTGGACTTTAGCATATTATTTGTATGTTAGCTATTTGTATCTAAGGCTATTATATTTATCTTACTGTTAGTATATATATTTATCTATGTGGATGTGATAGGATGTTTTTATCGGCAACGTTGGAGGGGGGGGGGGGGGGGGGGGGGGGGGGGGATCTAAGCATTTCATTACATAACAAATGGCAAATTTACCAATGCTTTAACACTGTATGTCAGAACAGAAAACACCATGTTCTAAACCAGGCTAAAGGCAAGTAAACAGCTGTTTATATTGTGAATTGAAACACAAATACATCCGCTGTTTTTTATTATATTGTTACTGAGAAACAGCTGATTGAATTATGCAAATATATACATTTATTTTAATTTATTTTCTTTATTGCAGCAATTCTGTCTCTGTCTTCGTTTTTTCAGTACAGTAACCGTACATTCTATAAAGCACTCTGAGATGGGTCATTTTGATTGGATTTCTGCAGCAAAAGACCTAAACCCAACAAAACAAAAATGTAGAGGCTTCAAAAGAAACTGCAGTGCAAAACACAATCTATGATTAATACAATATATACTGTCTGTTGTATAAGGGCAGACCTGACACATATAAAATAATGCAGTTTCTGTAATTCCATCTGATGTTCGTGTTTTTATGACATTGTGCTATGATTGACTAAATCTTCCTGTTGGACAAGAATATATGTTAGTGTTTTGAAAAATTATTTGATTTTGAGACATGTTTGCAGTGTTTTGGTAGACATAGTGTATTGTTGCTAGTGTATTATTGTATTTTGAAAATTAGTGTTGGAGTTTAGTTTACAACACGTGATTTTGAGCATGAAATAACTGTTTTGTGTTTTGCCAATTGTGTGTTGTAGGTGTGTTGGTGCGTTAAGAGTTTAGGAAATTTGTTGAAAGTAGTGAAAAAATTGTCATAGCGATTGTAAAAAACTGTAACAATCAAACCATTAAAGTACATTATCTCGAATTAATTGCTTCCTATTCTACTTTCGTTTACAATGGGCAATAATTGAGAAGAAAATGTTAAGATATCCAGTGGAAACTGTGGATACAGCTGTTTATAAGGGAAAAATAGAAAACTGACTGCATAATTATGCATAAAATATGGATGCATAATTCAACTCACACTTTGTCCATGGTGCAAGGAGTGTCATCCGCCCATCTCCACTGGCCTGTGTTCTGATCCGTTAGACCGATCCAGTATTCAAATGGTTTGGCCAAATAGGTAACAAATTTCTAGGAGGAGAGATAAAAAAATATTGAAAGGCAGAATAAAAGGTATTAACCCTTTCATGGACAGACACTCAGTGATTTAGTATTTCCTGTATATGCATAATGGTTACTGTATGTAACAACCCCATTTTATCTGTAGGCATAGTGGTTACAGTGAAAACAACCTACGTTTTGCATATGACATTTTTGAAATTGTTTATAGTTTTATAGTAGCTATATGGATGCTCATGATTAACCTATTAACTGACAGTATAAGAATTTTGACCGATTAATACTATCTGTTAAAAAGGTAAAGTAATTAAATTGTTAAATATCATTAGAAACTGGGTTTGATTTAAATTGTGAATGCTCACAATAAAAAAAAAAAAAAACATTATGCTTTTGTAAAATAAAGGAAATGTTTTCTGCCGCCCGGTTTCCTTTCCGTGAACTTGTTTGTGGAGCGCGTCACAAAAATTAACCAAAAACGTGCAAAAAAAAATTTTCGTTTCGTGAATGTAAATTATTTAAGTGAAATATATTTTGCGTATTTATTCCTTTTATATATACTTTTTTTTTTTCTACGTTCACCGAAGCGTTGCAGATGTGCGCCTGACAATGAATCCTCATGTTTATGCTGTTATTTGCGCTTATTACTAGGGGTGTAAACTGGACAGTTCATCACAATACGATACGATATCGATTCTCTCAGCCAGTGATACAATATTTGCCGATACCTCAAAAAATTCTGCGATACGATTCGATTAGATTCAGGGCTATATCAATCGATTTATCGATATTTATATATTATGTGCCAAGTGTACACAACCAGTTACATTTATTAACTCACAAATGCATCCAAAAATATATAACATGAAAGTCTAATTAAACTCTTTGAAAATTGCACACCCTCTCCAAAAGGGACATTTACAAGTTGTTTGTTACAAGTTACAAGAAAAAAAAAAAACATGAATATGAACAAGAACAGAGTTATCTGTTTTTGCAAATTAACTCTATAAAGAGAAGAGTTCATTTGCAAAAACAGATAACTCCATTCTTGTTCATTTTCATATGTTTTTTTTTTTGTTTTTTTATTGTGCATTTGAATATTAATCAAACTGCAGCTGGGTTGTTTTGATTAAGTAATAATAACTTAAAAAATACAGGTAACATAAAATTAAAGTTCATTGAAAGTATTTATGTATATATATATATGTGTGTGTGTGTGTGTGTGTGTGTGTGTGTGTGTGTGTGTGTGTGTGTGTGTGTGTGTGTGTGTGTGCTAAAAGCAGATAACTCCACATTTCATGTTTCAGAGTTAAACAAAGCCAAGTAATTGCTATGATCCATAATATGATACTATGATACATGTTATTGTTTCCTTCAATAACACTTACAGTGAAAACATTACCTCCTGTCCACTATTTAAACCACCATAAAAAATGGAAACCTACACCTGAAAGGGTTGAGGAAAAGTGTGTGTGTGTGTGTGTGTGTGTGTGTGTGTTACTTGGCACATAATATATAAATATCGATAAATCGATTGATATAGCCCTGAATCTAATCGAATCGTATCGCAGAATTTTTTGAGGTATCGGCAAATATTGTATCACTGGCTGAGAGAATCGATATCGATATTACTACTAGTGTAGAACATTGCATAGAAACTGTGTCTATTCCTCGTTTACTGAGATCAAATAATAAATCTACCGCGGGATAAAGAAAAAATCTAATTGTTATTAAAACAAAAAATCTCGCTATTAGTGAAAAAAAAACAATTCCTAAAGCTAGGTCTTCTAAACATTAGATCGCTCACACCTACGGCGGTTATTGTAAATGAAATGGTCACAGATAATAATTTCGATGTTCTGTGTCTTACTGAAACCTGGCTTAAACCAAATGATTATTTCGGTCTAAATGAGTCTACTCCACCAGGATACTGTTATAAGCATGAGCCCCGTCTGACCGGTCGTGGCGGCGGTGTTGCAACAATCTACAGAGATATCCTTAATGTTACTCAGAAAACTTGTCACAGGTTTAATTCATTTGAAGTACTTGTGTTAAATGTTGCGCTCTTAGATGTAAGAAAAAAAATTATCTCTAGCATTGGCTACCGTATATAGACCTCCAGGGCCTTACGCCGATTTCCTAACAGAGTTTGCAGACTTTCTATCAGATCTATTGGTCAAGGTCGATAAAGCATTAATTGTTGGAGACTTTAACATACACGTAGATAATTCAAATGATGCGTTAGGGGCTGCGTTCACAGATTTATTAAACTCCTTCGGAGTCAAGCAAAACGTCACCGGACCAACTCATCGTCTTAATCATACACTCGATTTAATTATATCATACGGAACCGATCCAACCGATATAGATATAATTCCACAAAGTGATGATGTCACTGATCACTACATGGTAACTTGTATATTACGCACTCCTATAATATCTCATGCTGCGCCGCGTTATCGACCAGGTTGAACAATCCTTCCATCCACCGTAGATCATTTCTCAAATAGCTTATCTGATCTGACTCAGCTGCTGCCCGAACCCAAACAAACAGATGAATTAGACAAATTAACTAGCACTATGTGCTCCATTCTCTCTAGAACATTGGATACTGTTAAACCCATTAGATTGAAAAAGGTCAGAGAAAAAAAGTATAGCACCATGGTACAATAATACTACGTATGCTTTAAAGACAGAGACCCGTAATTTAGAGCGTAAATGGAAAAAAACTAATTTAGAGGTCTTTAGATTCGCGTGGAAAGACAGTATGTGACGTTATAAAAAGGCCCTTAAAACGGCCAGGGCTGAGCATCTCCGCAAACTATTAGAAAACAACCGAAATAATCCAAGGTTTTTATTTAATACCCTGGCTAGACTAACAAATAAACAGACGTCGCCTGAACAAAATACCTCTTTACAGTTTAGTAGTAATGAATTCATGAACTTCTTCACCGAGAAAATTGAAAGCATCAGAACCACAATTGTAAACGCTCAATCTTTGCTCGCGCCTTGTAATTCAGTCGCAATTTTCACCCCGCGAGAACAATTACAATGCTTTACGACCATAGAACAAAAAGAGTTAAATAAACTTATCGCTTCATCTAAAACAACAACATGCTTATTAGATCCTATACCAACTAAACTATTGAAAGAAGTGTTACCTATAGTGGAAGAACCTCTTCTCAATATCATTAACTCGTCTTTATCTTTAGGTCATGTTCCAAGAACATTCAAGCTGGCAGTTATTAAACCTCTTATTAAGAAACCACAATTAGACCCAAATAACCTAGCAAACTACAGACCCATTTCAAATCTTACATTTATGTCTAAAATATTAGAAAAAGTTGTTGGCTCAACTCGGCTCTTTCTTGCAAGAAAACGACATCTATGAAAAGTTTCAGTCTGGATTCAGGCCACATCATAGCACTGAAACTGCACAATCACAAATGATGTACTTTTAGCTTCTGACCAAGGCTGTATCTCAGTACTAGTTTTACTCGATCTTAGCGCTGCGTTCGACACTATAGATCACACAATACTCTTAGATCGACTTCAAAATTACACTGGTGTTCAAGGACAAGCATTAAGCTGGTTCAGATCATATTTATCTGAACGCTACCATTTCGTCTACTTAAATGGAGAAAAATCTATCGTAACTTCGGCAAACTATGGAGTGCCGCAGGGATCTGTGTTAGGCCGTTTATTATTCTCAATATATATGCTGCCACTTGGTAATATTCTAAGGAAACATGGAATTAGTTTCCATTGTTATGCTGATGACACTCAAATATATATTTCATCACGGCCAGATGAATACGCTAAATTATCCAAATTGACAGAGTGTGTTAAAGATATGACAGAGTGTGTTAAAGATATAAAAGATTGGATGACGCGTAATTTTCTTTTATTAAATCCAGACAAGACAGAGGTAATACTTATCGGTTCTAAAAACCGTCCACAAAACCTTTCACAGCACGACTTTAACATATTAGGATGCCCTGTTACTTTATCCGCTACAGTAAAAGACCTGGGTGTTACATTAGACTGCAACCTGTCTTTTGAAAAGCATATTTCATGTTACAAAAACAGCCTTTTTCCACCTTAGAAACATTGCTAAGCTACGTAATATGCTATCAGTCTCTGATGCAGAAAAGTTAGTTCATGCATTCATGACCTCGAGACTAGATTACTGTAATGCTTTATTAGCTGGTTGTCCTGCATCTTCAATAAATAAGCTACAGTAAGTCCAAAATGCAGCCGCTAGAGTTCTTACTAGAGCAAGAAAATATGATCATATAACACCGATTTTATCATCACTACATTGGTTACCTATAAAGTTCCGTATTAATTACAAGGTATTGCTTTTGACCTATAAAGCTCTAAATGGTTTAGCTCCTGTCTATTTAACGGATCTTCTATCGCCCTATAATCCATCGCGCTCTTTAAGATCACTAAATTCGAGGCTTCTGGTCATTCCTAGGACATCCAGATCCACCAAAGGAGGGAGAGCATTTTCACATTTAGCTCCAAAACTCTGGAATAGCCTTCCTGATATTGTTCGTTGCTCAGACTCGCTCTCCCAGTTTAAAACTAGACTAAAGACGCATCTTTTTAGTCAGGCATTCATATAAATTTTTTATCTTACAGTTACTGTAAATTCGGCCTCTACTTCATAAACGCCAGAGGAGAACTGGCCCCCACTGAGCCTGGGTTCTCCCAAGGTTTTTTTTTTTCTCCGTCGGGTCATCTGATGGAGTTTTAGGACACCATCAGGTCACTTGACGGAGTTTTTCGGTTCCTTGCCACTGTTGCCTTTGGCTTGCTCAGTTGGGGATATTCAAATTAAATGACCCATCATACCATTGACTAGCTCTACCAAGCTTGTAACGGTGGTGGCCCCAAAAGACAGTTCAAAACAACAATAATTATTTTAAGTCGCTGTTCGGGCGCCAGACAGGAGTATGCCTGTCAAAAATTAACCCAGGATAGCATAATCAACCACCTGTTACATATCAAAACACAAAATTGACATAGTCTGGGGTAGGGGTGGGGGCTATACCGGTATGAACGTGAATACCGGTATTATGTTGTGCCATGATATGGATTTTGCGATACCGAGGATACCGTATTCATAAATTCAAATTTTGCAGTTATATTGTTTTGTTCAATTTGGTACTCTTTACAACTGTTAACACTAATGACGATACAGAATCGAATACGCTGTTTAAGGAAATGACTGATTTGGCGCTTCATACGCGTGAAGTTGCTTAACCGCTAGCTGTCCTGTGACGCGTTCAATGAAGGACCGTATAACGTCGAACACATCGCTAGTGCTAAGCGGCTGTTCATAAAGGTTGGATGCATCTTTTGCGGTGGAATGGGAAATAACAAGGTAATGAGATATGAGACGCAAGTTTGACTTTTAACTTGAGCGCAGCATTTTTAGAATGCCGTTTCATTTGCGAGACGCGGGTGCAACACCAAAACGAGTTCGTCAAGCACAAACAAACGTTAAAGTTATAGGCTACTGTGTGTTTGAGATGTCATGTTTTCATGAAGGTTGAAAGCTGCTATTATTATCTTTGACTTTGTTTTTACAAAGCATTTACTGCTAATAATATTATCCACGTGGAGACATTTCCCCAATGTAACGTTAGGCTATGAATAACAGGACACGACACACACATAAGCGCGCAAACACACACACTGGTCCACTATCTGTGTGGGGACTCTCCATAGACGTAATGGGGTTTATACTGTACAAACTCAGGGCTCGAATTTCGGCGCGGGCATTGCGCATAATTCTAATCATTCCCGCAGGTCTCCCATTTATAATGCGGGAAATTCCCGCAATCGTAATCCACACAGATTATAAAATCAAAGCATTATTTTAACAACTATCTTCCAGACGCAATTTCACAAACAGCGTGAGTGTTCAGCGGTGCTGCGCGCGTCTTCTATCTCTTCTCATAATGTGTTGTGCAAGGCAGCAGAGGCGGCTCCAGACTGCGCTCAGCAGGGGGGCATTTATTTTCAATGGGTGGGCACTAGGTATGGGGACTTTTTTTCGGATATCAGATATCCTATATTTATTATTGCTACTGCCTTTTCTGTTAGCTACTACCATGAAGTGATGCAACCCATACAATAAACACATAAACCATTACACATTGTTGCAAGACTCTGACCACAGCTTTATTATAAACAAAGCTAACGAACATGCACACCGTCTCTCACGGACAGGATATAGTTTAACTGCTATCTCACTGGCGGAAGGGAAGAAAAAAAAAGCTACACATCTTTATTCTGATTTGCTCTAACATAAGCGTTTACAGCCTACTATTAAAAAGCATCATGTAGTTACCTTTATCGTTAATCGACGTGGAAGGAGAAACTGTGGTTTTGAACCATTTTCTAATGTCCATTTTTGGAGCGTTTTCATCTGTTTGCTTTGTTTTGAATGCCGCCAGGAATCTCGCGCCAACTGAAAGTCATTTCATTCATGTATTAACCTTAACGTGCGTGATTGGGGGGGCGGCAGGGGGGTTTCCTCACAGCGCACACTGTGGATTTATGTTGGCTTTATTATATTTTCAGCTAATGGGCAGTTTGTAGACATATATTTTTATTATTTCTCACTGAAATGTGAATTAAATTAAACTGATATTAGTTTGTAAATTATATCATAATTCAATTGGGGGGGGGGCATAAAATACATTTGGGGGGGCATTGCCCCCTAATGCCCCCCCATACCGCCGGCACTGCAAGGCAGGCATCAAGCGCTGCGGCGATAATACACACTCGCGTTCAGGAGTCGGGACCATAGACTGTAAGGTCGGGACATGACGGAATATTCACTTGCACAATCGGGCCAGCAGTGCATCGTGACTGAAGTCTTTTTAAGTCTCACCAGTTTAAACATTCAAGCGATTTTAAACTAATCAGTGCTCGCGCGCTCTCTGAGATTATTTTCTATGCGCACATTCATAGAAAATCCGCCTCAAAAACAGCTGGCCAGTAACAAAAGTTATTTTTCGCGGATTATATTGCTTTAACACGCAAAATTGTCAATTTCGGTCTTTGTGAGTAGGCTATACTCTAAACATAGTCGGTTTTGTCTTTAATAAGCATGAAACGCATGCCAGTATAATGAACACAGGATCCGTGCACTAGCTCTTAAAGTGACGGCAGCCATATGTGTCTGTCATTAATTTTGTTGTCAAAACAACAAAAGATAGCTTTAAGTTAAAGGAATCAGGATTAATAGCCTATGTATTTAATTTATTCAGGACTAAAATACTACCCAGTGTTATTTTCCATTTGATTACTTTATTCAGTTTCTGTATATGAATACTAGTGTTAGACCCATTGAAAACTTTTCTCTTTAATTATCTTTATTTGTATCTTTATTCCATTGTATTTATTTGTGCTACTTTTTTCAATTTAATTAAACAATTTAAATCAAGCTTCCTTGTGATGTGTAAATTCTTAACAACAATATTACCCCATTGTAAAAATGCAATGAGCGCAAACATTTAGGCAAGATAAATGTAATAATTTTGTTTGGAAAAAATGCCCACCCCCTTTCTCCCCCTCAAACAAAAAAAATCCCCCCCATGAGAATCATCTAAGGGGGGATTTCCCCCCCATTTTCCAAAACGAAATTCAGGCCCTGCCACTGTAGGCCTTTATTCTGTCTCCTTACACTAATGAATTAGTTTGTATGAAAATGTTCATTGTTTTTTTCTTGTATACTTTTAAGTTCTATTTATTTGGTGCTTTGTTCAATCTCAAACCATTATTTTATTTTTATTATTAAGATGTCTGCACAAGAGTTAACTGTAATCTGTGCAAATATTAAACTTAAATGAAACGTCTCGCTTTGGTCTACACTGGAAGTGTTCTGCTCGCTCTGCTAAAGCTAAACTATAATTACTAAAACTGAAACTAAATAAAATTTAAAAAACTATATAGAAATGTGTTTGCAAAATAAAAACTAACAAAACCATTAATGAAACTAGCTAAAACTAAACTGAAATTTAAAGCAAAATTGAAAACGATATTAAAATAAAAACTAATTTAAAAAAGCAAAACTATAACAACAGATATTCCCAGCGGAGACAGAGCACACCCGAAGACGGCTCTCACTCAGAAATCAATAAAGTCTTCAGTCGCTGCCGGTTCTCATTATGACAAGACGAGCAAAAAGTGAAAGACATAACAAGTGCATTCAGGCCAACCTCATGTTGCACGTTTGCACTTTTTGAGAAAAAAAAATGGCACAATAAAAAAAAAACATTTCAGGTCTATGTCCAATGAAATGCCTCACCTTTTTCTAGTTATCTAGTGTTAAAATACATATTTTGCCTGTAATTTAACTAAGGTGTACTAAAATGTGATTCCAATTTTTTTTCTCATATCGTGATATAATATCGATATAGTCCGGAGAGTGAAAAATATCGTGATATGAATTTTTGCTCATAGTCTCATAGTAATTTTTGCTCATCACTTTTTAATGGCCACAAAACTTATTCCAGTGTCAAAAATTAGTGAGCAATTCCAGTGCTGTATACGAAACACAACAACTTTATCTCCAAAATCGGTTCAGATGGAGAGGAAAATAAACAAATAAAACAAAATAACAATAGTCGTACCATAATATTACACCCCACTACTTCTTTTTGGTGTTTTTTTGTTTTTGTTCGCACATGCAAAGGGGGGGGGGGGGGGGGGGGGGGGGGAACATACAAAATGCGAATCAGTGCAGATACGTCACAACAGATTTTTCGCAACAGTAGAACTTTTTCCAAGCACACAAACACCGTAACTCTGCAGTTATCAGTAGAAAAAGGGACAAAATACTTGAACAACCAAAATAAACATCAGTCAACTACTCCTCGGAAGTAGGTGTGTGTGTGTGTGTGTGTGTGTGTGTGTGTGTGTGTGTGTGTGTGTGTGTGTGTGTTTGTGTGTGTGTGTGTGTGTGTGTGTGTAGTTAGTGGGTGTGTCCGGCCGGCATGTGTAATTTCGGACGATGTGCGTCTCTGAGAGAGCGGGGTAATGTTTGTGCGGAAGCAAAGCTTGGTGGCACTGACCCAAACGAATGTAGCAGACCGCAAGGTCTCGGATGAGTGTCTGGAACCGCCGTGGACTCTGAGGTGAACCTTTTCCCGATCGCGCTTTCCTCTAAGGACGGCTGAATGAACTCCGTGAAGGTGCGTTGCGACAGTTCACCGATTCAATGAAAACAGAACGTCTGGAAGCGTCAACCGACAGAAACACGAGCCCCACTCCACATGGCACTCCAACTTCTTTTCTCCTCTCCGACAACCCTCTCATGAGAACTGCATTCACTTGTGACCCCTTTTTTTCTTTTTTCTTCCAGGTGCGTGAGCCTCGTTCATTAAATTGGCTTCCCCCATTAATTAACGCACGCCTCCCTTTACGTCATGAAATTGTCAAAGAGAAAGTATCCTAGCGTTTTAATATGGCAGCACAGGAAAAATATTTTTCCCTCTGCCACAAGCTTGGATGTCTTTTTTCCAGTAATAAACAAACACTCTTAGGTTGTTTTGATTGATACTGTGAAGCAGCTTTGATACAATCTGTATTGTGAAAAGCGCTATATAAATATATTTGACTTGACTTGACTTGACTTGTTACTTACCCACTCCTGCTTAGAGCCATTTTCTATTTTTAAGAGTAACGCGCCCTGCTCTTCGCAGTAATCTTTTGCTTGGGTCCAGTTCATTGAGTGACCAGAGAACAGGTAACAGCTGTTGCTGAACTGGATCCACTCAGTTCCACAGCCTGGTGTATCTGAGTCTATGTAAGAAGACAAGACTAAATTAATACTTTAGTTCCCAGACAACAAAAAATTCTGTCATCATTTACTCCACCTCTCTCTGTTACATTTGGTTAGTCAACTCCTCTTGTGATTCATGCAAGAAAGTAGACTAAGTCATTAATAGTTTGACGATACAAAAGTATGTTTAATTTGATTTATTTTCATGAATTTTCATTTTGGTGATTAAGCCCTGGGCAAGGTTGGTTTTCTCTGTGAGGAAATTAAGTTAATATTTTACTCTTCTAATGTTGTATTATTTTAATCAAGCGTTTCCTCATCCAACCTCAGTAAAAATTACACCGCAAATCACTTACACTTTCTTTTTCATCTCATGCAGTTTTAAGTAGTTTAATCCTGCTCAGAATGTCTGTGTCTGTGATCATTGTATATTCTTTTTTTCACAGTGATTTTCATTTATTTTGACCTTCATCATTGTACTGGCTGGTGCACCATTACGGATTTAGAGGTTTTTGCCAACAGAATAACAGTTATTTAAAACCACATAAACACAATATGGCACCTTGAATTTAGAGTTTACTCACTGGTTAATGATAGTTTATAAGACGATGCTAGAACAAATGTTATCAGATCCTCCACTGTATTCTTCATGTCCTTCAGTGAGCTTGACATGTCCACTTTAGTCAGAAACAAAAGCCAAACAGAACAATATATCAGCCTGATTACCTCTAATAGAAGAAAATCACAATTCTGAAGAACATGATATTTCATGAATACAGTCAGAATTTCTAAAATGAAATATCTATGAACATTTACAGTATATTTAAATTAATACTTGTTTTTCTTTTTATTCATATAATTTTAGATTGCCATCTTGCACATTTTACTTTGTGTATTGTGTAAAACCAGAGACATCATCAAACTGTTCCGTGTTTTAGAACTCAGAGCAGACACTGCAGAGCGCAACTTGTCCATCAAATCCTTTTGGTGTTCTGTTGGAGAAAGACAGAAAAATATACAGCTTGTCTTAAATATGAGGATTATTCAAAGCTGAAAGTACGTCCAGCACTCACCCAACTTTTGTTGGTTTTCCTCTTGATTGGATGCGAGTGAACTCAGTGAAGAGCCGAGATCAGTCATCAAGCTCTCAATATTAGACAACTTCTTTTCATGCATTTCTTATGGAGAGTAAGAGGGACAAATGATAAGTAATTAATCAGTGTTTTTATTCACATATCAAATCTTAGACTATTTACAGTCAGTGTCAAAGAGATGTTTAATAATCATGCTCTGCTGAGAAACTTAAATCATGCAAAAATTCATTGCATTAAAGATTTGACCCCAAACAGACATTAGTAATGTAACATTTTTCATGGAGGACATTTGAAGGACATTTGTGTTTAAACTTTGTTCAAAAAAGATTACAAAAGATCATGAATTATCATAATCCATAAATGTCCTATAACAAAACAAAATAAATAATCAGTTATGGCAAAGTCAAGACACTAACCGTTGGTCATTGTGTTACTTGATCCAGACATGTTCACAGATAAACTCAGACTGGACACCAAATTCTGCAGCTCAGAAACCTTCTTTTCTAAGTCACTACCTGTCAAAAAATAAATTTACAAAAAGTTGTTAATTAAAAGTCCATTACCAAAACTGATCTGTGGTGATGATGATGAAGTTCCACCTGTGATCTGGAAATCAGATTTGACTGAGGTGAGATCAGAAGTGTGGCTGCTCATCCAACTCTCCAGCATTGAGAACTTTCCTTCTTGATGGGAAACTTCAAACCAAAATAAACGGACAAACTTCTTCAGCTTCTCTGCAAATTTTTAATATTCATATGCTCATTCAAATAGTTTATTAAAGCTCAGTTCAGTGATAAGAGCAAAGCAGTTCAGTTCATGTTCACATTATTTGTCACACTATCCATATCACTGCAAAATTAGACAGTATTTCGTTGAATCCACTCACAGATGACAGAAGTCATGATGAGGAAAATAATCATGCAAACTGTTCCTAGAA
Source organism: Rhinichthys osculus (assembly GCA_029959095.1). Classification (NCBI taxonomy): domain Eukaryota; kingdom Metazoa; phylum Chordata; class Actinopteri; order Cypriniformes; family Leuciscidae; genus Rhinichthys; species Rhinichthys osculus. The sequence continues at coordinate 4,189,271 of JARWKJ010000004.1, forward strand.
GCACAATGATGCCAGTTTGTCTGTTACATGAGTGACCTGCAGAAAACAGACAAAATCCTTGATTCATTTATATTGGTAATATCACAATATAATTTAATTTTGCAATGCCACACATTTTGAGATATCATTCATGTCTGTAGCAAAATGGTGGCGGAACAAGTGACATTCCCAAGTTTACTTATGAGCAGTACAAAATATTTCTAACCATAATTAGCATGAACATGATTAATTGTTGAAGATCACTGGCTAAAAGAGATGATATCCAGTATGTAGAAACTTCCCCTGAGGAAGAAACATTCACAGTATTCTCGATTCCAATTACATTTCAAATATAAAAGTTGCTTTTGAAATAATGATTAAAAAAGTCTGTCAAGACATTGAAATAAATGTAATTGCTAAACATTTTCCATTTCACTCATGCTGTAAAAGCCAAAATGAGTTTAATGCTTTAAGATTTCTCCAACTGAATGTGATATTGTAAATCTTCCAAACCTCTCCAAAATGATTTCTTTGGTTCACAGTCCATGTCCATTCTAACGTATTCTTGAGAACAATCCATTTTCTATAAAAAAGGACCATAAAATGTGAGCAAATTTAACAGTCACTTGGTTCTTACAGTTGAAATTTAAAACACCACTTCCTATATATTAATAATTTATGTAATCATGTTCCTTAAAAAAAAATGTCACTTCCACATTCTGAGGAACTGATATTTAGGATATTCAGTTTGGGAAGATTCTATGTATTCTGTTTTTTGCATGTACATTTTCTTCATGACAGGTTTAATGACGCTTATGTGACATCTACTTTACATCATGCAATTGGTTGATTTGCCAACATGCAATTTATTGGTCATTTTTAAATAATAGACGGTAGTTTTACAAGACTTCCCCCCTCTTCCGTAGCAGCAGCTGCTGCCTCTTTGGCTAGGCTGTTTGATCAATCAAATATCATGGTGATTATTCTTATCTCAAAAGAATGCTCACCCTCTGATTTCTTTCTCTTCAGGAAGGGTCCTTCTGGCCCGGTTAGAAGAATGTGACTCGCACTCAATGATCCAAGGTCCAGTCAGATGATTATAATAAATGTTACAGAATTTATTAAAAATAATCAAATGAAAAAGGAATACTTGTTACAGATCATAAGATAGATCATAAGAACAGATAGATACTAGCTAGGCTTGAAGCTTCTTGCCCCTGACAACTGTTGGTGTGTCAGGTTGGTGGTTGCAAGGAAGAGCGAGCAGCTTCTCTTTTCTTCCTCTTATATAGTCTTTTCATGCAGCTGGCTTTTTTGTTTCCTCTAAGCACTGTAAGCATCTAGTTACCTATAATAAGTAACATACTTGCACAAGACCGCTGTTGCAGAAAGGAGCTATGTTTGCAAGTGATTAGAAGATATGGGTCTCTTGTGTACAGGGCTCATATAGCTGAGGGAAAAAGGCTCGAGACACAGTAATACATTTTAAATGTTCATAGCTTTCATTAGTTCAGACACTTCCCTCAAACAAGTGGCATTATGCGGCAGCACATGTTTTTTATTGTGTCCTTTTCGACCTCTGCATTTGGATGAAGACAGAGGTCCTGCTAAAGATTCAGATAAAGCAAGGCCAATGCCATTCTCAGATGGGCCTATTACCACACCCCCTCTTGGCATCGACCTAGCTTTAGGGTTTCTCTTTTTATTCGGTTTGACCTTTGGTTTGCTCGATCTTGGACTACTGTCATATTGAAAATTTCTATTAAGTTTATCCATTGTGTCAACAAAATCTGTACAGTATACACTGTATATATATATTTTTTTTCCACTAAGAAACAAACATTGTTATGTTATTTGATTGATACTGTGAAGCTGCTTTGATGCAATTTGTATTGTGAAAAGCGCTATATAAATACACTTGACTTGACTGGGTGTGATGCAGTCAAATTCTACTTCATACAGGCGATGGCCAATTCCATCTGGTTTACACGTCATAATTTTAAGGGATTAAAATTGACCATGGGTCATCCCCGAGAGGAAAAACCATCTCATCAATCCTTGTGTTACCTCTAGCCGGTACCATTGACTGTTCACTGGCCACCATCGGAACTCGTGTTTGAATCGCCAGGTCTTCTTTAGTTTCTCCAAATTGTGCTGGTTGATTGCAAAAATTGTGCCATGGTCCGCAACTTCCTGGTTTAAAGGTACCATCATCCATTGTCCAGGAGCCTCTTGTATGATGACTTTCTGCGGGAACATAAACACATCTATATTCGTACTGAAAATCATCCATCATGTGATCCCAGAACTTTCTTCTAAAAATTATCCCTATTATCAACTCGGGAGTTCCAGTGCCAGTTTTCTTTAGGTACACTTCCGGCTCGAGGTGATTTGTTTTGGCTGTGTAACTATTCTTAGAGCCCGCCTGTATGGGTACAATCTCACTGGCCTCACATTCCCTCAATTCCATATGTCGACACCATTTTAGGAAGCTAGTGGACACACAGGGTCCATTAATGTCCATTCTTCCCTTTCGATGGGTTATAACTACTTCCCCAATTTCTTCCATGGTCACATTAAATAGTAAAACACAATTAGAACACAGATCTTCCCATTGATCCCTAAAATAGCATCTTATTTTTTAAACCTTTACTGTAACCTTTTGTAACGTGGGGAATGATGACAGAAGATGCAAGTGCAGAAAAACAGATTTATTGAACACAGAAATGATGGTGGTGAGAAGACACAGTCCAAAGCACAATGGTAGCGCAGGGGCAGGTGAGCAACCCGACAGTCCGTGATGCGATGACACCCGATGATCCGTGAAGTGAAGAGAGCCACCCGATAATCCGTGAAGTGAAGAGAGCCACCTGATAATCCGTGAAGTGAAGAGATGAGACCGAATCCTCCGATGACGGCAGGCAGTGAAGTGGTTTCAATTGTTCTGAAAAATAACTTCGCAGAGATCTTTGATGCCAGAAATAATTAGACTTTATTTTAGAACGGCGCTCTAATGCTCTGGCCCTCCGGCCCTTCGGCCTTCTAGCGAGCTCTCGAGAATATTTTGGTTCAGAGTTATATACATACATCTTCCAAAGAAGGTAACACACCCTATAGATAGTTTTGGGTAAATATCTCATACCATGTGTCTTCTCAGAATATAATTGACATTCAGGGTTTTTTACAGAAGGTCTTGCAGCTTTCAAAGTCACCTAGACAGAGTCCTATTAGAGGAAACTCATACAAGAAATAATTGTGTATTCTTATATATGTAGCGCCCCAAATTGTACAACTGACTACGCCACCCCTTGGGTTAAACTAGTTAGGGCTAGTGTCAGAGCAAGGGGAACTCTGCCCCAATAAAATGTACAGACACAGGTTCTTAGAAAAGTATAAAAATACAATCTTTATTTAAGAAATGATTGAAGGTGTTGGTTGGTCAAAAAAATTATAATAATTTTTTTTTACATATAATTAGGGAATACCAAGCCATCTGCACGGGAGCCAGTAAAGCAATAGAGAGAACACTAAGGGAAGGTTAAGTTTGCACTACCACCGGTGAACAAAGACACAAACCCCATTTGAAGTAATACACCCTAGCGTTCAATGTCTACACTCACAGCACTCCAATAAATATGGGTAAAAGGCATTAAGGTTCACACTACACGGCACTGCAAACTTCGTTAAACAAAAGAAAGAAAAGCAAAAAAAGGAAACTCGCTTTCTAGTGAGGTCTCTTATACAGGAGTTACCCTGGCTCCACTAACACCGAGGCTGGTTACAAACAGAGAAGGTAATAAGGCGTAAAGGAAAGAATAACCTAAATAAATATAAAAAACCCACTCTAGCCTGTGAGGTACAATTCATACATTCACATACAATAACAGCTACAGCCAACAGGCTAGAGGAAAACAAACAGTCAATAAGGGAGAAAAAAAAATAGAAAATAATAATAATAATATAAACTACCTATACTATAAGCACTAAGCAGCATCCACAATCACACAATATGGAGAACAGTAGCTAGCAACTAAATAACACAATAACCATATCATTAAGAATATTTGTTTGATCATGCTTCAGTCAATACAAAATTACGTTTTGAATGCAGTCACACATTCCAGGAAAAAATGGCCATAAAGAAAGGTGGTCAATATCAAAGTGCACGTCCTCGGATATAAGACCGAAATAATATTAAAAGAAATAAACCATGATTAAACAGTTTCTCTGCTGCAGCACGACAGGCAGAAAGAATCGTGCAATGATCACGAAAGGCTTCCTATTGAAAAACATTAGTTTAAAAAACGTGCTGATATCACGAAAATAACGAAATGAGCATGTCCGTGTCAAGAATCAATCTATTAAATTACGTGACCATATCACGAACTGCAGTGAGAATGAATATTACGTGGTACCGTCACGGAACAGACCACTGACCAGAAGTTATCATAGCGATCAAACGACGACAGAACAATGCAATATCAAGTTAAAATCACTTTAAAAAATAAATATTTAAAGTGAAGTACTTTTTAAAGTAAACCCAGAATGAAGCAATACGTTTCCAAATTATAAAACGACGTCAATTGGGGGAGCGCAGGTCCGAACAGGGAATCCGTGTGTGTGGACCACGGATGCTGCCTGTCATTGACTTACATAGGCATCACTTCCGTGGGCCCATCACGGAATTTTCGGCGATTCCGTGAAACTGCCACAGATTTTGAGTTAAGGGTCCGTGTTCATTTCACGGAATTCTGTGAGACCAGGTTGCATATTAGGGATGGCTGACGCGAAACAGTCGTTTGCGAGATCCCGAAGCGCAGATGTTTCGAAACACTGTGCTTCTCATTTCTTATTTGTGCATCCTCGTTTCCTTTCCTCGCTTCCTTTCCTCACGTCTCAGCTCCACCCCCTGTAGGACGCGAGGGAAGGCTGCAAGGAAAAAAAATGAGGATGGAGGAATTGAATGAAAGTTTTTTTTATACATTGGAATACTTGATCACTCGAGCGTCACTTCACTGCGTCATCGGCAGTGCTCAAAGGATCTGCCCTTATGTTGTTAAAGTTTGTTTATTTAAGAAATTCATAATAAATAATAATAAAGCAAGGTACCTTGTTGAAATATGTGAGTTGTGTGGTTTATGTAAACTACAAAAGTAAAGTATAAATTCAAATGATTGTGACAGATGTGAAGGGGGAGGAGAATTGATACGTGTGTCATGTTTAGTCGATAAAACTCTTCCGCAAAGGGTACACCTGTGTATCCTCGCTCATAGCTCCTCTGGACGCCTCCTCACTCCTAGATCCTCGCCTCCTCGCGGTGCAATTAGAGAATTGAGATGTCCTTCAAGATGGCTGAGCTCGATTGGTTTCCGGGTCATAGGATGGAGGACGGAGGAGCGAGGAGACGAGGAGGGATATTGAGAAGCACCCACTGATTCGAAGCGTGATTCAAAACACCCATGTCACGTGACTATGGCCAAACGAAGCCTCGAAGTGTTTCACTAATGCTGCGTCCCAATTCGCATACTATCCGTCCGAAATAGTATTCGAAAATAGAATTAGAAAATAGAATTAGTATGTCCCAAATCGTAGTATGTTGAAATGAGTGTCCCAAAGAGACCCGGATGGTCTACTATATCCGGTCAGAATCCGAAGTGCAGATCCGGCGACTCAAACGGGGGTAAAAAAAAAAAAAAAAAAAAAAACTACGTAGCTCTCTGTTCTCTGACTAAAAAAAAACCTTAACAACGATGTGTGTGTATCAGGGCAATGTTTATTTTAATTTCAGAACATGCACTACATGGGTACAAAATGTAAAAAACAAACAAAAAAAACTTTTCACAAGCAGCAAGGGGGTCGCACAACGGACGAGAAGCGCCGAGTCGCGTCTAGGACAACTCGAGCAGGGGCGGCGCCAGATAATTTTAAAGCAGGTGCTGAGGTGCGCATCTTACTAATGCTGTTCAATTTTCATAATCAGCATGTAAAAAAATAACATTATAATATTTTCCCAAAAATTAAACAAAATGCGCTTATTTAATGGCTACAACAACACATAGTGGGCCATATATACAGACTCTCTAAATATTGACATTGACATTAACAATGCTGTAGAAGTGCAGTTTGTTACGAGCTAAATGTTAAAGGCACACTGTGGAACTTTTCAACCTTTATAATATATTACCAAAACCCATTGAGATGGTACATCGACTTACAATAGGTTGAATGACACGTCTGCCGTCGCCTGAAGGTGTCTGTATCGCTTTTCCTAGCACTATGTAACTTCGGGTTTCGGGTAGGAACCCGAGCACAAAAAGAACTACAAAATTCAACCGCTTTATGGCATACGTCACTTCCCCCACCACCCACAACTTCCTCAGATTCTGACGTGAGTGCTCAACTCGCGTTTGATTGCCGTCTGTATGTTTTCGTCATGGCCGAACCAACAGCTACAAGGAAGAAGGCAAAGGTTTTGTCAGAGGACACTAAAAAAAAGAAAAAGGCATAGTGACAAATGAAAAGCCAAGACGAGGATCACCATTGGTCCAGCGTTCGCTCGCTGGCGTGAGCTACAGGAGGAGGAGGGGTGCCCGACGGATGCTGACGCTTGCCTGCACACAAATGCCGTTTCCAAGGTGACCCAGATAAATCATATAAGCAGTGTAGTAGTTTCTGGTATTCCGGCCACAGCCGATGATGTTATGAGTGTAATAAAATGCCCACAGCCCATTGTTCATTTCTACACACAAACACTGCCCGCCAAAGTGCAGGGCTCGCACAAATAAAGTCGACTCATGTCAAATGTACATTAAATGTTGTGAACGTGCCCACGACTCAGTGCCCACAAACACTACACACAACATGTCCCACGGTTTCTGTAAAACGAAACCAACACACATAAGTTACAGTCAGCTCAGGCCGACGGTGTTTTTAGTGCAGTAAATGTGCCCGCCGTCCCGCGCCCACATTCACTCACAGACATGTTAGCACTAACCCCCACGGGGCTCGCCCCGCTCGCTCTCTCTCAGCAGACTGCTATAAGGGAATCGAGCGCGGCAAGGCTGCCCGCCTCAAACACTGCAAGCACACACAATCTAAAGACACGGGAGGCTGACCCACTGTCTATGGGCAGACCCGGTTGACTGTTTGTTGACTTTTGCGACAGTGCTGCGGAGCTTGTGGCCTCTAGGGACGCTAGACGTGAAAGTTACAGGTCGAGCGCCACTAGTGGCCAAAAGTTCCGCGGTGTGCCTTTAACTAATCTATAGTTAGGTTAGCCTACCGATTTTTTATACACAGATTCAGAGGTCTCGTGAGTTCAGTGTTGGACAGGTCAGATGTTTTAACTATTCATTAAAGTAAATAGTTAAAATGAGTCATTCGTTTGCGTAGGCCTATCGGACGTGTCATTAGTGGACGTCCAGCCACGGCACGCTTGTGTGATTATCTCAGTTTAGGACAAGATTTGCGTCAATACAGAAAACATTTAATCACTGGATAGGTTTTTTTCGGTTATTGAAATGTGGTTTATGTCAGCTGAATGGGCGGAACGCTTTTTAGAGAAGATAATAAGGCAACGTGTTTTTTTTTTTTTTACAATTCACACACCGCGATAATTCAGGAGAAAAAATCTCCAAATGCTCCACGTGAAACTGCGATCTTCCGACCTTTTACTATCGTGTCAATTGATTTTGATTAATATGCGCGCGCGCGAGACAGCGCTCGTGTTGTTTGAAGACGTGAGAGTGCGCGCACGCGCCCTGTCAAGCGCAGCAGTCATTCTATTCTACATCACTCACCGATCAAAAAAGGCTTTGGCGGGACAAAAAATTGCTTTGGTGACCGCCAAAAAAATTAAATGCTGGAAAAACCCCTGTTATTATGTCGAAATAACGAGAATCTCACCTGAAAATCCGATAACATCAGCAATTTTAATTCAAGCAACTGATTTCTGTAAATTAATGTAAAACTAAATGTATATTGCATGCAGCACAGGGTGAAGTCAAACAGTATTTACATTAACAACGCCGAATGGTGCTGCCGGTGTGTGTAGAGAATAATGTGTCAGAATTTTAAAGACGTGGCGCTGCGCGGCGCTGCGCTTTTCGTCCGGTGTGCGACTCACTTTACCCTGAAAATTCACCTCAAAAACGCATCGAAACTGCAAACACAAGATTTTTGTGGAACTTCAATGGGGAATAAAGACTAACAAGACAGATAACAACATTGAACACTACACAAACAGTAATTATTAATTTGCCATAGTGACACAGGAGGTGCCGGATCCAATAAAAAAAGGTTCCGGATCCAACGTCGGAGGTGCCGGAACATGTTCCGGCGTGTTCCGGCTCAAATTAAGCCCTGGACATAATAATTAGATAGACGCCCTATTGGCCGCTGGAGCGTACGTCAACGGCACCGCCATGTTGGGGATGGCAACTTTCCCATACCTCTCATACCGGGAATTGAGAAAATGCATGTTTTGTGCGCTGTTTGGGGCTGTACACATCGCCACACAATTTAAAACAGCTTGCGAGGAATTACCTTTCACAAGCAAGACTGAACGTTTGTTTTTGGTTGTATTTGGTCATGATTTAATTAGTAATAGTAACATTCAGAGGTTACATTTAAAAATGCTACTGTTATTGTGTCACGAAATGTTGTTTTAATAGTTTTTCAGTCGACAATGTAGTTGTTTAAAGCTCAAATATGTGGTTTGTTTATAAAGATAGCGCCTATTTAAAAATTTGATGTGACGTTTTCGGAGTTGTAAGATGCTATCACCAGGGCTCAGCGCTCGTCTACCCCGCCTGGAACAGCCGTACCTCGGCCAGTGCTTCTGAAGTTTTGCCGCTGACTCGGATGTCTGTAGTCTAGTGGTTAAACATGAGATATAATTCGTCTTGTGTAGGTGTAACGGAGTGTAAAATGTTAAATTACTGCATAAATGGGGACAGCGCCATCTGGCTGATGCGTGATGGCATTTAGTGCACGGAATAGGGACCACCCACAGCAGAGATAATGAGACACGCTGTGGGTAAGTTGCACTTTTCAAGCAGTCGGAGAATTATCAGTTAAAAGTGTCCAAAACACATAAAAAACTGCTTTATTGTGAATTGATCTTACAATGAACTTGTTAAGCAACTTTTGATATGTGTTTGGCGTCGAGTGTGTTATTTTATATTGAGTTATTCCGACTTTGTATTACGAGGCACAATCGTAATTCATTTGTGCATTGTCTTGTGTTTTATGTAGAACTGATTCATTCTCCATAAAGTGAAACCCCTATTTCCACGTTTATATCTCCATTGTGCAGGTAATGTGTATAAAATATGTTGTTATAATGTGTTTAATGGATTAATTGTTTTACTCATGTAGTATTGTGTATATTCACCACTAGGTGGGAATGTTTCTCTTTACATTTATTTTAATTGAGATGTTCATCATTTCATTGAGTTGATTTGTGAGTAATTCAGTGAAAATGTATTATAATTGTCAGTCTGCAAAATTGTACTCACTATACGATCACAACGCAAAAAGATTAAAAAAAGAAAGAGTACTGTTTTAAATAAACACAGCAGAGATAATGAGACACGCTGTGGAACTGATTCATTCTCCATAAAGTGAAACCCCTATTTCCACGTTTATATCTCCATTGTGCAGAACACCCAGGCAAGACCGTCACATTGGTGCCGTGAAGTTGTGATGCCGCTGTGTTGCTATGGGTCGCGTCTTCAAGCAAGTTGATGGAAATCGCCGTGCTGCTGCATAAGGATTGGAAGCATCTGTCATCAGATTTACAGCTCATCCTTGGTTCACAGCCTTTCGTGATCAAGAGACTCTGTGACTTTATCCTTTTTCACTTTATGGGACATTTCGCTCTTATCATTGACATTGAGTTTATGTTTGTATGTGTGTGTGAACTTGCAGGATATTTTATCGCTCATGATGAGTAATGGCAAGAGATATTTACCTGACCAATTCACTCCTAGTCCAGTAGGCAGAGGCAGAGGGGTTTTAGGTGTACCAATTCCCTTTTCAATTGACAGTCCCAATACTGGGAATAGCGATAGCAGACCTGGCATTACAAGAAGGGTGTGTACTGTAAGAGAGTCAGATACAGCAGACATGCAGTCAGATGTCAATCAAAAGTCTAGAGATTTCAGCACGTCAACACCTAATACTGAACATGGTGTGCCTGATATGTTAGGGCAAATGAGTTCAATTGTCCATCAGATTGGTCAACAGTTAGCAGACAACATTATGACCCATCTTAGTCCTTTTAGCTTGAACACTGACATGCCAAATAAACAACACCCTGACGATTCTAAGGCTAATAATAGCACTCCAGGCATGGGAAATCTGTCGCAAAGTCAAGTAATTCAGCACCGAAAAGTCAAGGAGCCACCTTCATTCAGAGGGGATAGTTCTGACACAATTGAAATTGAGGAATGGGAGGATCTGATGAGGACATTTGTTAAAAAGAGCAGCATGAATGCTGATGAACATGTGGAGGAAATCCTTGTGCACCTGCGTGGAAAAGCAAAAGATGTAGTCAAGTTCTGGATCAGGAACTGTGATTCTGCCACCACTGTCTGTCCAAATTCTGTCTATAGCCTGTTGCGCAAACATTTCAGTTGTAATCATTACTCACCTGTCCCGCTTGCTGATTTTTACACTACCTTGCCTGAGGAGGATGAGAATCCATACGACTACTGGCTGAGACTCAACAAGGCAGCGGATGTTGCTTCTGAATGTCTGAGAGAGCAAGGTAAAACGCTTGACAAGCCCGGTGTAGAAGTGGTCCACATGTTTATTAGACACTGCCCGAGTAAAGACTTAGCCCTGACTTTCAGGTCCAAACCGATTGGCAAGTGGTCAGCACATGAAGTACAGGCTGTACTTAACGACTATCAGTCTGATTTGTCTTTCAAAGCCACCAGTACAGTGCATCGTAGCCAAAGTGAAAAGGTTTCAGTCAACAAGATTGATTTTAATGCAGTTCCAGTGCCCGCTCACACAGTGTGCGAACAACAACAGAAAAGTACGGATTTATCTGCTCTTGAAAAAGTCATTGACATGCTTGAAAAAGTCCTGCTGACCAACACTAACAGACCTCAGTCTCTTCCAAAACGCCAGCCTTATAGGAGTCTCCCTAGGATTGAAGGTTTTGATGCTTTACCGTGTGCTATCTGCAAAGATGCTGCTCACTCTGCCTTAACGCATTGTCATGAGCACCGACTGTGTTTCCAGTGTCAGTCACCAGGTCACTCCAGACGTTTCTGTCCTGGGTGGAGGAGACAATCGCCTCAGCCTGATCAGGAAAACTAGCAGGTCTGTGCATAAGGGTGGTTAGTACAGACCAGATTGATAACCCTCCCATCTCTGACTCACAAGATTATGAGTCTGTATTTGAGCAGCTCAAACCCAGTGTCTCTCCTGATAAAACTGCTGTCTTTCAAGGAATACAACGAGTCCCCAGAGCCGATTCATTATTTTACACAACTGTTTCTGTTGAAAATGGCCCGTCTTTCTCTGCATTACTCGACAGTGGTTCAATGGCCTGCACTCTCAGCGAGGCTGCTGAAGCTAGTTTGTTGGCAAGTGCTCCCATGCTGACAAAGTGTTCTGCCAATGATGTTGTTATTATTGGATGTGGTGGTCATCGAGTAACACCAACTGCAATGTATGATCTGTCTGTCTGTGTTTACGGATGTAAAATGATAATACCTGTGCTGATTGTTCCAGGACAGACAGATGAGATGATCTTGGGCAGTAATGCCATCAAAACCATGTTGACTCTTCTGAAGAATACAGATGACTACTGGAAATTGATCTCACTTCCAAGCGGTAATGGAGAGAACGAGAGTTTAGAGTTTATTTCTTTGCTGTCCAACACACAAAGATGGAGAGGTGATCACGCACCTGGAAAAGTAGGTACTGTTAAGCTCAAGCACTGTGTGATACTGCAGCCTCAGAGTGAACATTTTGTTTGGGGCAAGCTTCCTGTCAACACCGCAATGTCTGTGGGAAGTACGGTGCTTGTGGAACCCACCCAATCCAAATGTGGCCCTAAACATATCATGGTAGGCCGAGTCATTACACCTTTATGGGGCGACGGATGGATACCTGTGAAAGTTATGAATCCTACGAATAATGTGTTGATATTAAGAAGAAATGCAAAGATTGCAGACGTTTCTCCATGCATCGCAGTGGAAGATCTTCCAGAGAGCGACCATATTCAGTCTCAAATTCAATACTTTCAACATGAGGAAGCTTCTCAGGGATCTGAGGAGGAGATGGTGCATATCTTGAATGACTTGGGGTTGAAAGACCTGGATCTGACAGCATGTGAAGTGTCCTCAGCATGGAAAATTAAGTTACTTCGTCTCATTGAGAAATACGAGTCCATATTTTCAAGGGACAAGATGGACTGTGGTGAAACCAAAGATTTTGTACATCGGATCCGCCTAGTGGACGACAAACCTTTTCGTCTCCCGTACCGTCGTGTGGCTCCAAGTCATTATGAGAAGCTGAGAGTAGCGCTGGATGAGATGGAAGAGAAGGGTATTATCAGAAAATCAAATAGTGAGTATGCTTCTCCTCTTGTCCTGGTGTGGAAAAAGAACGGTGATCTGAGGATCTGTACCGACTTTCGATGGTTAAACGCCAGGACCGTGAAAGATGCCCATCCTCTGCCACACCAGTCAGACGCCTTAGCTGCTCTTGGGGGGAATGCTTTCTTCTCCACTATGGACCTTACCTCAGGCTTCTATAATGTTCCGTTACATGAGGACGATAAGAAATATACTGCTTTCTCGTCGCCATTTGGATTGCATGAATATAACAGGATGCCGCAGGGCCTCTGCAATAGTCCAGCTACATTCATGCGCATGATGATGTCAATCTTTGGTGACAAGAACTTCACAAGTTTACTGTGCTATCTTGATGATCTCATGGTCTTTGCTTCCAACGAGCAGGTTGCACTCATCAGGCTGGAGGTGGTGTTCTCAAGACTCAAAGCCCACAATCTCAAGCTTTCCCCTAAGAAGTGCCATTTCTTGAGAAAGTCAGTAAAGTTTCTTGGACATGTCATTTGTGGAGATGATGTTAAGACAGACTTTGAGAAAGTAAAGGCCATTACAGATGTTCAAGCAGTGGACTTAATGGACTCTGATGGAATCACTCCATGCCATAAGAAAATTAGATCGTTCTTAGGTATGGTGTTATACTACCAAAATTTTATGGAGAGATGTTCTGTTAAAGCTAAACCCTTGTTCGATCTTATCTCGAAGACAGACACTAAGGGCTCCAGATTCAGAAGGAGGAAACTTACCTCAAAGGCTGTGTGCGTTAAACTCTCACCAACAGACTGGACAGACAAATGCCAGAAAGCATTTGACACTTTGAAGGAGGACCTTCTCATGAGTGTAACACTAGCACACCCAGACTTCGAACGCGACTTCATACTGGCTGTAGATGCCTCGTTTGATGGATTGGGCGCTGTTCTTTCCCAGATCCCAGAGGGTAGCATTATGGCCAGGCCGGTGGCATTTGCTAGCAAGACGTTGTCACGTTCTCAGCAAAATTACCCAGCTCACAGGCTAGAGTTCCTCGCACTTAAGTGGGCGATATGCGACAAGTTCCATTATTGGTTGAAGGGGCGTCATTTTACAGCTTGGACGGATAATAATCCCCTCACCTACATACTCACCAAGCCAAGACTCGATGCTTGCGAGCAACGCTGGGTTGCTAAGCTGGCCTCCTTCAGCTTCGACCTGAAATATGTACCCGGCTCTAAAAACATAGTTGCAGACGCGTTGAGCAGGGAACCTTTTGTCCAATCCAGTGTGAGTCATCGACTCGTGACTGAGCCTTACCAGTCTTTGGTCAATCAGGTTGATGGAGTTGTAGATCAAGTCGTCCAAGATTCCTTCCGACTTACCACCAACTGTCAAGTACTGAGTCCTGCTGATGATTCCTCTGGTGCAGCTGAAGTTGGCAGTCGATGTCAGATGTCTACTGATGCTATGAGTTCACAGGATGTAGCTGCAGTATTTGACGTTCATTCTTCTGGTGGTGTAGGACGATTCATGGGCGTGGAATCCATCCAGCAATTCCTCGATGTGGACCAGACTGCTGCACTCAACGTGAGCACACTTTCAGCCGCACAAGAACAGGATACCGTTGTGAGTAGAGCACTCTTTTACGTTCAGAGACACAAACGTCCTGACAAGCGTGAACGTGCTAGTGAGCCTCGTACTGTCCTGCGGCTTCTTAAGCATTGGACTAAACTTATCATCAGAGATGGCATGCTTTTTAAAGTCAAAAGAGACAACCAAATGAACAAGAAGTTGTATCAATTCATTGTCCCAGATGCTTTAAAACAACAAGTGCTTCATGGTCTGCATGATGTGGCTGGTCATCAAGGGCGCTCCAGGACTCTCTCATTGGCCAGACAACGGTTCTTTTGGACAGGTATGGAATACGACATAGTGAATTATGTGAGGAACTGCATGCGATGTATTGTAGGCAAGACACCTGAACCGAAAGATCGTGCTCCCCTTGAGAACATACGCACCACTGAGCCGATGGAACTCATCTGCATTGATTTTTGGACAGCAGAGCAGGGTGATAAGAGTGTGGATGTCCTGGTAGCAACGGACCATTTCACCAAATTAGCCTATGCCTTTCCCTGTAAGAACCAGTCTGCAAAGCAGGTTGCTCATTATTTATGGAACGGTCTCTTCTGCATTTATGGATTCCCTAGGCGTGTGCATTCAGATCAAGGTCCAAGTTTTGAGAGCAAACTGATGAAGGAGTTGCTGAATATGGCGGGTGTCAATAAATCACACACCACTCCTTACCACCCAATGGGAAATGGGATTACTGAACGCTTCAACAGAACCTTAGGGAACATGATAAGAGCCTTACCTCCCCAGTCCAAAGTCAAGTGGCCACAGTCTTTGCAGATGCTGACATTCTGTTATAACTGCACCGTTCACGAGACCACAGGCTTTGCGCCTTTCTATCTGATGTTCGGGAGAGTTCCGCGTCTTCCAATCGATGTGATGTTCCAACATGTTCTGAGGGATGATGCTGTTGTTAAGTATTCAGATTTCGTATCCAAGCTTAAATGTGACCTTGGTGAAGCTGCAAAAATTGCACAGAAGCACAGTTCAACTGAGCAAACCCGTCATGCAAGGATCTACAATCGGAAAGTGAGGGGATCACCTTTGACCATGGGCGACAGAGTCCTTCTGGCAAATCGTGGTGAGCGTGGCAAACGGAAAATTGCAGACAAATGCGAGTCCAACCTCTACGAAGTGATGTCAGTGAGATCGCCCATTAATGTCTATCGGATAAGAGACACGGAAACAGGCAGAGAAAAGATTGTGCACCGGATTCTCTTACTCCCTGTTAACTTCCTGTACAAAGATGAAGTCGATTTACCATCTAAGTCGCATTCAAGTAATTCGACTGCAAACTTACCTGATCTTCCTGAGAGTGATGCAAGAAGGGCTCACTGGGTTATGCAGTCTGATCAGCACGACTGCCCTGATAATGACAGTGACTCAGTTGCTTTGTCCAGAGTTCAGTGTTCTTTGGATGTACAGAATTCCAATTCGAAGGCAGACTCTGATATCTGTGACCGCTCTGTACGCAGTGAACTGGAATGTGACGTTCCGCATTTGTTAGAAGGACTACCTACTGACGATGAGTTAGATCAGAGTTCCTCTCAGCACTCCTTGACAACGCCAGTTTTTCCACTTTCACATGTAGTCAATAACCCTGTTCCGGATACAGTTGACCCTGTAATTTGCAATCAACCAAAACACTTTCAGACAGGCACACTCAGTACTAGGGCTGGTAGGACCATTAAACCTCCACAAAGATTGATCTGTGAGATGAATAGTCAGGTTGTGCATGATTCATCATCCCCAGTGGTTTCTCTTTTTGATGTCGTGAAAAGCCTTTTTCATGGGTAAATTATGAGTCGGACATCGTTTTGAGTGGAGATTTTTTCCCTTAAGAAATAAATTCAATCCTTGACTTGTGTATGTGAAGAGAGGTGTTTAGGGCATCTCTTTAGTCTATGTTAAGTCTGGATTTTGGTACCGGTCCATACTTGCATACTTCCTATGGAGGAATTTTGTAATTGATATGTACGCTGCAATTTGTCTAGGAGTTTCACATCTTTTCTCTTCTCTTTTCCAGTCATCTTTGTTTTTTTCTCTTTTTCTGGTTCTTGTATTGTATTCTATTGTTCAGGCACTTCCCCAGTTTAGCATAATTTAAGGGGGGTGCATGTAACGGAGTGTAAAATGTTAAATTACTGCATAAATGGGGACAGCGCCATCTGGCTGATGCGTGATGGCATTTAGTGCACGGAATAGGGACCACCCACAGTAGAGATAATGAGACACGCTGTGGGTAAGTTGCACTTTTCGAGCAGTCGGAGAATTATCAGTTAAAAGTGTCCAAAACACATAAAAAACTGCTTTATTGTGAATTGATCTTACAATGAACTTGTTAAGCAACTTTTGATATGTGTTTGGCGTCGAGTGTGTTATTTTATATTGAGTTATTCTGACTTTGTATTACGAGGCACAATCGTAATTCATTTGTGCATTGTCTTGTGTTTTATGTAGAACTGATTCATTCTCCATAAAGTTAAACCCCTATTTCCACGTTTATATCTCCATTGTGCAGTAATGTGTATAAAATATGTTGTTATAATGTGTTTAATGGATTAATTGTTTTACTCATGTAGTATTGTGTATATTCACCACTAGGTGGGAATGTTTCTCTTTACATTTATTTTAATTGAGATGTTCATCATTTCATTGAGTTGATTTGTGAGTAATTCAGTGAAAATGTATTATAATTGTCAGTCTGCAAAATTGTACTCACTATACGATCACAACGCAAAAAGATTAAAAAAAGAAAGAGTACTGTTTTAAATAAACACAGCAGAGATAATGAGACACGCTGTGGAACTGATTCATTCTCCATAAAGTGAAACCCCTATTTCCACATTTATATCTCCATTGTGCAGAACACCCAGGCAAGACCGTCACATAGGCCTATATCTAACGGGCGATCTTTGGTCTCATTAATCTATAAATGGTTCCCTAGTAAATCGTTTTGGCTGAGGGCAAAGTGAAGTTTCATAACTTTATATTTAGGCTATTTTAACGTTGTATCCTACTGTATGTTTGACTGAAGCTACTTCTGTTATAATGGCTATTACTGATCAATAAAACTGAAATTTAACAAAAAGAGTTAAATATTAAAATGTCACTATTTAACTTATTTTTTATTGTATATATTCTGTAATTGATATTTCTTATTCTATTGCTATTATTATAGTATTATTAATAAAATATATGCTATTATCAATATTTTTATGATTGTATTATTGTACTTATGATATTATATAATTATAATATTCATTACTATTTTATTTGCTGTATGCTATTTGTTTATTTTATTGACTAAACTATTTAGGCTACTATTACTTCTCACTTTATGTTATATTTACTCAAATGCATTGCATTGCATTGCACTATAGTTGTACCGTAACATATGTATTATCATAAAGGATCCATCAGTTATCTTTGTTATTGCTGAAATCTGGTCAATCACAAAAAATGCTTTTTCCACAATAAGAAAACTTAAATTATATCTCAGTATGGGGGTCTTCACCATTCTTCTCCAAGAATAAAAAGCCAAATACATGACAAGCCTGAGCTTTGACCATTCTTTATTAAAAAATTTAAAAAATTACAAGTCTAACTATCGAGATTTTAAATAACTAGAGATGGAACTTTTTGTACACCACATACAAACCACTGAAATCGGTTGATAAATGTAAAAACAGTTTGTTTTTATCCAGAAAAAACGCAGCTCACCGGTTTACTTACATTTGTTCACAGCGCAGTCTTGCCCTCCGCAAAATGGCGGACCCGTTGACGTATCGCAGCAACGTTCCAAAGCGGCCAATAGGGCGTCTATGTATTTATTATGTCGATGGTTGCACACTCTAACGGCTGATATTGCCCACAACCCATCGCGCGTTGGACGAGGATTCGGTTAGAACTACAAAAACGAGTGTAAAGTGTTAAAAAACTACAGACATGGAGGACGCGCAAGTCCGACGGTTATGTAGAGAGGTTTAGAGAAAGGGGTTTGAGTGATTAATTATCAGTATCTAACCTGACGAAAATGTATTTATTCAATGTTGTCCACATAATATTGCATCTGCAGCAGCATTGTGAACTTTTGCAAAGATACGTTTAGCCATTAGCAAATTCCAAACACATGAGGAGAGTCTCGGCATGAAAGACCCATGACTGGCAGATGAAAGTGCGACAACATTTCTCTCCGAAATGGTAAGAAGTTATATTAGATTGAATGGAGGATTTTAACTGTGAAGAGATGATTGATTGACAGGGCAGTGCACGCGACAGATCTGTCCGTTAAAGATGACGAAGTAGTATGTCCGAAAGCTTGCCTACTCTTTTGCTACACACTCAAAAGTATGTACTTTTTCTTCACAAAAAGAGTACATACTTTTAGGGCGTAGTATAAGTAGGCGAATTGGGACGCAGCTTAAAGTCCCCATGAATTCAAAATTGACCATACTTACTTTGTTTGCCTAAATTGATCATTTTGTGGTAAACAATTCATCCATGCAAGTCAATCCACACAAAAAAAATTTTTGGCTTCGTAATCTTTAATCAAAATCAGAAATTTCCCCTCCCCTCTGCGTTGGAGGACCTTCCCTGATGACGTAGGTTTGACGGTTTGGGTGTCTGCTTAACATCCGTAACCACGCCCCTCCAACTGACAGTAGACAGGCTGAATGAAAACACCTACTTTTTTAGATCCAATCAGGTGCTAGTTGGGAAAAAAGCCACGCCCACTATTTTGCCTCATTTAGTATTCCGTTTCTCTCGGAAATACGTCACAACACTGGAGAAAAGTCGTTTGCAACTTCCGGTTCACGGGGACTTTAAGTGTTTCATCAGTTATGATCTGCCGAATCAGCGATTGATTGACACGGTCGGAAACAGACCACACAATCGCACATCTGTATAAAAGTGAAATCAACGCATATTGACCTCGTGGGTTTTTGTGAGAGGAGTTTGATTGAGATAGCGGATTTTTGGGGATATAGTGACATTTATAGTGCGATTTGTTTAGTTATATTTAGGCTTACATTTAAATTTACACAACACATTGACTGATAGGCTAGAGACACAGAGTATACATATACATTAATAGATACATAGATATAAATATATATAGACAGCTAGATTAATAGATAGATAGATACATATATAGATAGATTAAAGATAGGCTACATATATAAATACATAGATAGATTATAGACACATATCTAGATACATATCTAGATAGATTTGGATAGATAGATAAAATGGAGGCTCCCCAGAAGAGATGCCGTACATCTGTGGTGTGGGAGCATTTCCATTTAGAAACCCCAAATAAAGTGAGATGTGTGTACTGTGATCGGCAGCTCGCCTACTGCAACAATACATCATCCATGATGCGCCATTTGAGGAGCACTCATCCTGCCATTTTGCAGGGTGCAGAGGATGGCATTCCCCCTGTACTATAGGCCTGCTACTGACACTGCTGGGCCCAAGGTTAAAAAATATGGCCAAAGCCCAGGACGCTGAAAAGCGCATTTCACTGGAGTGTGCTTCACTGATGCGTTCAAACACAAATCCTGGTGAGCAGTTTCAGTCTGTGTTATGTTATGTAATCTGATTAATGTAATATATACTTCATATATGCCGTCAGTTTAGCATTTGTTACTAATTGCTGTTTTCATTTTGATACTCGTATCCATCAAACCCAGATGATACACAATGCTACAGCTGATGCCACAGTGGAAGTGAAAAAATACATCAACGATGCGTATTTGCCCAGAACTCATGATCCACTAATTTTCTGGAAAGAGAGAGCAGTAATCTTTCCTCATTTGTATGTCCTAGCTAAAAAAATATCTTTGCATGCCAGCAACAAGTGTCCCTTGTGAGGATTTTTTCAAAGGCTGGAGAAATTATCTGTAAAAAAAGAAGTAGGCTAAGTCCTTCCACAGCAGAGAAATTAATATTTTTGAATACAAATATGTAAACAAGTTAGACATTGTGGCTTGATTTATTTTATTAATATTCGTTTTGCAGGACCAAAATAACATTATGCACAGTGAGGAGCCTATAGGTTGCAAGATTCACATATTAGAAAAGTACAATAATAAAAAATAATAAAAAATTCATGGCTCATCAAGGTTGTTTCAGATCAACACCTGCAAGTGAGCACTAGGTGTCACCTTTGAGACGGGTGTCGGATTGATTCGAAGCCTCGAAACAATATGGACCATTTGGTTCAACTGTTTCATTGCTTCACGAAGCCTCGATCTGCCCACCACTACCATTACCCTGAGTTGTTGCGTCAATTTGTTTGCCGATAGGCCCGGGAAGGGATGGAATGACTTGAATACCATGCAGGAGATCATTAAAGTTGAGGTGAATTTATTTAGGACAGCTGTCTCAGCACACGTGTTCCAAATCAAGTCAAAATAAACAAAATAAATCATCAAAAATACTCAAAATAGACATTACAAAACATAAATAAAACATGCTGAAAGCAGCAAAACAGGGAATCAAATCCAGCCTCGAGGAACAAACCTCTGACAATGAAGACACATCTTACAGCATTGGACTGTACTAGCTCTGGCACATGGCCCGTCTCTCCCTGGCTCAATTAGCCTCACTCCTTTATATATGCTATTTTCCCACCAAACACTAGTGGATCATACCAACCGTAGGGGTCGGTTAACTCTCCTGACTATGGAAACATTCAATGTCAGTATTCTTGCATATACATCTAAACAGATACATAATCACAAATAATATCATTAATCAAAGATAAACAATATGAAAACAATCATAACATTAAGCAATAAAGCAATTTACACAACAACACTGTGAACTGATTTCCACATGGTGATAACCTACAGGTTCATCATCACAGTACAAATGAACAGAAGCAATAAAATGCTATTAGGAGCATAAAGTTTGAGTCTGCCCTGAATAATCCTGTCTCTTACTTTTAATACAAATGCATGAAAATACTGATCATCAGAACTCTTTTTAAGCGTACTGATGAGTGGCTATCAACTTAATGCATCTAATATTGTGAGCTGTATATTTCTTTCAAAGTTTAAGGAATGTTGTAAAGTAAATACAAGTTTAACACCATATGTGTGGGATGATGGTCAATTACTAAGTATTTGAATCATGAATCTGACCAACTAAAACTGTTAATCATTTACGTTAATGAAATAAAATATTAAAAAGTCTTTGTGAAATAAATATTTCAGTTAGTAGCCAAGACAACATTTCAAGTTGAAGTACTAAAATTTATAATTTATATATAATTTATAAATAAATTAATTTATAAATAAATGTACAAAAATTTTAAATTTATCTAAAATAAAAAATAAAATAAAAATATAAAAAAACGGACAGAAATTCAACAAAATTAATAGCTAAAATTAAAACGGATGAAAAAAATATAAAACTTAATAAAAAATATTAATAAAAACTATATGTATAGTAATGCTAAATAAACTCTTTCCCACTAGGCATTTATCAGAAACTAGTGGCATTAATGTCCTAATATCTCTACAGGAATGTACATTTACTCTATGAATTAAGAATAGAGTCTGGTAGTTTAATGTGTGTTTTGGACAATTTTATTGTTTATAATGTATGATTCTATATGTAATATTTGATTTAATATGTAACCTACATACCTTGCTGCAATCATAGTTTCCCTAAAACAATAAGTCTGAGTCTGGGCCGTAATACTCATATTTCTAAACCTCTAATCTGAATACTGGAGAAATATCATAGTATCCCTCCAACAGAGCTTTAGGTTTCCTGAGATCGGGCCCTCAAGAACAGGACAACAGAAAGGCAGATAACTACTATATTTTTATTATTTGAATTTAAATGGTAAATCAACACAAAAAAGCAATAGAGGATTTAAAGGGTTTGCTTTCGCTGTCTTTACACAGTTTAATCCAACTATTCAAAGTACTGAACTAGAAAGAATTTCAAATGTTGTCATTTTTATGGCACCTGTTGTAGGGCCCGATGATTTCCACAATGTGGAAAACGCTGAGGGAATCGCGGAACCCATAAAAACATAATTTACTGTATAATGCTGTATTTCATGGAGTTTGTCGTGATTCTCGCTGTGTTTTCACCCTCTGCCGCCTCATGAGGACATGAATGCATGAACTTCAGCTCCAGAGCCACTCTGAGTCACTTCATCAGCATTTTACTTCATTTGAGAAAAACTATCATCATATCATAAACACACAGAAACTCAAGTCTTCATAGCAACCTGTCCAACAGTACAGTAGAATTATACGTCTCAATGTATTAATAATAATAACACTAATAATACAATAAATTATTAATAAAACAATTTTTAAGGAATAATCAAAAAATTCTCTTTCATGTTGTTCAGCACTTTGTTTGATAATTTTTTTTTATTTCATATTATTAAAAGATACATTAAATTAATGTTTTATGCCTTCTTTTGATTGCCAGGAAATTTCTGAAAAAAACATAGAAATGTTTTTTATTTATTTTTATTTTTTATGAGTTTGATTAATTAGACATGCTTTATTAAAATTGAATTAAACCATTAAAATGGAGTCAAAAAAAATGTTAACGGGTAAAAAAAAAATGAAATCCAGAAAAATTAAAACGGAACAAACAGAATTTGGGGGAAAACTCCATGGGGCCCTACACAACCACTCTTTTCAGATTCACAATTACACTCTGCAAATGAATCTCATTTTGTTGGAGCAGTGGCTGTCATTTAATTTCCCAGTATTTGTAATACTCGCACAATCCTCTCCTTCATCTCCCAGACTAGGATATTTCCAGTCATCCGGCTGCCCAGGCTTCCAGTGTCTGTGAATAATGACAACCAACAAATGTCACACCATTGCATCTGCATATATAACAACTTTCTGGCATCCCATCCGATCTAAAGTTCATTTTATACTACGCATTTAATCCCAATGGTGTTTTGTCATTTATTTTTTTAAGGATGCGAGACACACAAACACATGCCTATCTTCATAATTCTAGTTTTGACTTCTAAAGTTTTTTGAATTCGACCCAAATCCAAAATTTAATACTGCTTAAAACCTTTTTTTATTCATGGTTAAAATTGCATTGCATATGTGTGCTGGTCAATAGTCTAAAATTAAGAAACCCCTAAAAAACAGTAAACAACAACATAGGAACATTGTGTGTATACATTTAAGATTTTTACATTAAACATTTAAGGCTACTTCATTTATTATTCCAATATCCAAATATGATACTAAATCTCACAGAAAAAAGGGCTTTTTTTGTCCACACGGATGGATAATACAAAATGCTTTCTGAGATTTTGACAGATAAAAAACACCAAGAACAAAATTAACTTCAATTTTAAAGGAGCATTGCGGAAGTTCTGAAATTTCTAACCGTTACTGACACCAGTGGCCGTTAGAGAAACTGCAGCCAGTCTCATGCTCGTTCTCGGTGCGCACGCTCGTTGGCCGCACTAGATTAGGCTTTCTTTTTTTTTATTAAGTTACAAGGAGTTTCCGTGGGTGTCTGGATTGTGCTGGAGGCTGGTCGCTTCTTTCCGTCCGCAGAGTCCATTTGAAACACTACTGCTAGCGATTGCCGCTGCTTACTAATGGCTGCCGTACGGATGTAAGCCCAAGTAGACGAGAACGCGCATGACGTCACATTTTGTGAATTTTCGCGCCAATTCGCGCTGATAGAGGCAACCGTGGTGGACAGTCAAGGTGTCATTCTTTCTATTACATTATGGTTGGCTCATAAATGTACAATTGAAAACTCTATCTTAAAGATTTTTTTAAGTAAAAAGCTACACATAGCCCCTTTAACAAATTTCATTTTATAATGATCTTCTCTCCCTGTGTTTGTGAGAGAGAGCTCACGCAGCACTGATACAACGATACTTTTTAATCCATAACCATAAGTAACTAACGCGCTAGTTTTCATACAAAATAAATATGTTAAGTACTTTAGTTATTATTAACACAATAACGTAACGCATATGTGGAAGGCTATAAATAAATAATAATAAATAAATAAATAATAAATAAATAATTTGTGTGATAATAATAAAAAAATGAATAAATAAAAGCCTGTTTCTCCAGACTCGCGTTTATCAGTAGGCCTAATCCACAAATCACAGAACTTTCATAATCACTAATCCATAGCGATTTTTATTTAGATTTATTGTTCAGCATTACTTAAGCACTTTATTATTTGCAAGGCTGGAAGATGTTTTATTATCTTATCTTATTACTCTTATCTGAGTGACCATGAATGACTATATTCAGAGTATTTTTAAAATAATCCATGCGATCACTTCCGTGTGATAATCGAATCCAGAGGATTAAGTTAACTCAATACAATATTTCAACTTTCCACATCCACCCAGCCCGTTTACCTTAGAAAGTAGACTAGCCTACTGTCCTCGCTTATAAAATCAGTCAGACGGCGGAAGGGGGATCGAGCGGGATTCTTTAATGCTGACGATTTTTAATTCAATTTTAACTATAGGCCTTATGTATCTGTCAATTATCCCCGCTTGCTATTTGGGGAATGAACCCAGCGCTATGATTGGTCCAACCCCTCCTTTTTTTGCTTGATTTGAGGACTGCGCGTGAACAGAGAGGCGCATCACCAGGTTTTTGCGTAGTTTAGAGTGACAAATCATACCAGCGTACTTTGAGGTCAAAATAAGTACAGGTTGGCAGGTCTGCGAATAGTCAATTTATGCAAGTAAGGATATCAAAATAAAGTAAACGGTGACATATTATACCCAAAAATTCTTCATACAGTGGGCTACCAGTAAAATTGATAAAAAATTTGGGACCAAAAATTATTGACACTTTGGCCTGACCATGTTTTGCTGAAGTGCTTTTTCTTTAACCACTTATGCACCTTTTTGCACCAAAGACTGAACAACATGAAGCATTGCTTGGTAATTGGTTGAGCTAAATTGGTAGCCTATTATCTAATTGTGTAGTTAAGTTTAACAGCTAACAGATATTCAACATAATTCATTTGTGAGAGTCTAACAGAAAGGCGGACAAAACCAGTGAAATATCAACTGATCTGATAACTCTGAGTTCTTGTCATATTTTATTACCATTTTCTAAACTATAGCGAATAAACTGTGATAATGAGAAATGTTGAAGGTGTCTGAATAAATTTGTGTTTGGCTGTATGATTCAAATGTAAATTTTAATGCATGCTATTTGCTAAGGAATGTATTTGTGAATCAAAGTGAATAATGCATGAATCCGCTCACTCTTTGTTCATGGTGTAAGGAGTGTCATCCGCCCATCTCCACTGGCCTGTGTCCTGATCCGTTAGACCGACCCAGTAGTTCATTGGTATGGTATGTTTGTTTAGAAATGCCTAGGGGAAGATAGAAACTAATTTAAAAAGAAAAAAGAAAGTAAAATCAAAATGCTATGTTATGCGCATGAACGTTACACACCCACTCCTCGTCGTCCTCTTCTATTTTGAGGAGTAACGCCCCCTGTGCTTTGCAGTAATCTCGTGCCTCAGTCCAGCTGAGTTCATAACTGGAGAACAAGAAACAGCTGCTTTTGTACAATATCCAGCCAGATTTACAGGTTACAGGGACGTCTGCGTGAGAGAGAGAGAGAAAACATGCAAAATAAGAGCAAATTTAAAGGGTCAGTTCACCTGAAAGTCCAGTCATTAAAAAAAAGAAAGAAATCACACTCATGTCATTCCAAACCCTAAAGACTTTCGTTCATCTTCGGAACACAAATGAAGATCTTTTTAATGAAATCTGAAACTTTCTGTTCCTCCATTGACAGTCTATGCAACTACAACTTTCAAGGCCCAGAAAGGTAGTAAAGACATCATTAAATTAATTAGGAATGCACGATATATTGGCCACCATATGATAATTTATAATCCTATCGTTATCGTCCCGATAAGAAAAATTGGCCGATGTATTAATGTTACTGGTATCCCCCCCCCAAAATTTTCTTGGGGGGATTGCCAGGCTCAGGGACGTGCTCCAGGACAGGCTTGGAAGGACTGGACGGGACCAGCGGAGAAGGCTCGGCAGGCGTGACGTGAAGCTCTGGCTCGGCAGGCGTGACGTGAAGCTCTGGCTGGACGTGGCCGACGTGAAGCTCTGGCTGGACGTGGCTGACGAGAAGCTGCGGTGCAGGCTCGGCTGGGCTGGACGGAACCAGCGGTGAAGACATGGCGTGCCATGGGAGAAAGCTCTCCAGACATCTGGAGAGTGCCTCTCACCAGTCCAGACCAGAGAGATCTGGAAGCTCCCTTGGGTCGACCACCTTGGCCCCCCGCCGGTAACACGCCTTGATCATCTCATCGCCCAGCGAGCAGGAGGCAGCGAGTGGAACAAAGCCCCAGGTAAAGTGGAACAGATCACGGCTATCCAGCGCCAAAGCCGTGATCTGTCCCGCGAGCTCCCAGATCTCCATCTTCCTCTTTTTTCTTTTCTTTTTGGTCGGTTATTCTGTTACGGGTTGTGTATGGCAGGAAACACGAGGAGATGAGGATTTCCAGAAACAATCACTTTTACTTCTAAAGAAAACAATAAACAGATGCAGGCAGGGAATACACTCAGGTAACATAGACAATAACCGACAAGGACAGGCTGAACAGAAGCAAACTAAATACAAGCA
The DNA here is from genome assembly GCA_029959095.1 of Rhinichthys osculus. Classification (NCBI taxonomy): domain Eukaryota; kingdom Metazoa; phylum Chordata; class Actinopteri; order Cypriniformes; family Leuciscidae; genus Rhinichthys; species Rhinichthys osculus. Next base: position 4,216,095 of record JARWKJ010000004.1, read on the forward strand.
TGAATCAAACATAACAAGGTGAAGACAGGTGACACTGATGAAGATAACGATGAACAGGCTGGTAAGTGAGGGAGTAAGTTCAGGTGTGGAGACAAGGAGGATTCTGGGTAGTGTAGTGCAGACACGAAGACAGACTGGTGTAGACGATGAATGTGACAATTAAAGCCGATAAATAATGGATTTTTTCCTTCAGCTGTTCACTGTTCAACATAATGGGTTTGAATTCCTTGAAATATGATTGAAATCCCTTCAAAAAAGGAAAATACAGTTAAATGCAACAAGTCTGTGATATAGGCTATATAAAATTACAATGGGAACATCCTTATAATTGTGCGCTTGGGACATGGATTTTAATGGTGAGACTTTTTTGTGTTCAGGCTCTCAAAATGTGTAAAAAAAAATTGGATTTAGATTTATCTGCCAATATATCGGTTATCGGCTTTCAAATATAAAGAAATATTTTTAACCTCAATTTGATGAAGCGACACGAGTGCTTTGTTTGCTCAAAAACTGTTTACCGCTTTATTAACAAAATATTTATCTCCAACACATTCACGCAACAACATCTGCTTTTTCGTCAACAACAAGCATGTGTTGTGGTGCTCTCATGCTTTCCGGAGACGAATGAAAGTGTTACAGGTTTGGAATGACATGAGGTTAAGTTAATGACAGGATTTTAAGTTTTTTTAAATAATATTACCACCCCTTAATCTGCATGTTTCCACCCATGCGGTCGCCATTTAGTTTCACAAGCGACAACCGTGTAACCAGTTCTAACGCAATGGCAAAAGTTCAAGCAAAGCATGAAAACTGTTCTGTCGTTGCACAGATGAGCACTGAACACTATTTGACCAAAAAAATGTCACAGCTGTCTTAAAAAGACCTCAGGGAACTGTGTTAACTTGTGTAAAAGTTAAACATGATGATGAGATGAATCAATGTAACTCCACAACAACTACATACAGTACATGTATAAACTCGTAACCATTCAGAAACGTCCATGTGCGTCTAAAAGTTGCAACCTCTTCCTGAGTCTCTCCGTAAGGCTGCCCTTCTGAGTTATTTCTGAGATTTTGGATGAGTGAGATTTGCGTGTTTTGTTATTTCCGGAGTAACCAAAGCTCATGTAAAGGATCGGCCTCTTCTGAACGGAGGCGGGGAGTAGCAGCTCAATTGCATTTAAAGGGAGGGTGTTTTTGCTCACTACTACAAAGGTGCATATTTGACAAGCTATAATAAATGATCTGGGGGTATTTTGAGCTTAAATTCACAGACACATTCTGGGGACACCATAGATTTATATTTCATCTTGTGAAAGGGGGCATTAAGAGTGTGGATGCAGTACCTGCTGTTCTGTTTCTCATGTTAGATTTCAGCTCCTTCAGAGCGTTCATGACTCTGTCCTCTAGAACACAAGAAAACACACCAGACCTTGTTAGACTTTCTGCAGTCAGTGTCCTGTGAATTTCATTTCAATCCAATTATTTCCAATGTAAAGAACAATGTCAGTATCAGCATGCAGGTCCATCAAATCAACAATTATGATTATTTCTGAAATCATGCCTAACAAAAGAGATCAATTTAATAGATTCAGTTATACATCCATAATGCAGTTATTGCAATATTGTACTCGACTCACCAGAGATCTGTTGTTTCGAGGACAGAGATGCGACAGATGAAGTGAGATCTGACACTGAACTCTTCAGGACACTCAATGAGCTCGACAGAGACTCTGTAACACGAGATAAAAAGACATAAATATGATATATTAGCAAGATTACTATGTCACTTCATTGGTGTTTATATTGAGACAGGCTTGAATTATATTATGCAAGCCTATACCCAGATAGCATGGTGACATTGATACAATGTTAAGTTTTGATCTAAACCATCAATTTGGTTGAGATTGACATTTCAATGTTTAAAGTGTGCTGGATCAGCATTGACATTTTAATGAAAGCCAACAACACACATAAGTGGAGACAGTGACATTGAACTAACCAACCCGATCTCACGTCCAACTCGTCCGAATTTGACGAGTGATTAAAAGATGGCTAATTCGTAACAATTCGTACGACCTCACTCGTACGAATTAGTAAGATTTTTGCTAAAACGTACATATTTGACGAGTTGCCCAATTCGTATGAATTCGTACGAATGACCTACCCCTGACCCCGCCCCTAAACCTACCCATCACGTGGGTTAATGCCGCGTTCCAGGCAACCTGTAACCTGTGTTTTTCCAACCGTATACCCGTGAAAGTGCACTGGAACTGCAGTCAAACCCGTGACTTCCCACCCGTGAACTCGTATTAGATCGATGTACTCCCAGTTACGAGCTCTGACGTCACATAGCCCGCGAAACCATACAAAACAACTATGGATTGTTTACATCTAGCTATACCACAATTCCTTGCGCTCATGTAGTTTGGCGTGACTGGCCTGGAGCGCTTCAAAGTCGTGAGTCGTGGTTTGAAGTCGTGATTTACGTGCTCAAAAACCTGCCTGGAACGCAGCATTAGACAAATCGTACAAATTCGTGCGAATGAGGTCGTACGAATTAGCCATCTTTTAATCACTCGTCAAATTCGGACGAAGTGGTCGTGAGATAGCGTTGAACTAACAGTGATTTGTAGTTGATGAGCACAAGATCATTTAGGCGTATATCTGCAGAACACTAGTGGGTGTTTCTCGATCAGTGGGGCGTTTTCAAACCACAATGGACATTTTCAACCGCTTTACCCGATTTGCTGTAATCCACTGTGGGCTTGGTTTAGGGGTGGGCCTTCATGATTTTAGCAAGTCTGTTGAAAAATGGTTGAAAAACATTTACCTGTATTGTAGTTTGAAATTGGCCACTGATTGGTAAACGCCCATTTTGTCTTTGCATGTGCACTTTTCAGTAGTCTAATGCTTCCTCATTAGAGAGAAAACAGGTGCATCCTATACAGAAGTCTTGTTTGTTGAATCACCTGACATACTTACATGAATTCTCTAGCACAGTTTCAAACAATGGTGCATCTACCTTATTTCTCTGTTCCTTTGTTTTGCATGCTTATTTGCGTTTGATTTGTGTTGTTACTCACTGTAATTAGATTACAAAGTTATTAAAGTGTTTGAATAAAGCATCTATTTTTCTACATTCTTAAAAAATGCATCTTGCTTTAGTAAAGTTTATTAGGAATTTCCTGAATAAAGTTATGTCATTTAACAGATTTCAAGAGACATGCAAGAGACATGAACATGAGCAAGAATGTTAACATAGCACATGTCTTGAATCGGTCAGTGTTTGCATGCAGAACACATTGCTCCTTTAGTAGGAGTGAAGGCAGATGAAGATGGACAATTAAAAAAGCACCCTCCTGATAATGCTGACATTGATCATACATTGAGTTGCTGTCGACAGCATAATCACCTGACCTGGGACTTGATGATATCCTGTATCTTATCACTGCTTAATCAGGTAATCATTCATATTCCTGAATCTGTATTAAATTTGAGAAATAACTGTTTCCATTCAGTTTAGCTTGTTTCCACTGAAACACACACACAAAAAAAGATCTAGTGTTTATTAAGAAAGTGACTGACTTGGCTATTTTGTGATATTTAAATAGATTGGGGTCTACATAAGGTGAATCTGCAGCTTTAAAGGGATAGTTCAGCCTGAAATTAAAATTATGTCATCATTTATTTACCCTCAAGTTGTTCCAAACCTGTATGAATATCTTTCTTCTGCTGCACACAAAAGAAGATAGAGTGAATAATGTCGGTAACTAGACAGTTGATGGTAGCCATTGACTTCCATGGTAATTATTTCCTACTATGGAAATCAACGGCCACCGTCAACTTTCTGGTTACCGACATTCTTTAAAATGTCTTATTTTGTGTTCAAAAGAAGAAAGAAACTCATACAGGTTTGGAACAACTTGAGGGTGAGTAAATGATTACAGAATTTCTCTTTAAAGAAATTTTCATTGAAAAAAACTAAGATATTTTTTATTCTACAAGATAAACGTGTTATTTGAATGCTGTAGTTTCACAGAAAATGAACTGAGAAATTTAATGGCTATAGCTCAGAGGTGTTCGTTCCTCTTCTGAAGAGTTTAGCTCCAGCACCTGAAGTGTTCATTGATCTGATGACCTTGATTAACTGCCTCAGGTGTGTTTCATTAGGGCTGGAGATAAATCCGACACCCCTGCTAGTGCTTTCTTTTGATATTAAAGCATTCATAGAAATAAATAAACAGAATTTTACGATACTATAATCGTAGTTAGAATATTTTGTTTTCAGTGACTTAAAAAAAAAAGTGAATCATATTGTGTTTAGTATATTAACATTATAGAATGTGACTGTATGTGTGGCAACTGATTTGATTCGTTCTTGAGTAACATAATGCTTTCTTTTTCAGATTCCAGAGAACTCAAAGGAAAAGAGGCAGAATCTGATGATGCAAGACAGATTTTTAAAAACCTGAACCGCTGGACCTGTAGTTATGATGACATCAGACTTCTGAAGCCAATTTTATTTTTAAAGGTTGAAATGCTTTTGTCCTATTTCTCCCCCTTTCTTTTTAAAAAAAGTGATATTTTAATATATTTGTTGTCATTGATTGATTGAATAAAATAAATTGACTCAACTGCTGGAAAGGTGTCATTTATATTTTAAAAGGTTTTCGACAAATTTTAAAATGGACAGGAATTTGTTGACGCACCATTGAAGTGTGATTGAAATATTAATGTTGTTTCAACATTAATTGGTACATCAGATGGCAACGTTGTTTGACATTCCTTTTCAGTCTTTCAACAAAATGTATTTAGAATCAACATCACATTGTAACATTGATCAAACCATATTACCAAAGATTATTTTTTGTTAATTTCAGTGTTAATTCAACAGCAGTGATGTAGATTCAACATCATAGTAACGTTGATTCAACAATATTACCATTGATTATTTTTGTTAATTTCAATATTGATTCCGCATCAGTGATGTAGAATCAATCATAGTGTAACGTTGATGCAATAGCATTACCATTGATTTTTTGTTCAACATAGTTTCAACATTAACTGAGGGTGCAAAAGTGATGTTGATAAAATATCACTTTGTAATGTTGAATCAATACTATTACCATTGATTTTTGGTTGAATTCACAACATTATTTCAACATTAACTGAGGGTGCGTGATATTAAAGCAACATTACTTTGTAACGTTAATTCAATGCAATTAGCGTTGACGCATCAACACTGAGTCAACATTGTTTCAATGATTACATGCTATCTGGGTAAATTCATACAAACTTTTTTTTTTATGTTTCTGACTCACCGAAGTCTCGCTGTTTGCTCTGTTGGTCAGACTGTATGGAGGACTTCAAACTGTCCAGCGATCGTTCGGTTTCAGTCTGTTTCTGGTCCTGCGTTTTAACTGGGAGAAAAAAGTTGCAGTTAATATAATTATCTTCCTCAATACACAGATGCATATTTAAGATTATTAAATGATTTCATCACCTGCATCATTCAGTTTGGATGTCAACGTTGATACTGCAGAATTCAAACTGTCAGTCAAACTCTTCATATCCTGCTGCCGCACTGTGGGAAAGAAGTAGATGTTGCATTTAGACGTTGAATATAGTAGACTTATGTAATAGTAGCATGACCTGCTGACTTACTGCTAAATACTTTTGTTTTGATGTCCTTTGGGGGTTTCAAACACCCCACTCCATAATTCACGCCCTGTTTGTAGTGTAATGGAGTGCCGTATTGCACATGTAATGTAGTGTCTACTCACTGACTGATAGTTGAGAAGAAAGCGATGCGACAGATGAAGTGAGATCTGACACTGAACTCTTCAGGACACTCATTGAACTCGACAGTGACTCTTAAACATGAGAAAAAAGCCATAAATACAATATACTGGATCAGAAAGATCATTGCATAGCAATAATGGCTTGGTGAATGAGAAAGTATAAAAATACATAATCAACATCTGCTCATATCAGTTTTGTCTTAGACAATAACTTATGGAAGCTTGTTTCTGCCACAGAATAAAACATTTTAAAAGATAATTGCGATTTTATTTCTCGCAATTGTGAGTTTATATCTCACAGCTACATGTTATAAGGTCAGAATTGTGAGATAAAAAGTCGCAATTATCTTTAAAATGTTTTATTCTGTGGCGGAAACAAGCTTCCATAGCAGAAACTGTTGATATTTGAAATCAACCCAAACAAACACACCCTTCCATTCATTGCTCCGCCCCCAAAATGCACGCGCAGCACGCACTGCAAGAGTGAATGTCTCTTTATCATAGCTGAAGCAAAGCATTATTGCAGATGGAGCAGAAACAACGCAGCCTCGCCATCCATTTTCAGGCCTTCCTGCTCTCTAACGTCTCTAATATTAACGCAGGACCTAAAGCTCTTGCCTGATCATAACCCTTCTTTTTCCAGTGATATTCCAGTTTTTCTCTATTTTAATGTCTCTCAGCCATCTCTCTGTCTACAGTCTTTCTTCAAATCCACCTCTTGCTCTCTCTCTCTCTCCTCCTCCATCATGACTGAACACGCCCCCTACTGCTGATTGGCTCCCTCTCTTTCTCCTCCCCCATTATGAGTGGACACGCCCCCTATTGCTGATTGTCTCTCTCCTCCCCCATTATGAGTGGACACACCCCCTACTGCTAATTGACTCACTCTCTCTCCTTCCCCATTATTTGTGGACACGCCCCCTATTGCTGTTTAGCTCACTCTCTCCTCCCCATTATGTGTGGACACACCCCCTCCTGCTGATTGGCTCACTCTCTCTCCTCCCCCATTATGAGTGGACACGCCCCCTCCTGCTGCTGATTGGCTAACTCTCTCTCCTCCCCAATTATGAGTGGACACGCCCGCTACTGCTGATTGGCTCGCTCTCTCCTACCCCATTATGAGTGGACACGCCCCTACTGCTGATTGGCTAACTCTCTCTCCTACCCCATTATGAGTGGACACGCCCACTACTGCTGATTGGCTAACTCTCTCCTACCCCATTATGAGTGGACACGCCCACTACTGCTGATTGGCTAACTCTCTCCTACCCCATTATGAGTGGACACGCCCACTACTGCTGATTTGCTCACTCTCTCCTACTCCATTATGAGTGGACACGCCGCCTACTGCTAATTGACTCACTCTCTCTCCTTCCCCATTATTTGTGGACACGCCCCCTATTGCTGTTTAGCTCACTCTCTCCTCCCCATTATGTGTGGACACACCCCCTCCTGCTGATTGGCTCACTCTCTCTCCTCCCCCATTATGAGTGGACACGCCCCCTCCTGCTGATTGGCTAACTCTCTCTCCTCCCCAATTATGAGTGGACACGCCCGCTACTGCTGATTGGCTCGCTCTCTCCTACCCCATTATGAGTGGACACGCCCCTACTGCTGATTGGCTAACTCTCTCTCCTACCCCATTATGAGTGGACACGCCCACTACTGCTGATTGGCTAACTCTCTCCTACCCCATTATGAGTGGACACGCCCACTACTGCTGATTGGCTAACTCTCTCCTACCCCATTATGAGTGGACACGCCCACTACTGCTGATTTGCTCACTCTCTCCTACTCCATTATGAGTGGACACGCCCCCTACAAGTGTGTTGTGGTGCTCTGTATGATCTACTTTTAGCAGTGTTTCTCAGAAATCGATTACTTCACCTTTAATGTTTCTTAATAAAAATATTAATATTCATGTTAGTTCACAGTGAATTAACTAATGTTAACATTAGTTAACCAATGCTAACAATGATTAATATTAACTAAGATTAATAAATGCTTTAGACGTATTGTTCATTGATAGTTCATGCAAACTTCTCTTTGTACTTTATGCACTTCATCGAACTTTAAATATTCATATTTTCCCCTATATTATTCCTTGCAATTGAAATTCTTTGAAATATATTCAGGGTTAATGTCTCCAGTAAGAAAACATGCTGAGATTTGAATGTGGCCCAAAGTATCATAACCAGATACAGTTATGTTATATGAGATATTTTAAAAGAGAGCATAACAAGACAATTGCATGTTCACTATAAGGTCTTATTAATTCATGAAATAACTTTATTAAATTTAAAATTCATATAAATTTTGCCTCTCTCTTACCAAAGTCACGTTGCTTGTTTTGTAGATCAGACTGTAGAGATGTAACAGCTGATTTCAAATAGTCTAATATTTTTTGTGTTTCATTCTGTTTCTGCACCTGGTTCCCAACTGTGAAGGAATATATATATATATGATTGATAAACCATCAAGAATATAAAAGTTTGCTCTTAAAAGTATTTGATTAAATGATCAGATTTTCAGACCTGTATCATTCAGTTTGGATGTCAGCGCTGATACAGCAGAACTCAAACTGTTCATCAAACTCTTCACTTCAGTGTGTGACAGACCCTGCTGGCGCTCTGTGAAAAATAAGTAAAACGAGTCCTGATATTACAGTCAGAAATACACAGTTGTGTCCTGGTAGTAAAAGAATAATCTCTATATTTAGATGCTCATATTCATATTGTCAGCAACAGATGATGTAGCTCACAGAATGAGGATCAATGCAAACTTTCATTAATAAACATGATGATGATGATAATAGAGGACACAGAGAATGATCACATAAACTACTCACACTACAGACGAGAACCGACAATGAACTGAATGAGACTGGGAGTATAAATACATAGTATAATACACAGGGAAAGTTAATGACAGACAGCTGAACATAATCAGTAACCAAGGAGACGAACTGGGATATAATTGAGGGGCTGTTTACATGACACCGTTTTCAACTAAAAACTAAAAACTTTTTATGCGTTTTGGCCGTTCGTTAAAATAACAACGGCATTTTGGGTGCTTGATAACGCAAACTTTTGAAAATGGGTTTCAAAGTGGAAGTTTTTGAAAACGATCTCCGTGTAAACAACAAAAAGTTAAACTGAAAATGATGACCATCTAATGGCCTGGCAGCAGAATACAGCGTTTTTAGTCATTTTCACGGATCACTGTGAATGGGGATCGTTTCAACAATGGTGTCGTCTCAGTAAACTCAAAGGACTTCTCTGTTTTAATTATATTGTTGTCGTGTAAACGTAGGCCGACCTGAAGATCCTGAGCCCGAAATTTTCATATGCCTTTTTTGCATTTTCTGCATATTTTGCTCTGAATTGTCAAAACACCTCTCAAAATGCTTCCTACGGATGCGAAAAACACAGAAAATCAAACAAGATCTAAATATTTTATGATGGACGAAACTTTTGGATGAGAATTTCGAAATCAGTGTGCAAGGACCTTAAGACTAAACTGAACTGAATCACATGAAACAAACACACAGGAATGAAACTAACACAAAACACAACTCAATCCTGACACATGTGTTGCTTTCGGAGTATTTAAATGTACAGTACATAATAAGAAATTGAAATCTCACCCAGCTTTTGTTGGTTTTCCTCTTGTTTGGATGTGATTGAACTCAATGAAGAGGCAAGATTGGTCATCAAGGTCTCAGTATTCTTTTCTTGAGGTTTGACTGAAGTTTGATTGGAACTATGAATGTTCATCCAACTCTCCAGCACTGAGAATGTCCTTTGTTGATGAAAAACTGTGAACAATTTTTTTTTTTGTAATCAGCATAATTACATGCATGCATATTTTGCATTACTCGCTTTTTAAAATGCAAATATTTTACAACGCAACACTTTCAAAGAATGATGTTAACCACTCACAAATGACAGAAGTCATGATGAGGAAAACAATCATGCAGACTGTTCCTAGAAGCACAAAGATGCCAGTTTTTCTGCTACAAGGACGACCTGCAGAAAACAAACACACCATAAACATTTTACTTTCTTTTATTTCTTTTAAGCAATACAGCCTTCCTGTAGCTCGAACAGTAGCGCACAGCCCTAGCAACATCAATGTCTCTCTTGAATGCAATGTGGATAAAAGCATCTGCCAAATGCATAAATGTAAATGTAATGTGCAACATGATCAGGAAATATCAGGTATTTTACGAAACACTTCACGCCTGCATCCATTCGGTTGTTGTAGGATGAACTCCAAAGCTTAAAATTGAATTAATAGTTTTACAATTAATCATTACCTTAAAAAATAACACATTATCCTCCACTTTCACAGACAAGGCTTAAAGGGGTGATATAATGCCATTTTCACAAGATGTAAAATAAATCTTTGATGTCCCCAGAGTGTGTATGTGAAGTTTTAGCTCAAAATACCCCACAGATTTTTTTTATAGCATGTTAAAATTTACCACTTTTTGAGGGTGAGTCCATTTTTGTGTGTGTCCCTTTAAAGTCCCCGTGAACCGGAAGTTGCAAACGACTTTTCTCCATTGTTGTGACGTATTTCCGAGAGAAACGGAATACTAAATGAGGCAAAATGGTGGGCGTGGCTTTTTCCCCAACTAGCACCTGATTGGATCTAGAAAAGTAGGTGTTTTCATTCAGCCTGTCTACTGTCAGTTGGAGGGGCGTGGTTACGGATGTTAAGAAGTCATCGGGCAAGGTCCTCCAACGCAGAGGGGAGGGGAAATTTCAGATTTTGATTAAAGATTACGAAGCCAAAAAATTTTTTTGTGTGGATTGACTTGCATGGATGAATTGTTCACCACAAAACGTTCAATTTAGGCAAACAAAGTAAGTATGGTCAATTTTGAATTCATGGGGACTTTAAATGCAAATGAGCTCATGTGTTAGCAGCTCCGATTACCTCACACTGACACACACTTGAACATTTCAAAAACTTTTAGCCTTTTATGCTCAAACCAGAGTCAGACAAAGATGGAGAGACCCAAGCAGAAGTGACAACATGTAGAAGCAACAGGACATTTCTGAAGGGTTAGCTGATGAATTTATGTAGCTGATCTGTTTTTATCTAGGGTTGCCAACTTCAGAAAAGAAAAATGCGGGACAATCGTGGTTCTTTACGGGAAAATAAGGGACACTCAAAATATTTGTACTGTATCACACAGTATATGTCATTTCAGGTTCGTATGTGTTTAAAAGGTTCTCCGACATAAACACATTTGTTTTGCTTAACCTATTTATGTACAATTTAATTCTAAAACGAATTTTAAGGTCACACAAAAAAGTCACATTACACACAAACCCTGTGAAAAAAATAGTTCAGAATAATAGCATTTATCAGAAATAGAATGCTTTTGTAACATTATACACTACATTTTATAGAAAGTACTAGCCTACTTTTATTCAGCAAGGACGCATTAAAGTAATGAAAAGTGACAGTAAAGACATTTATAATGTTACAAAAGCTTTTTTTTATTTCGGATAAATCTACTTTGAACTTTCTATTCATCAAAGAATCCTGACTTAAAAAAAACAACATTAATAATAATCAGAAATTAATAATAAAACACAAACATATCTTTCTGTATCAAATACAATTTAGTATCATAGCAAACCTTTGCTAAATGTCGTCTTCCGTTCATATTCCATGTCCATTTTCAGGATTTCTTCAGAACTATCAGTTCTCTTAAAGACCATCATAACTGCAGCTACTTGCTTCCTAGAGAATCCAAAACACATTCAAAACAGCTCCCTTATTAATAGTCCCGTTCAAAACAGCTCCTGCAATGACAGTATAATAACACAGCACTTTCCGTTCCTCTTTCCAAAGAATATTATTCTGCAGAAACACATCAGCTAAACACAGAGGTGGACAAAGCACACAACTTCCCTACTTGAGTGAAAGTACAGATACTACTGGTCAAATATTACTGTTACAAGTAAAAAGACCGATTTTTACTTAAGTAAAAGTACAGAAGTACTCATTTTTAAAAGTACTTAAGTAACAAAAGAAAAAGTCAATGTATTGTTTTATTATTGTTGTGTTAGGGGTAAACATTTAAAGACCCAGAACCAGATGTTGAATGAAGCCCCGGAGTCAGAATTATAATAAATTAAAGAAAAAAGATTTACTGAAGATAGTTTGCAGTTTCATCAGCAGAAGTTCAGCTTCAAGACTCTCACAGGAGTTCGTAGGACGCCCCGCTTACAGTTACAAAGATCACAGCAGTTATACCCTTCACCACACACACACACACACACACACACACACACACACACACACACACACACACACACACACACACACACACACACACACACACACACGCACACACACACACACACACACACAGCAGTTATACCCTTCACCACACACACACACACACACACACACACACACACACGCACAAACACAGCAGTTATACCCTTCACCACACACACACACACACACGCAGCAGTTATACCCTTCACCACACACACACACACACACACACACACACAAACACACACACACACACACACACACACACACACACACACACACACACACACACGCAGCAGTTATACCCTTCACCACACACACACACACACACACACACACACACACACACACACACACACACACAGCAGTTATACCATTTCCAATGTCTAAGCTACATCATTGCTTACAGGTTGAATGTTTCTCATTGGCTAAGAAATATATATATATATATATATATATATATACATAGTAATTTTCCTCACATATTGACTGATCATATCTCCATCGATTATGCAGGGGACACTCGGACCCTGAAGTTAGGCTCGTCGTGATCTTCCAGCTCGCAGATGTGGGTTGCTGGTCCAGAACAACAACTCAGTCAATCTCCAATAATGCCAGTGGTTCCTTAACCTGCAACCAAGAAGACTAACACACACACCGACACACAGCTTTTCCAAGGTTGGATTTGGCCAGGCTCTGACTATAAACAGGAGAGTCGTCTCAAAACATCAAGATAACTCGTTCTTTCTCTCAAGGAGAACTAAACTTCAGTCTAACTGGAAAGTAAGGCTTTCACAAAGAAATGGTGCCTTAAACTATTGTCTTCAATGACCCCTATATGTTTTAACACGTTGAAGACCAAAACAAGTCCCTATTTCATTTCTGGAAGCCGAGCTAAATGAGCGAGCACTGTTACTGCATTCAGATATCAAATACAGACATTAGAGAATACATGAGAAGAACATTTCAGTAATCACACTGGTAACTTCTATAACAAAGTAAAATCTCACAAGTCTAGAGAAGTCATTCAACTCATTTGATATTTAGAAGGAAAAATATTGATTAATACCTTGATTATAATCACTCATTCATTACATATACATTGCAACCTGAATACACCTACAGCTTGTAGTATCTGTTGAATTAAGAGCTTTTATGTTGCAAACCTATAGAAATTAAACAAACTTATTGACAAAAAAAGACAGCCATAATCATCTTCATTATTTTATTGAACACTCCTGCCACAAAAGTATCTATGTGTATCCATTCATGCACATTTGAATCAAGTGGTCTGTAAAAATCCTGCTTTAAAACTCAGATACACAACAATAGCTGTATAACTGCCCGACAGAAGCACTGCTTTAAGAAACGGCGAAACAGAAAGACATATTTGCCATGGATACGCGCATTCGCTGAGGATCTGTCTTCGTCATCCACAATGGAAGTATTTCAGTGAGTTTATCCAAAATCCCTTTCAAAGGAAGTCTGTTCACGGCCTCCAGGCAACCATTTTAAATCTTTAACATCTTAAAGACATTTTCTTAATGTCATATTAGTACTGCAGCAAATTCAAATGTGCTCTTTCTGGATCTCCCATCCATGACAGTTGTGTCATGTCTACTTTACATCATTAATTTTATTGATTTGCCAACATGTAAAACTACTAGCCATTTTTTAGCTAAAGATTAAAATTAGAACGGACACTTTTCATGGCTCTAGTTTGTCATTTTGGTTCCTTGTGGTGTTTTTAATGTGCTTTAAGACAAACCATGCGTAAATTCATAAGTCGACAGCATTGCTGATTATTTTCTCATTAAAACTGCAGTGAAACAAAGACAGTCTCAAAAACACGGTTTGAAATCATTGGTGTTTCTGATGTCACAAAGGACCTTGTAACCAATCAGATCAACGTGCGGCCGGGCTTTAGCATATCATTACTATTCTGCGAAGCAGGGGAACTGATATATTTTTCTGTTGATATGAAAAATCTGGTACGTTTAGCAATATAGTGGGTGAATTATGAATATGATATATTATGATGTTATGATGAGTTATATATGCCTTTGTCCACTGATGTGTTCAAAGCGCTTCTAACTGTAGCCTACGTTCACACCGCCGCCGACTTGAGCTTCCAACGCGGCCGGAAGTCATTCATTTTCAATGGAAGCTGGCTTCTCTCAGCTGCAAGGAGCGTCAAATCCATCGGCGTCGCGTTTTGGGCGTTTTGAGCGTCAATCAGAAAGTTGAAAGAATCTCAACTTTATGGTAATGAGCTATGACGCGGTTCAGCGGCAACCAATCGGAATATAGACGTCCTTCGCGCCGGCTGATTCCGGAGAAACATGCGATGTAAACTTTCGTTTCTACCAAAACATTAGTTCCGAGAAAACGGAGGAGAAGCTAATCATCGCCGTTGCTGGGTTTCCTATCATTTATAATGACGTTGTTTGCATATAGATAACAGTCCTGGAGGGTGTCATGAACCCAAAATCTCAGCGTCCGACGTCTTCTCCTCAAATACAATAAAGCAGCACCAAACACAACAACTTCGCGATTATCCATAATGATCCAGTGATACACATTTGAGAATGGGCGCAACTTTTATTTGAAATATTTACGAACGCTCTTTTTAAGCGGGAATGCAATTCATTTGCTCACGGTGACACCGATTTGACCAATTGCACTGATGCAAATAATAATAATAATAATAATAATAATAATAGCTAATTATTCTTTCCCCCCCCCCCCCCCCGACCAAATCGGTTATAAAAATGCTGTCATTATAAAAGGTTTCTTCAATGCTTTGTTTTTCTGTTTATTACATTTTATGTTGTGACACTTCTCTTCTCCCTGCAACGTCAGAGCGTTCAAAGCGTCAACAAGCTTCCCCGTACTTTTTGACAAGCGTCCTTGATAGGGCGGCCAGAGCTTCTTTGACGCTCAAGTCGGCGGCGGTGTGAACGTACAGTATGATACAGATTTTTCAAAGGCAGTTGTCTGACTGAGATGGAGAATGGAAATATGGTTTGTGTAACATAGCTGTTTTTGATAGCATAGTAAAGCAAAAGGCTAATCATATTAATTACCGTTATGTGTCTGACGTTGTAGAGAGCGATACATAAAACGCATCACCACCCAGATAGCATGTAATCATTGAAACAATGTTGACTCAGTGTTGATGCGTCAATGCTAATTGCATTGAATTAACGTTACAAAGTAATGTTGCTTTAGTATCACTCTTGCACCCTCAGTTAATGTTGAAATAATGTTGGGAATTCAACCAAAAATCAATGGTAATAGTATTGATTCAACATTACAAAGTGATATTTTATCAACATCACTTTTGCACCCTCAGTTAATGTTGAAATAATGTTGGGAATTCAACCAAAAATCAACGGTAATAGTATTGATTCAACATTACAAAGTGATATTTTATCAACATCACTTTTGCACCCTCAGTTAATGTTGAAACTATGTTGAAAAAAAAATCAATGGTAATGCTATTGAATCAACGTTACACTATGATTGATTATACATCACTGCTGTTGAATCAATATTGAAATTAACAAAAATAATCAATGGTAATATTGTTGAATCAACGTTACACTATGATTGATTATACATCACTGCTGTTGAATCAATATTGAAATTAACAAAAATAATCAATGGTAATATTGTTGAATCAACGTTACACTATGATTGATTCTATATCACTGATGCTGAATCAATATTGAAATTAAATAAAATAATCAATGGTAATATTGTTGAATCAACGTTACACTATGATGTTGAATCAGCTCTGAAATTAACAAAAATAGTCAATGGTAATATTGTTGAATCAACGTTACACTATGATTGATTCTATATCACTGATGCTGAATCAATATTGAAATTAACTAAAATAATCAATGGTAATATTGTTGAATCAACGTTACACTATGATGTTGAATCTAAATCACTGCTGTTGAATTAACACTGAAATTAACAAAAAATAAACTTTGGTATTATGGTTTGATCAATGTTACAATGTGATGTTGATTCTAATACATTTTGTTGAAAGACTGAAAAGGAATGTCAAACAATGTTGCCATCTGATGTACCAATTAATGTTGAAACAGCATTAATATTTCAATCACACTTCAATGGTGCGTCAACAAATTCCTGACCATTTCAAAATTTGTCGAAAACCTTTTCAAATATAAATGACACCTTTCCAGCAGTTGAGTCAATTTATTTTATTCAATCAATCAATGACAACAAATATATTAAAATATCATTTTTTTTTAAAGAAAGGGGGAGAAATAGGACAAAAGCATTTCAACCTTTAAAAATAAAATTGGCTTCAGAAGTCTGATGTCATCATAACTACAGGTCCAGGTAGGTTTTTTCAGGTTTTTAAAAATCTGTCTTGCATCATCAGATTCTGCCTCTTTTCCTTTGAGTTCTCTGGAATCTGAAAAAGAAAGCATGATGTTACTCAAGAACGAATCAATTCAGTTGTCATACATACAGTCACATTCAATAATGTTAATATACTAAACACAATATGAATCTTTTTGAACTTTTTTTTTTAAAGTCACTGAAAACAAAATATTCTAACTACGATTGTAGTATCGTAAAATTCTGTTTATTTATTTCTATGAATGCTTTAATATCAAAAGAAAACACTAGCAGGGGTGTCGGATTTATCTCCAGCCCTAATTAAACACACCTGAGGCAGTTAATCAAGGTCATCAGATCAATGAACACTTCAGGTGCTGGAGCTAAACTCTTCATGAAGAGGAACAAACACCTCTGAGCTATAGCCATTAACTACATCTCAGTTCATTTTCTGTGAAACTACAGCATTCAAATAACACTTTTTGATCTTGTAGAATAAAAAAGATCTTAGTTTTTTTTCAATTAAAATTTATTTAAAGAGATAGTTCAGTCCGAAATGAAAATTCTGTAATCATTTACTCACCCTCAAGTTGTTCCAAACCTGTATGAGTTTCTTTCTTCTTTTGTACACAAAATAATATATTTTAAAGAATGTTTATTAGTTTATAAGTTATTTCTCAAATTTGATACAGATTCAGGAATATGAATGATTACCTGATTAAGCAGTGATAAGATACAGGATATCATCAAGTCCCAGGTCAGGTAATTATGCTGTCGACAACAACTCAATGTATGATCAATGTCAGCATTATCAGGAGGGTGCTTTTTTAATTGTCCATCTTCATCTGCCTTCACTCCTACTAAAGGAGCAATGTGTTCTGCATGCAAGCACTGACCGATACAAGACATGGGCTATGTTAACATTCTTGCTCATGTTCATGTCTCTTGCACCTTAAGAAATCTGTTAAATGACATAACTTTATTCAGGAAATTCCTAATAAACTTTACTAAAGCAAGATGCATTTTTTAAGAATGTAGAAAAATAGATGCTTTATTCAAACACTTTAATAACTTTGTAATCTAATTACAGTGAGTAATAACACAAATCAAACGCAAATAAGCATGCAAAACAAAGGAACAGAGAAATAAGGTAGATGCACCATTGTTTGAAACTGTGCTAGAGAAGTCATGTATGTCAGGTGATTCAACAAACAAGACTTCTGTATAGGATGCACCTGTTTTCTCTCTAATGAGGAAGCATTAGACTATTGAAAAGTGCACATGCAAAGACAAAAAGGGGCGTTTACCAATCAGTGGCCAATTTCAAACTACAATACAGGTAAATGTTTTTCAACCATTTTTCAACAGACTTGCTAAAATCATGAAGGCCCACCCCTAAACCAAGCCCACAGTGGATTACAGCAAATCGGGTAAAGCGGTTGAAAATGCCCATTGTGGTTTGAAAACGCCCCATTGATCGAGAAACACCCACTAGTGTTCTGCAGAGATACGCCTGAATGATCTTGTGCTCATCAACTACAAATCACTGTTAGTTCAATGTCACTGTCTCCACCCATGTGTGCTGTTGGCTTTCATCAAAATTTCAATGCTGATCCAGCACACTTTAAACATTGAAATGTCAATCTCAACCAAAATGATGGTTTAGATCAAAACTCAACATTGTATCAATGTCACCATGCTATCTGGGCATTCTGATACATTGACTTGTAGACGAGCCTGTATAATTCACTCTTCCTCTTCTTCCTCTGAATCAGTTTCTGGTTCAAACATATATGGCTGAATTAAACCAGTATTTCCACTTGCCATCGTGCAGTTTACTACAGTAGTCAAGTCAGCTTTATTTATATAGCGCTTTTTACAACACAGATGGTTTCAAAGCAGCTTTACAGAGAAAACAAGAAAATAATACAACAAAGTTTGTTTCTAGAAGAAAATGGCGTCACCGTCCAGCTTAAATACGTTCAGTGAGGGTTCATTTTTGTTGTAAAAAAGTTATTAAAAGTCAGTCAAGTTGAGCGAGTGGATCTCTGAGCTGGTGTGAGTGAGTGGAGGCGGGGCTAATTTGCCTATTCATAGTTCTGCGTATATGCGCTTAGTGAAGATATGTCTATTTACAACATGTTTTTGAAGCGTTAATCATTGTAGCCAATCACAGAGATATCTTTTGAGCACGTGAACACAATGGCCAATCAGAGGTGTTTAAGAATCCACTCAACAGTGCTCAAAATGCTAGGGGGAAATGCTGGTATCGACACACTTTTAAAATCTTGCTACCGAAGTCGGTATTTTTGACAACCCTAGGCGGGAATTGATTTTGTCCAATGGGAATTGATTGGATGGTTGTTGTTTGCTATTGGTGGATCTCATGTGAGTGACAGGTTGCCCCACCCTCGTCATCATAGAAGAGAAGAGATAAGAAAAAATAAAACTGATTTCATAGGGCCCTATTTTCTTAGTCTTTTCACATACTCGTACTGGTAACCACTGCTCTTGAAAACAGAAAGCAATCAGACAATTCTTTGTGAAATTCTTTTATTTTTCAAAGTTAGCAGAAATTTTGAGGGGTTTGCTTTTGCTTTCTTACAGAGGGTAATGCAACTAGTGTACAAAGGACTAAACACTATATAGGACAATATAATGTCCTTCACTATATCACAGCTAATTTCAGGTTCAGTATTGCATTTGGTTTTAAAGGGACAGCAGCCTAATATACTTGCTGCTGTCTGTGTCCCTAAAGTTAATTTTTGGAAATAAGGAAAAAAAGAATGTACAAAATTAGTTATTGAGGATGTACATATTGTATAATAATTTTTGGGGGTTATAGACAGCAAACTTAGTTGGAAGCCTCATATAGAGCATATTAAAGGTAAAATTAGTAAAAATATTAGTATACTTTATAAAGTTAAACACACATTGGATCAAGCTTCATTACAGCTTTTACTTAACCTTTATTGTTCCATATTTAACATACTGTACCGAAGTGTGGGGTAATGCATGCACCAGTTATACAGATAGGCTGTTCTTACTTCACAAGAAAGAGATAAGATTTGTGACCAACCAAGGTTTACGAGACCATACAAATAAAGTGTTTATAAAACTTCAGACCGTGAAATTGAAAGAGTTTGTCAAATTCAAAATACTCCAAATTATGTGGAAAGTGAAAAATAATTTGGTGCCAGTACATGTTAATCAAAAATTCATGTTAATCACAGACAGTAACAACAGAAGAAAAGGCCATTTTTGGGTACCTTATTCACGCACCTCACAAAAACAAAAGGGGTTTCTTGTAATTGGGATAAGTTTATGGAACTCTTTGGATATGGTTCAAAAATCATGTAACACGATTGTTCAATTCAATAAAATGTATTAAAAAAAATTATTTGAAAAATACGAAGGAAGTGAAGCATAAGAACCAATGTTTGATAAATTGGAAACGGTCAATTATTGAGATGTGAAGTAATATTGTATCTCGACATAGGGATAAAAAATGGCCATCTGTTTTGTGCTAGCTCAGATTATTGAAAAAAGGGGCATTACATTACAAGACTATGTCTTCATAGGCTCCTATTCAGTATTGAACGATTATTATTTTGTTGTTGATGTGATTATTATTGTGTTTGTAATAACATCATGACTGAATAAAGAACTTGAACTGAACTTAATCAAAAGACAAAAGGACAAATTAATCACTGCTCTACAGTAGATTTAATGGGATTATTCTATATTTAATTTATATAGTGAAAACTATACAGTGTTGTTTTACATGTGATTAGCCTACTTTCTGTTGATAAAATGTATATTATATTTATACTTAACATTTATATTATTTATTTCACAGGAAAGCTATTTAAGTTAAGTTTAAGTTAAGCTGTTCCTAATCAAAGGAATATGTTGCACATTTTGCTTGCCAATAAATAAAAGGTTTTCAATTCATAATATTCTCTTAATTTTAACATCAATTTTTTGTAAAGAATATAAATAACCCCCATAGGTCTATTTGAAGCCTTCTATTTATCATGTATTTATTTTGGTGATCGGTATCGGGCTGATATTGCTTTCAGTGATCGGCCCCAAAAATCCAGAACGGAGCACGCTGAAAAGTTATGATAAAATCTTAGTTGCAAACTTCATCTGAACTTCATCCCTACTTTGGTCTTCGTCCTGTAACCCGTTTGATAAGGGTTACAGGAAAAAAACAAGTAATGTAATAAAATTAATAAACGATTATATGATTGAATGGAATACTTAAATGATAATGATTAAAGGATTATAAATGAATAAAGAAAAAATAAAACACAACAGATGTATGGTCGCTCTCTTGAAGCAACATACAAACAGGTTGCTGTTAAGAATCCTTAGGTCCTTTACATATAAATTTCATTTTGACGGAGCAGTGGTTGTCATTAATATTCGCATTTCTTGTTATATGTGCACAGTCCTCTCCTCCCCCTAGCTGATGTCCTTGCCAGTCATCCGGCTGCCCAGGTCCCCAGTGTCTGTAACCAAAGCCAAAAAATGCATATAGAAAACTTTTTTTTTATAATTTAATCCCATGTCCATGAGCAACAACAACTATTTAAATGGCTGAAAGGTTGTTTAATCAAGTTGCATGTACAGTGGTGTGAATAAGTTATTACCCCCATGCTAAAGTTGCCTAAAAAGAGGAATAAAAAAATCATCTTTTGGAAATTGATCTTAATGCCTTAATTAGAAAAATGAGGAAAAATCCAACCTTTAAGGACACCAATTTTCTTTGTGTATGAATAATGTATCATAAATAAATAAATGTTCTTCCTTAAAATACAGGGTGCATAAGTCAGGCCCCCCCTATGTTAAATTCCCATAGAGTCAGGCAGATTTTTATTTTTAAAGGCCAGTTATTTCATGGATCCAGGATAATATGCATCCTGATAAAGTTCCCTTGGCTTTTGGAATTAAAATATCCCACATCATCACATTCCCTTCACCATACCTAGAGATTGGCATGGTGTTATTTCAGTTAGCCTAATAGCTGGTTTGATTTGCATTGAAAGATGATCTTATGGAAAGTACCCCATGCCAATCTCTAGGTATGGTGGAGGGAATGTGATGATGTGGGTCTATTTTAATTCCAAAGGCCAAGGGAACTTTATCAGGATGCATATTATCCTGGATCCATAAAATAACTGGCCTTTAAAAATAAAAATCTGCCTGACTCTATGGGAATTTAATAGGGGTGGGAATCTATGGTCACCTCACGATCCGATCCGATTCCGATTCTGGGAGTCACGATCCGATTCCAGAACGATTCTTTATCTATCTTTCCCCCCCTTATTAATTCATTAGTTTACATAAGTAATTAAGTACTTTTTAAAAAATAATTACAAATTAATTTGTTTTTATTTACAGTTTTTTTCGATCGCTAAACGACAGTGAGCACAACTGGAGCTACATGTGCAAAACTCTAACTACAGTCTGCACTACCTACAGTCACCTGAGCTAAACAGTTCACATCACCTGCAAAACTCACTCAAAGCAACACAACTCTTAACACATGGCTCAAAACAGGCTCAGTGCAGCAAACACTATGCACAACCCTCACTGAGATAACACACACTGTCACTCAGAACACACTGAGAGTAAAAACACTAGCATCAAACACCAATACAGAAAATACTAACTTTTCATCTTTACAGTTTGAACAATTTCAGTGACTTCATAGAAAGTAATATTTTCTTCAATGAAAAGATTGACATTCTTTCAAATGATTTATTTACATTTTTAGAACATAACAATTCTTTAAGGGTAAATGAAAATTAGCAGTTTGCTTCGATAGTCAGTAGTACTGTAATTTACGGAATTACAGTAATGAGAAAAAAGGTAGAAACTAAATGTACATACTGTAATTCTAACAAATAATTGAGGGGCTAATCCTGCCTCTCTCTAGCATCAGGCCACAGGTTTTCGTCAACATCACATCTAATGTTCTCTCTTGCCATGCACCTGGGGAAGAACCTTCTGCAGTTCCTTATCCATCCCTGGCAGTCCTCTGGACTCGTGGCCTCACATCCGGCACGCATGGCTTCCAAAAGAGACATTTAGTCATGTGGGTGGTGATCAAACACTTTCCACCTCCAGGAGAAGAAAAACAATCCTCTATTGGGTTGAGGAAGGGTGAATATGCAGGCAGGTACAAAATCATAAATCTGCGATGTGCTGCAAACCAATCTATGACAGCTGCAGAGTGGTGAAAAGCAACGTTATCGCAAACTATGACAAAAACTTGGGGGTTTCTTACTGGCTCCCCTTGTTCTGCTGGCACTAGCTGAGCATAGAGCTCTTCTAGGAAAGCTATAAGCCTTTCTGTGTTGTATGAGCCAATGAGTGGTGTGTTGAGAAGCAAACCATCATTGGCCATTGCAGCACACATGGTGATATATCCCCCCTTTGGCCTGGAACCTCCACAGTGGCCCTTTGACCTATAACATTCCTTCCTCTATATCTGTGTAAATATTCTATAATTGCAATACAAAACAATTTCCTTTAATGCTTTTATTTATTGTAAGGATGTAACTCTCACCTGTTTGTACGATGGAAAATTCGCATTACAGATGCCACTGTGGATCTTTGCAGATTGGGTTGCACCCTCAACCCTGCCTCTCTCAATGAGAGACCATGGTTCACGACATGGTCTATAAGTGTAGCCCTTATTTACAGTAATCTGAAATAACATCTCTTTGTCTTCTTTGTCTCCCTCCACGAACCCTTCTCTCCCTGCCAACCCTTCTCCCTCCACGAACCCGTCTTCCTTGTTCCATTTCCAAAATTAGTCTTTCTGAGCTCTACCTATATATATATATATATATATATATATATATATATATATATATATATATATTTGTGTGTGTTCACTAACAAGTCTAAAACAAGACACCTGCTTAGCCTTTCAGCTGAAATTGCACTCAGCAGTGTTTGAAAGGCACAAAGCTGAAATCTATTCTGTTTTGAATGTATGGTTCACAGTTTTGACAGCAGTGTGTTAGCATTTGAACAAAGTGCTGTAAATCCACAGTGTTGTGCAGGTTGTGGTTAAAGTCATGGGATAAGTGTGTAGAGTTTTGAAAACTGTGTTCAAGCAATGAAAAACGAACTAGAGTTTGGTCCACATGAACTGCTGCTGTGCAGACTGGAGTTAGAGTTTTGCACATGTAGCTCCAGTTGTGCTCACTGTCGTTTAGCGATCGAAAAAAACTGTAAATAGTTGTATGTTAAGAATTTTAAACTAATATAACAAATAATAAAGAGGAGCATAGAAAAATATAACAAACAACAAACAAAAAGTGCTTTCAGTAGCCAATAGATTATCTGAACGTTTTCCATTCAAGAACTGTGAGTGATTTTTCTTCATCTTTACTGTTGTTTTTACTATGACATCATAGACTGCGGGAGATCTATTAAGCTGCATTCACGCACGCATCTCTTTTGAAATAAAAGAAGTAATGCGGTGTGTCCTGTCCGTTTAATCCCTTAAGACATAACTGGCTGTGTTTACGTTAATCTTGCACAAGTACATTAAACCACTACACGGAGTCGCACAGCCGCATGCGCGAGCAGTCTCACAAACAAAGCGCGCGTCAGCATTTGAAATTGAAAGCAGCCTTCTGTTACTTATTGAGATTCATATTTTAAATATATAAGTCCACTGCATTCCAAACCACATAAATGATGACTTCGTAGAGCATTTGTAAGGAAAATACCGACGGGCGAGACGGCACACTTCAAGTGTAACATCAAAGAAAGCGCGCGTCTCTCACAGCGTATCCTGTGCAATGAAGCCTGTGAATGTCCTTGTAATTCGCTTCAACCTTTCCGAACTTTATGAAAGAATATTTTACGGAAGGTTCGAGTGGTGTATGTGTGTGAGGAATTGGAAGCAAGCAGAATACGGGTGTTTCTAAAGCAAACTCAACGTCATCGCACATCTGGTTAAAAACTAAGCTCAGAATCGATCCAGAATCGTTGGAGAGAGAATCGCGATGCATCGATGGATCGGTTTTTTCTCCCACCCCTAGAATTTAACATAGGGGGGGGCCTGACTTATGCACCCTGTATTTTAAGGAAGAACATTTATTTATTTATGATACATTATTCATACACAAAGAAAATTGGTGTCCTTAAAGGTTGGATTTTTCCTCATTTTTCTAATTAAGGCATTAAGATCAATTTCCAAAAGATGATTTTTTATTCCTCTTTTAAGGCAACTTTAGCATGGGGGTAATAACTTATTCACACCACTGTACTTAACAATCATTATCTTGAATTGATTGCTTCCTATCCTACTTTCGTTTACAAAGGAAATAATGGAAAATGAATTCGATATGGGAAACCTGTGACGGCATAATTCAACTCACACTTTGTCCATGGTGCAATTAGTGTCATCCGCCCATCTCCACTGGCCTGTGTTCTGATCCGTTAGACCGATCCAGTATTCAAATGGTTTGGCCAAATGGGTAACAAATTCCTAGGAGGAGAGATAAAAAAAATACTGAAAGACAGAATAAAAGGTATTAACCCTTTTCATGCACAGAGACCCAGTGGTATTTCCTGTATACACACAATGGTTTACGTAACAACCTCGTTTTCCTGTAGGCATAATGGTTACAGTGAAAACCTCCTAAGTTTTCCTTATAAAATTGTTATATTATAGTTGTAGCTATAGGGATGCTCATAATTAACTGGTTAACCAAGAGCAAGAATTTTGACGGTTATACATCAGTTAAACGGTTTAAAAAGTAATGCAAGTAATTTTAAAAGTAATTTTTCAAGACATTTTGAAAACGTTAAACATATAAATTTTGCTTTTAAGAGAAAAACAGGTTGCGTATAAGTAACATTTTATTGTAACATTAAAGTAAAATACCGGTAAATAAAGCGAAATCTCAAAAAGAAACACTATAAACATAGCTATAGGCTATTTTAGTTCCCCTAACGCCACAACAAATCCTTTAAATGTTACAATATTCAGAACGGAACAAGAATGAAAAATAAAAGTAGCTTTATAAACGTCAAGACAAAACAAAAGCATTTAAAGCGAAAACAGAAACCTGCGCTGGGCCAACGTAGCCTGACTCTCTCATTTGGCACGATTTTTCCATATTTGCGATGTATTTGGATGCTGAACTATAACTTATTTTATAAACTAGGCTTTGTACTTCACACGCGTTCAAATATCCACGCAAAACATCATCCTTCACATGCTCAGAAATGTGCGTGGCATAATAACACCACAGTGGGACAGGTTGTAAATTTTAGAACATGAAAGCATAGACAGTGGATTAAATGTGCAGTTTGTAATCTTTAGCGGCTTCAAGTGGTGAGTTTGCGAATTGCAACCAACAGAAGTTAAGGTGGCCGACAGGAAATGATGTCGTCGCAATGAATGGTTGGTTTTTAAGGTCTTTACACCACTGAAAACATAGTTATGTAGATGTAAGGCAGTGTATTGCCTTGTCCACAAGATGTCCCCATAACGCTATTATATTAAAACCGATTCAGGTGCCTTTAGCGCTGTTTGTGCCTCTTGAGATGCCGTAGCGTTGATACGTGAGTAGTGCGTCATTTTTTCCTCAGTTCATGTTGTCAACGTTATAGGTAAGCCATGTTAATGGTAGTGGGAAAAAGCTATGTAAAATATATTTGTTATTATCACACTAAAGTTCAGTGTACTGGGATATTTTGTGTTTTAAACTGCTAAAGACCTAAATTCAGAGTAATGAAGAGAGTTAAAATGTTTTGTTTTCCTTTTAAATGTGATTAATGCATGGTGGCTAATGCAAAGCTATGTATGATAATACAAGCAGCACAAGCCTGCAGTTGAATTGCATGTGCAGTGAAATGTACTTTGCTAGTTTAAAACTTAAACTGAGTTCATGTTGTCAACGTTATAGACACCGTGCTGTGGAATAAACGGTCAAGCCACGATCCCGAACCTCTCTGTGTCTGAGTCCCAGCTTTCTACCACCACCCACGAACATTCATAAACACAACGCAGAGCAGCAGCGGCGGTGCTAGAGGCCAGTGAGCGCGCGGAGAGAGAGAAAGAGGGTTACATCTTTGGTGCCGTGACCCGGATTGTGGCACTGCTAGACCGAAGAGGAAGATAATTCGGTAACACTTTATTTTACGACCCGCAAACAACTGCGTAAGTACACCGAAATTACAGTGTACGTTTCTGTAATTATAGCGTACTTCTGCGTAGGTATAAGGGAACGATATGTTAAGTTTTGGGTAATAAAGGGGTAACAAGCAGATATACAACCTGTAAATAACTTCGTAAGTAAATCAAAATTACGGTGTACGTTTCTGTAATTATAGTGTACCTCCGTGTAGGTATAAGGGAACAATATGTTAAGTTTTGGGTTGGCTAATAAAGGGGTAACAAGCATATATACAAGCAAATTATTTATAATGTAATTATTTTAAAACTAACAGGTACCTATTATGTTAATATATTCCAGGCAAAAATTGTACGTCTGTTGTATATAAGTTAGCCTATCATCACATTTCTGGCAAAATATGTTCTTGTGCAATTTTACAGGGTAATTTTGACATCTGTGGGTTGAAAATGAAACGTGTATGGCTGTATGTAAGCACAGTATGATAAAAAATGAATTTATTGGCTTTTCTTACTAGATTAAACAATGTTAAATCAACCCACAGATGCCAAAATTAAATGTAAAATTGCACAAGAACATATTTTGCCAGAAATTTGATAACTTTTATACACAACAGACGTACAATTTTTGCCTGGAATATATTAACATAATAGGTACCTGTTAAAATAATTACATTATAAATAATTTGCTTGCATAGCTTGTTACCCCTGTATTCCCTTATACCTACACGGAGGTACACTATATTTACAGAAACGTACACCGTAATTTCAGTTTACTTACAAAGTTATTTGCAGGTTGTATACTATCTGCTTGTTACCCCTTTAATACCCCAAACTTAACATATTGTTGCCCTATACCTACACGGAAGTACCCTATAATTACAGAAACGTACACTGTATTTTCGGTTTACTTACGCTGTTGTTTGCGGGTCGTAAAATAAAGCGTTACCGATAATTCTACAGCCAGTGGTTTGAATGCTGAACTATATTTTATGAACAAACTGGAATTCTTTACCTAACTGGTGTTTTTGGCGATTTTTATCTGCCATCACAGTTATATCCTTTACAGTCTGCTGGGAATCTTAACTGTTATTGAACTGTTTTAATTTCAGTAACAAGCTGTGATGCAAAACATATTTGATAGGTTAATGGAACATTTGTAATATATTTATTTATATATATATATATATATTTGAGATTTGTGAAATTCATCTAGGATTACTGTGCATCTGCTTGATACTCAGTGAGATTTAAGTTCTAACTGCAAGCCACGTTAGTTGATGTGTCAAAGAGTTAAGTTTTTGGGATAAGTGGGTTAAATTTTTCATTTGGCTGATTTCACTGAAACGCATAGCTTACTTTTGGACACTTTTATTTCTCTAGGACTGTATCATTTTACATATATTCAGCTCCTCCACATAATCTAATTACGCTGCCATTTAACCTGCTTGCACACAGTAAATACAGTTGGATTTTAAGATGTCACAGACCTATGCAAACTCACCACAAGACATACAGTGCTCCTCCACCAGTGCATCTAGTCTCCTAACGCCAGTGGGGCATGTCACCATTGCCCCGCCAGCCCCTACGAACTTGCCCTATGCTGACCAGTATGTGACGCCAGCCCATGCACGAAGGCTGCCAGGCCCTGGGGCCTCAGGGCAGGTACCGCCACTTTGCTTCGACAACAGCCCCGACGCAAGACCAGGTGGCCAGATAGATAGGATGGTTGATGCCTCTGTTTGCAAACGTAGTAGACATGGGCCCTCAGAAGCTATGACTTGGCAAAATTCTTCACATTATGTCTTTGTTGAGATGCCAGTTATGCAGCAGTCGCTCAAACCCTATCCAGTTGCCGCGCCCCATCCAGCCCAGCCTATTAGGCCTGGCCCCCAGGTTTACCCTATTATCCGTATCCTCCTCCTGTGCCCGCGTCGAGTCTTCGGAGCCCACCAGTGATGAATACTACAGTTAAGCACGCAGCTGCTGAGCAGGCCTTTCAAGTGCGTTCCCCCGAGGGCACATTTCTCCCCACTCCAGGTCCAGGCTATAGTGGAGCCACTCCGTCACCCCCATCTGCTTATGCATGGGCTCCCAACATAACTCTACACAGCCCTCAGGTAGCGTTAGACCAGGCAGCCACTGATGCTCCTATGGAGCTGTCTCCTCAACAGACGCTGATCCCAGCTTCCCATATCAACATGCATGCTGATGCTCGTTTTCCAGTCCCCCCTCCGCCTGCATCTGCTACCCAGGCCGCCCACCCACACATGACACAATTCAGGCCTCCTGATCGGGCAGTAGCCAACCAGATCCTTCCTATGACAGCCTATGGGGGTTTCATGCAAACGCATCAAGTGAAAAATGTCCAAGTCTTCACTGGAAATCCAGACTGTAAGATATTGGTGGAAGACTGGATTCGCGATATACAATATCTCTTAGAGGCAATAGAACTCCCAATGCACCTTCGCTTCTCCACTGTTGTGCGGCACCTGGGGGGTGAAGCCCGAAATCTCATCCTTAACCTACCTCCACATGATCAGACCCCAGAGAAAGCACTGGAGGAACTGAGGGCCGAATACAGCGACACGCGAGGCTCCTTAGACCCTCTGGCTGACTTCTATGAGCGGAACCAGTATTCAGGGGAGTCTGCCTGTTCTTATGTTATAGCACTGGAGGCAAAGTTGAGAACAGTAGAGGAGAAGCAAAGAGGTGGTAAGCACTTTCTGGATCGAGATAGCAAACTAACACGGCAGTTCATGGGAGGCCTTTCCGACGAGGTGTACACCAGAATCGCACCAATGGCACCCAGGCTCTTGAGCTTCCGAGAGCAGCAGGCAGAGCTCCGAAGTCTAACTAGAGAAACTAAGAAGTTCCAGACGCGAAGTACAGCAAAGAAAACGTATGCTCAGGTGCATGTAACATCGGCAGGTAGTGGAAACACCAAGATAGATAGGCCAAAACACACATCTGAATTATCCGAGCTGACGGAAATGGTTAAGAAATTAGCCCTCGTTCAGGAAGAACAAGTGGCTAAGCTGTCACAACTAGAGTTGAGAATGACCTCTCCTCCCCTTTCCTCCCCAGTAGCTGTCCAACCAGCAATCCAAGCTTTGTCTGTTACCGGTGTGGGGAGCCAGGCCACACGGCCAGAGTATGCCGAGCAGTGCTTCCGGATCCAAGCCTAGCTGGAGCCCAGCAGCCTAAGGTTCCTGCTGACGGACACATGCACTCTGCTCAACATTTAAACGCTTAGTACCCATGGCAGCTGGGGCGTCCATGGGTACACAGCAAGGGCCCCACCCACCGGTCGAGAGGAGTTGCACTGAAGGAGGGGAAACACCCCTAGTCGGACCCAGGAACGAAGGAGATATAGAAGTCAACGGAAAGGCATGCAGGGCTCTAATTGACTCTGGCTCACAGATCACCAGAATTACGCACAGCTACTGGCAGAGCCACCCAGCTCTACAGAAGAAAAAGCTACGGCCTTCTAAAATACCAATAGAGGGTGCAGCTGGTCAGACCGTGCCCTACCATGGTGTTCTACACATCCACCTGAAAGTACTGGAGAAAGAGCTCAAGGCCGTACCTGCCTTTGTTGTTCCTGATTCCGACTATCGCTCTTCAGTCCCTCTGTTGGTAGGAACCAATGTCATTCGAGCCTCCCGAGACCATCTCCGAACAGCCTATGGCCCGCAGTTTCTGTGCCAGGTCAAAGAGAAGCATCAAGGGTGGTACACAGCTTTACTGGAGGTGGGGAGTGCCGAGCAAAGTGAAATGCATGACGTTGTAGGTCCGGCGGTTTACAATGGTCGCACAATAAACATCCCTGGTAGAAAAGAGATGGATTTAATGTGTAGGATTAAAGAGGGCCCCCAAAGGAAGGTTTATACAGCCCTGATAGAAGGCCATCCCTCCTTACAGCTCCCCCGGGACATCCTGGTGGCTAAAGTGCTTGCAAATGTGAAAAGAGGTTGTGCTCCAGTTAGAGTGATGAATCTTTCCCAGCAAGTCGTTACAATCAAACGACACACAAATCTGGCCAGCGCAGTTCTGGTGGACAAGGTGGTGGAGTTCCCAGACAAAAAGCATGGTGAAGCTGGGAACAGAGGTGCATGTCTCAGCCTGGACCAAGTGGTGACTAGCTGCGGGGTTGACCTAAGTGAAGCCGCGGTGAAAAGTGAGGACCAACGTGCTCTACTTAAGGATCTGCTGGACAAAAATGCAGATGTGTTCTCCCAGCATCCCCTGGACTATGGTCACACCACAACTGTACAGCATGAGATTCCCCTGGTTGACCCGAGGCCTTTCCGACTGCCATACCGCAAAATACCTCCCTCCCAGTGGCAAGATGTGAGGCGGTTATTAATGGAGATAGAGGCAGCAGGAGTTGTTCGCACCAGTGAAAGTCCGTATGCATCCCCCGTGGTGACACTGGAAAACACTTTTCCACCCTTGACCTTACATCGGGATACTGGCAGGTAGAGGTTGGGGAACATGACAAGTACAAGACAGCATTCAGCACTCCCATGGGTCTGTTTGAGGCCAATAGAATGCCTTTTGGGCTGCAAAACGCACCCTCAACCTTTCAAAGGCTGATGACCTCCTGTTTTGGGGACTTAAATTTCACCCACCTACTTATTTACCTTGACGATATTATTATTTTCTCTAAGTACTTTAATGAACATCTGGAGAGGCTTCAACTGGCTTTTGATAGGCTTAGGAAGCATGGTTTAAAACTGAAACCCTCCAAGTGCCAGCTTGTCAGGAAGGAAGTGCAGTACTTAGGCCACTGGGTGTCTGCAGAGGGCATCAGGACAGACCCAGAGAAGATCAGTAAGGTTAAGGATTGGGAGAGGCCTACTAATCGTATGGAAGTGCTACGGTTTTTGGGGTTTGCGGGTTACTATAGGAGGTATGTTAAGGGCTATACTAACTTGGCTGCTCCGTTATACCGCCTTACCTCTGGTGACCCTAGAAAAAATGGAGGGATCCAGAAATGCTTAGGCCCTGAACTGCCATTTCTGTGGACTGCCGACTGTGAGGAGGCCTTTCAGTCTTTAAAAGATAAGCTGATAAGTGCGCCAGTGCTTGGCTATCCAGACTACAGTCAACTCTTTCTGCTGCAGACCGATGCTTCAGGGATGGGGCTTGGTGCTGTGCTAGCGCAGGTACAAGATGGGGTGGAAAGGGTCATTGCGTATGCGAGCAGAGGCCTGAGCCCACCTGAAATGAGGTATCCCGCACATAACCTGAGTTCCTCGCTCTCAAGTGGGCCATGACGGATAAGTTCCATGACCACCTCTATGGGCGCAAGTTCTCTGTTCTAACAGACAACAACCCTCTGAAATATGTAATGACCTCAGCCAAACTCGACGCCACAGGTCAGCGATGGGTTTCTCATCTGTCCATATTTGACTTTGACATCCAGTATCGGAGGGGACAGGACAACACCAATGCGGATGCCCTCTCGCGTATGTCCAATCAGGAAGTGGCGGAGACCCTGCAGTCATGCCCGCAGCAGGTGAGGACGGGTGCACCGAGACATGAGGAGGCACAAACCATCCACGAGCCTGGGGAGGTCTCAGGTAAGGACACAGCAGTCACAGAGGAGCCTACAAGCGGTCAGTTCCTGGAGCCCAGTGAGGCGTATGTGGATGTGGGGATGGAGGCCCTGCCTGCTATGAGCACACAGGAGCTTCGAGCGGGACAGAAGGAGGACACAGTTATCGGTCCTATCCTCCACTTTAAGAGCAGGAATCACAAGCCGAGCCACAGCGAGAGGATAAAAGTGGGCACCACTGGGAGTCTCCTCTTAAAAGAGAGGAGGAGATTAGTGGTAAGAAAAGGGATCCTGTATCGCAGCTTCAGAGACTCCCATAAAGGGGTGGTGGATCAACTAATACTGCCAGAGAGGCTGCGTGAAACCATCAAAACAGCCCTTCACAATGACTCAGGGCATCTGGGATTTGAGAGGACACTACAGATGATAAGGGAAAGATTTTACTGGCCAAGAATGTTTCAGGAGATCAAGGCGTGGTGCGAACAGTGTGAGAGATGCTGCCTTAGAAAAACTCCCACGGTCAACGTCTGAGCCCCCCTTATCAGTATCCATACCAGTGCACCCATGGAACTGGTTTGTGTGGACTTTTTAAAGCTGGAGAAGTCCAAGGGTGGTATGGAGAATGTACTCATTGTTACAGATAACTTTTCTCGTTACGCACAGGCCTACCCCACCAGGGACCAAAAGGCAGGCACAGTGGCCAGGGTCTTGTGGAGGAATTTCTTCTGCCGTTTTGGTTTCCCTGCTAAATTACACACAGATCAAGGGCGTAACTTTGAAAGTGCAATAGTGAAGGAGCTATGCAAGTGTATTGGCACCACTAAAACCCACACCACACACTACCATCCCCAGGGCAACGGGACTACCGAAAGATTCAACCGTACCCTGATGAACATGCTGGGAACACTAGAGCTGCACCTGAAGACCCGGTGGCATGAGCATGTGGATTCCATGACACACGCATATAACTGCTCGCAACATGACTCCACTGGATATAGCCCGTACTACCTTATGTTTGGTAGACATCCCAGGCTCCCAGTGGACCTCATCTTTGGGTCCCCCACAACAAACCAGCCTTGTGAATACAACGAATCTGTCCAGACCCTGCATGACTCCCTGTCGCAGGCCTATACCCTGGCTAATCGGACATCTCAGCTGGCAAAAGGACAGCAGAAAAAGTATTATGACAAGACAGCTAAGGGTGAAGACTTTAGTTCAGGGGATAGGGTCTTAGTCAAGGTCTGTCATGTAGAGGGGAGGCAGAAGTTGGGAGATCGATGGGAGAGATGGCCATATGTTGTGGTAAAGAAGCAACCTGGTTTGCCTGTGTACGTGGTGCGACGAGAGAATGGGGGAGCAGAGAGAGTGGTTCATAGGAACCTTTTGACGCAGTGTATGTTTCTCCCAGTGGAGCGAGACGAATGAGTGATCGTAGAAGGAAGCGAGTCAGATGGTGAGATATGTGGGACAGGCATTGAATCAGAGGCAGAAGAGGGAACAAGGGGTGACGGTTCAGAGGAGATGCTGGACAGAGTCCTAGTTGGAACACCAGATAAAGAGGAGGAGCAAACGAGCACAGAGGAGGCTGACATGTGGACAGAAGAAACAAGTAGCGGAGAGGGAGTGCTTGTGACTGGTAGTGATGCCACCCCCACTCAAGGGCCCAACCCCCCAAGAAGAAACCCGAGAAGGAGCCGGCATCCCCCAAATAAGCTCTCACTCGAGACCCAAGTGGTGAATCCAGAGAGTGACCACCAAAAGATAGAAAGAGGGAGAAAGTTGTGGCTAAAGTCCAGAAATAAGAGGAGTAACAGGGCACACGTCAAGTCAAGTCACATTTATTTATATAGCGCTTTTCACAATACAGATTGCATCAAAGCAGCTTCACAGTGATAACATGAAAGTAGTACAACACAGTTCAATAATATTGTTGAATATTAAATATCCCCAACTAAGCAAGCCAAAAGCAAGGCGACAGTGGCAAGGAACCAAAACTCCATCAGTTTGGATGGAGAAAAAAACCTTGGGAGAACCCAGGCTAGTCAGGGGCCAGTTCTCCTCTGGCTAACAATCATAGGGTTTCAAAGAAGCTTTACAGTAAGTGCAAATCAGAAAGTACCTGGAAAAAATACATTTAGTTAATCATGTAATATTAAGGGGATAACATATCGCCGGCGTTGAGTCGTCTCTTCGCAGGCGTTGAGTCGTCTCTTCACAGGCGTTGGTCTTCTCATCACAGGCGTTGGGGCATCCGAAATCCCCGTGGAGCCACACTGCATGTACCCTGACAATAGTTAGCTACCCACGCTTATTACACACATCATGTACTATACATTCACTTACAACACATTTATTGTTTTGATTGTCATAGATTAGACCACCTTGAGTTTTGGTTAATTAGATGGCTGGGACGCCATCAATTACAGAAGGGGCGGATGTAAGGCAGTGTATTGCCTTGTCCACAAGATGTCCCCATAAGGCTATTATATTAAAAGCGATTCAGGTGCCTTTAGCGCTGTTTGTGCCTCTTGAGATGCCGTAGCGTTGATACGTGAGTAGTGCGTCATTTTTTCCTCAGTTCATGTTGTCAACGGTTATAGGTAAGCCATGTTAATGGTAGTGGGAAAAAGCTATGTAAAATATATTTGTTATTATCACACTAAAGTTCAGTGTACTGGGATATTTTGTGTTTTAAACTGCTAAAGACCTAAATTCAGAGTAATGAAGAGAGTTAAAATGTTTTGTTTTCCTTTTAAATGTGATTAATGCATGGTGGCTAATGCAAAGCTATGTATGATAATACAAGCAGCACAAGCCTGCAGTTGAATTGCATGTGCATTGAAATGTACTTTGCTAGTTTAAAACTTAAACTGAGTTCATGTTGTCAACGTTATAGACACCGTGCTGTGGAATAAACGGTCAAGCCACGATCCCGAACCTCTCTGTGTCTGAGTCCCAGCTTTCTACCACCACCCACGAACATTCATAAACACAACGCAGAGCAGCAGCGGCGGTGCTAGAGGCCAGTGAGCGCGCGGAGAGAGAGAAAGAGGGTTACATATATGATATTGCATTTCTGTCAACAGATCCTCCAAAATTTTACACAATGCACCTACAGTGAAATATATTTAACGTATTTATATACACTCACCGGCCACTTTATTAGGTACCCCATGCTAGTAACGGGTTGGACCCCCTTTTGCCTTCAGAACTGCCTCAATTCTTCGTGGCATAGATTCAACAAGGTGCTGGAAGCATTCCTCAGGGAGTTTGGTCCATATTGACATGATGGCATCACACAGTTGCCGCAGATTTGTCGGCTGCACATCCATGATGCGAATCTCCCGTTCCACCACATCCCAAAGATGCTCTATTGGGTTGAGATCTGGTGACTGTGGAGGCCATTTTAGTACAGTGAACTCATTGTCATGTTCAAGAAACCAATTTGAAATGATTAGAGCTTTGTGACATGGTGGAAGTAGCCATCAGAGGATGAGTACATGGTGGCCATAAAGGGATGGACATGGTCAGAAACAATGCTCAGGTAGGCCGTGGCATTTAAACGATGCCCAATTGGCACTAAGGGGCCTAAAGTGTGCCAGGAAAACATCCCCCACACCCTTACACCACCACCACCAGCCTGCACAGTGGTAACAATGCATGATGGTTCCATGTTCTCATTCTGTTTACGCCAAATTCTGACTCTAACATCTGAATGTCTCAACAGAAATCGAGACTCATCAGACCAGGCAACATTTTTCCAGTCTTCAACTGTTCAATTTTGGTGAGCTCTTGCAAATTGTAGCCTCTTTTTCCTATTTGTAGTGGAGATGAGTGGTACCCGGTGGAGTCTTCTACTGTTGTAGCCCATCCGCCTCAAGGTTGTGC
Source organism: Rhinichthys osculus (assembly GCA_029959095.1). Classification (NCBI taxonomy): domain Eukaryota; kingdom Metazoa; phylum Chordata; class Actinopteri; order Cypriniformes; family Leuciscidae; genus Rhinichthys; species Rhinichthys osculus. The sequence goes on from JARWKJ010000004.1 coordinate 4,252,206, forward strand.
GTGTTGTGGCTTCACAAATGCTTTGCTGCATACCTCGGTTGTAACGAGTGGTTATTTCAGTCACTGTTGCCCTTCTATCAGCTCGAACCAGTCTGGCCATTCTCCTCTGACCTCTGGCATCAACAAGGCATTTCCGCCCACAGAACTGCCGCTCACTGGATGTTTTTTCTTTTTCGGACCATTCTCTGTAAACCCTAGAGATGGTTGTGCGTGAAAATCCCAGTAGATTAGCAGTTTCTGAAATACTCAGACCAGCCCTTCTGGCACCAACAATCATGCCACGTTCAAAGTCACTCAAATCAACTTTCTTTCCCATACTGATACTCGGTTTGAACTGCAGGAGATTGTCTTGACCATGTCTACATGCCTAAATGCACTTAGTTGCCGCCATGTGATTGGCTGCTTAGAAATTAAGTGTTAACGAGCAGTTGGACAGGTGTACCTAATAAAATGGGTGGTGAGTGTATATATATATATATATATAATTTTATTCAGTTTTTTGTTGATTGACGCTACTGCATGATGTGACGTGCTGTTATTTGCACATGCAAAACTAAAGCCCTAAAAAACAAATGTTGGTATTTTTAATGGGTCACAGACACTAATCCATTCTCTTTAAAATTTAATTCTGATTTAAAAATCTTGTCGGTTAATGATCAGTTAATGAGCTTCGGTTGTCGGTTAGGGAAAACCCCCAATAAACATCCCTAGCTGTAGTAGCTAATCTTTAAAAAATATATAAATTAGCATTTTGCAACATACCAGTTTCCTTCCATAACACTCACAGCGAAAACATTACCTCCTATCCGCTACTTAAAACACCCTAAAAATGGAAACATTCCTACTTTAAATTATAAAGCAATATGAGAGGTAATAAAAAATAGGTGGTTTCTCACAGTGACCACTACGCCTGAAAGGGTTAAGGAAAAGTGTGAGTGTGTGTGTGTTTCTGTTACTCACCCACTCCTTCTTAGAGCCTTCTTCTGTTTTTAAGAGTAACGCGCCCTGCTCTTCGCAGTAATCTTTTGCTTGGGTCCAGTTCATTGAGTGACTAGAGAACAGGTAACAGCTGTTGCTGAACTGGATCCACTCAGTTCCAGTACAGCCGGATGTAAGTGCGTCTATAAGAGGACAAGACTAAATTAACACTTTATTTCCCAGACAAAACATTCTGTCATCATTTACTCCACCTCTCTCTGAGACACTCGGTTAGTCAACTCCTCTTGTGACTCAATCAAGAAAGTCATTAAAGTCCCTGTAAAGGCAATTTAAAAAAAAAAAAATCTAAACACATTATAAATGTTAGAAACGTATTCCTAAAACATATTACAAAGACTGTGAACTGTGAAGTACTGAATTGTGGAGTTAGACCGTTAAACAGTTTTTTATTGCTATTTTACAGATTTTTTGGGCGGGACTAAAAGGGTTCTCGACAGGGATGTAGTGGAGGCTAAACGCACGTAAACGCCGTTTACGCACCTCCCAATATTCGGAAATAGCGTTTACCCACATCCAAAGTGCGTTTATCCACCTCTAAATGGCGTTTATCCACCTCTAAATAGCCCGTAGTTCCTAAGACATTTTAAATTAAGCTTATGTCGTTTTAGTTTCATATTGTTCATTATTAGTTTCATAGGTTGTTAAAACTAAGACGAACTCTTTCATATTGCGCTGCATTACTGTCAGTGTTGTTGACTTTTACTGACGGACGGTAAGGTTGCGCTGTTGACGCTCGGGCAGCCTCTCGAGGAGAAATCTACACAAATGAGCGCACACACACACACTCAGTTAACCAGTTAACAACATACTGCTGCCTATAAAAAATCTAAATGTGGAGTTTTTATATTTTTAACATATGTTAAGCAACCTCAATTATTTTTCCTGAACACCATCACGATTGAAAATGTGACATTTCCTACAACAGTTCAATAAACAGTTAAAATTAAGTCACTTACATTTTAGATGCAATATTGGCTGTTTTTGTTCTGTTTCAGCAGCGAAAATAGTTCCAAACAAAAATCACAGCAGAACCACGGCGCATCTCACAGGAACACTCAACCTGTTTTCATTACTGAATGATTCAGCATTTTGAACGAAACGATTGAGTCAAAGATTCAATGACCCATTCATAAACATCTGTCTCATTCTTGAATGAATCAGCCGTTTGAACGAATCGTTTGTTTGTTTGTTTGTTTGAATGAATGAATCAATGACTCACTCATTAAGACGGTCGCCTGCCGCTACCTACTGGCGGTTTAGTGTTATGTTTAAAAGTAGTATCATTCTTTCCAATGTTTCTTATATGTACATTTAAATAAATTTCATAACATTATTTTACACAATTGTAATTTTTCAGTGTAAATTATTTAATTTGATCAGCCCCTAGGGTAACAGCCCTATAGTGTCTTATTATTCTAAATAATTGAATTTATTGACCAAATTTATGAATTTAAAATGAAAGATGAAGCATACATTTAATAATATTGGGGGAGGGGATGCCCTTTAAAGGTGCAGATATTACAAAATGCCGATTTAAATATCAGAGCTGATTGAACACTGATGAGAATAATCAGAATAAATGAGAATATTGTTTCAGAATAAATTAACACACACCAAAAAAAAAAAAATCCGGGAGCAATTTTTTTACTCAGACAAGTGAATGACAGATTTACTTGTCCGAAGGACAAGTGAAAAGGCTTAATGTCGAGCAATGTTAGCAATGTCATCAGGTAGGCAGTGCCCCACCTTACCGGGTGACCACGTCGTGGTCCACCAGAATTTATAGTTTACCCACCTCTTTTTTTACCACTACACCTCTGGTTCTCGATGATGCACTGGAGCCTCTGAGTTCGTGGACACGCCCCTACTTGATGACGCACTGGAGCCCCTGAGGCTGGCCCCTCCCCTAACAATAGAGCTCATTCGCATCAGAGTTCACCGCTCAATCGCGAGTTACTGTCAGTAGTTGCTACAGCCTACAGTTTGCTATGCCTTCCACACGGAAATGCGTAGGCTACTACCTGGATGCGATCACTTACAAAACAGATCCTTATTTAAATTTCCTAAAAACGATCACATAAAGAAGAGGTGGATTAATTTTGTGAAGGGCCAACCTTGATGAAGAGCTGAGGATCACCGCCAACACCTGCCTCTGTAGTGATCATTTTACACGGGATATTATAAACTTTCGTCGGAGACAACTGGGATTCACTGATAATCCGCTGTTACGGGTGAATGGGGCCGAACCGACAATCTCCCGCCTCGGCCTGCATCCTCCCGTCCCGAAAGCAGCATCACTAATATCACCGTCGGCAGCTTTCCCGCGAGTGGGCGTGGTTTCAGCTGCGAAAATAGGTTTCAGCTATTTCAGCGCAGCCAACGGACACGCCCCCCCAGCGGACACGCCCCCAGCATTTGAGAGCTGAGAATAATGCTCATTTTTTCAAGATTTTGATGGCTTATTTTATGTACTTGCCAGCTTTTTTTATCATTCAAATTTGGCTGGTTGGCTAATAACACATTTTTATGTGGTGTGACTAACTCAGAACACATACTTAATTTTGACTTTACAGGGATTTTAAGGGTTATACGACACAGCATTTGCATTGCAAATTTTCATTTTGAGTGTTCAAGTGTTCTCTGTAGGGAGGTTTAATTAAGATTTCGCTGTATTAATGTTCTATGATTTTAATACCGTCTTAATCAAACACATCCAAGTTTTTCCTCACCCAACCTCACCCAGCAAATCACTTACGGTTTTTCATTTCATGCAGATTAACGTAATTTAATCCTGCTCAGAATGTCTGTGATTATTGTATATTATTTCTTTGCACCATTACAGATTTAGGGCCCTATTTTAACGATCTGAAACCCAAGTATCAAGCGCAAAGCGCAAGTAACTTTGTGGGCGTATCCCGGGCACTGTTGCTATTATACCGGCGGGATAAATGACTCTTGCGCTCGACGCAAATCTAAAAAGGGTTGGTCTGAATTAGCTTCATTATTCATAGGTGTGGTTTGGGCGTAACGTGAAATAAACCAATCAGAGCGTCATCTCACATTCCCTTTAAGAGCAGGTGCGCTTGTTCCATGGCGGATTGTTATTATAACGGCGGATTTGCCAGGCGCGCGCCAGGAGCGGTTCACAGCCGAGAAGACCGGCGTTCTCGTCAGGGCTGTAAAAGACAGAGAAGTGACATTTTTATGGGGACGGAGAAACCCACCCAAATTAGCTTCGGTTAAACAGGCGTATAATAATTTGGGAAAATGTGTAAGCTAGATTTATGCCTATTTTTTCACATATTCATGGACACAACAATGATTTCCCTCGTGTATTAATATTTTTCCTTGTAATAATGTATGATTTGCAAAAATGAAAACTGCTGCATCTGTTTAGATTAGAGAATCAAAGTGTATGTGCATTGTTCACACGCTACATAATGGCCAAGCATGCGCCCTTAAAATTGCATTGACTAATATGCAACGCGCCGCTGACTTTAGACTAGGTTTTTCCTGGTCAGTGGCGGAATTGTTTTCTCAAACTGCAAAATTGTTTTTACTAATTTACCTACGTGCGTCTGTGGAGGGAAAAGCCCGCTTTGCGCGGGTGCAAAATAGGAATAATACATGTGTCGGTGTACAAAGTCAATTGCGCTGGGTGCAAGATAGTGCCCACTGAGTTTGTTGCCAACAAAATAACATAATTAAAACAGAAACTACATAAGCATAATATTGCACCTTTAATTTAGAGTTTACTCACTGGTTAATGATAGTTTATAAGACAAAGCTTGAACTAATGATCTCAGTTCCTCCACTGTATTCTTCACGTCCTTCAGTGAGCTTGACATGTCCACTTCAGCCGGAGACAAAAGCCAAACAGAACAATATATCAGCCTGATTACCTCCAATATAAGAAAAGCACAATTCTGAAGAACATGATATTTCATGAATACAGTTAAAAAAAATTAATTACTTTGTGTACTTTGTCTATGTTGAAAAAACAGAGATGACATCAAACTGTCCCGGGTTAGTTTAAACCTAATAGCTGTTACCGCAGTGTCCAAATCGTCCATCAAGTCCTTTTGTTGCTCTGTAGGAGAAAGAAATAGAAATATACAGCTTGTCTTAAATATGCTATTCAAAGCTGAAAGTACGTCCAGCACTCACCCAATTTTTTTTGGTTTTCCTCTTGTATGGATGCGAGTGAAGTCAGTGACGAGCCGAGATCAGTCATCAAGGTCTCAATATTAGACAACTTCTTTTCATGCACTTCTTTTGGAGAGTAAGAGGGACAAATGATAAGTAATAATCAATGTTTTTATGCACACATCAAATCTTAGGCTATTTATTTACAGTGTCAAAGAGAAGAGATGGTTAACAATCATGCTCTGCTGAGAAACGTAAATCATGAAAAAATTCATTGCATTAAAGATTCGACCCCAAACAGACATTAGTAATGTCACATTTTTCATGGAGGACATTTATGTTTAAACTTTGTTCTAAAAAGATTACAAAAATTGTCATCCTGATACTAATAAAACAAAATAAAACATCAGAGTTACGCAGTCAGACACTAACCGTTGGCGTTGGTCATTGGGTTACTTATTGATCCAGACGTGTTCAAATATGAACTCAGACTGGACACTAAGTTCTGCAGCTCAGAAACCTTCTTTTCTAAGTCACTACCTGTCAAAAAAAAACAAAAAAAAACACCAGTTGTTATTAAAAGTCCATCACCGAAACTGATCTGTGATGATGATGATGAGGAAGTTCCCACCTGTGATCTGAAAGTCAGATTTGACTGAGGTGAGATCAGAAGTGTGGCTGCTCATCCAACTCTCCAGCATTGAGAACTTTCTTTCTTGATGTGAAACTTCAAACCAAAATAAACAGACAAACACACTTCTTCAGCTTCTCTGCAAATATTTGATATAGGCTATTCATATGCTAATTCAAATAGTTTATTAAAGCTCAGAGCAAAGCAGTTCAGTTCATGTCACAATTAGCTGTTTAGTACATTTTGATCTTAAACACATTGCAGCCACTGCACAATTCAAGCAGTTTAGTAGCAATACACTAAAGAGTCTTTCCTTTAATCCACTCACAGATGACAGAAGTCATGATGAGGAAAATAATCATGCAAACTGTTCCTAGAAGCACAATGATGCCAGTTTGTCTGTTACATGAGCGACCTGCAGAAAACAGACACAATCCTTGATTCATTTATATTGGTAATATCACATATACAATGTCGACATGTAATAATTTAATTTTGCAATGCCATGTTTTAATTATTTTTGCATTTGTCCACACATTTTGAGATATCATTCATGACTGTAGCAAAATGGTGCCGGAACCAGTGACATACCCAAGTTTATACTTAGAAGTTTAAATCATCATATACGAGCAGTAAAAAAAAAAAAATAATAATAATAATAATATATATATATATATATATATATATATATATATATATATATCCATAATTAGCATGAACATAATTAATTGTTGAAGCTCACTGGTTATATATCCAGTATGTACCAACTACCCCTGAGGAAGAAACATTCACAGCATTCTCGAGTCTAATTACATTTCAAATATAAAAGTTGCTTTTGAAATAACGGTTAAAAAAGTCTGTCAAGACATTAAAATAAATGTAATTGCGAAACATTTTCCATTTCACTCATGCTGTAAAAGCCAAAATTAATGCTTTGAAATTTCTCCAACTGAATGTGATATTGTAAATCTTCCAAACCTCTCAGAAATGATTTCTTTGGTTCACTTTCCATCTCCATCTGAACGTATTCTTCAGAACAATCCATTTTCTATAAAAAGGGACCAAAAAATGTGAGCAAATTTAACAGTCACTTGCTTCTTATAGTTGAAATTAAAAACACCACCTCCTATATATTAATAATTTATGTAATCATGTTCCTTCAAAAAAAATTTCACTTCCACATTCTGAGGAACTGATATTTAGGAAATTCAGTCTGGAAAGATTCTCTTTATTCTGTTACCCAGACACACACAGGAAAACATTTAATGCTAAAGATTTTATTTATTTATTTTTTTATGTACATATTCTTCATGACAGGTTTAATGACACTCATGTCATGTCTACTTTACATCATGCAATTAGTTGATTTGCCAACATGCAATTTATTGGTATTTTTAAATACGGTTTTGTATTTAAAATGTAAAAAAAAAAATGTAAATATGGTTTTACAAGACTTCCCTCTCTCCCCACCCCCCAAAAAAGTGACCCATTCCATGGATCTAGTTTTTCATTTGGTCTCATTTAACTTGCTATGTGATCTTTCTACTTGTGTGACTCTGTACACGTCTTCATTCTTTCTGAAAGCTGTGGGGAATTTTCCTTTTTAGCATTTAAAATAGCACTTCTAATAAAATCAGTTTGCTGAATGAGCAAAACACTGCATTTGTGCTGAGCTTGGACTTTCAAACGTAAAAATATACTGAATTAGGGAAGAGAGAGCAATTCGTAAAACTTGATCTGTAACTGTTCTAAGGATAATTTAATATCGAGCTGCTGGCAAGACAGAATGTACAAATGAACAGAAACAATATGATGCTATTAGGAGCATAAAGTCTGCCCTGAATAATCCTGTATCATATTTTTAATACAGATGCATTAAAATACTGATCATCAGAACTATTTTTAAGCGTACTGCGTGGCTATTAACTTAATGCATCTAATATTGTGAGCTGTATGATTTCTTTCAAAGTTTAAGGAATGTTGTAAAGTAAATACAAGTTTAACGCCACATTTGTCGGATGATGGTCAATTACTAAGTATTTGAATCATGAATCTGACCAACTAAAACTGTTAAAATCATTTACGCTAATGAAATAAAATATAAAAAAAGCCTTTGTGAAATAAATATTTCAGTTAGTAGCCAAGACAACATTTCAAGTTTAAGTACTAAAATTTATAATTTATATATAATTTATAAATAAATGTACAAAAATTGAAAGTATCAAAAACAAAAAAAAATCGAATTAAAAATATTTAAAAAATACAACAAAATTAATAACACAAGCTAAAATTAAAACGGATGAAAAAATATAAAACTTAATAAAAATATAAATAAAAAATATACACTCACCTAATGGATTATTAGGAACACCATATACTGTGTTTGACCCCCTTTCGCCTTCAGAACTGCCTTAATTCTACGTGGCATTGATTCAACAAGGTGCTGAAAGCATTCTTTAGAAATGTTGGCCCATATTGATAGGATAGCATCTTGCAGTTAATGGAGATTTGTGGGATGCACATCCAGGGCACGAAGCTCCCATTCCACCACATCCCAAAGATGCTCTATTGGGTTGAGATCTGGTGACTGTGGGGGCCATTTTAGTACAGTGAACTCATTGTCATGTTCAAGAAACCAATTTGAAATGATTCAAGCTTTGTGACATGGTGCATTATCCTGCTGGAAGTAGCCATCAGAGGATGGGTACATGGTGGCCATAAAGGGATGGACATGGTCAGAAACAATGCTCAGGTAGGCCGTGGCATTTAAACGATGCCCAATTGGCACTAAGGGGCCTAAAGAGTGCCAAGAAAACATCCCCCACACCATTACACCACCACCACCAGCCTGCACAGTGGTAACAAGGCATGATGGATCCATGTTCTCATTCTGTTTACGCCAAATTCTGACTCTACCATCTGAATGTCTCAACAGAAATCGAGACTCATCAGACCAGGCAACATTTTTCCAGTCTTCAACTGTCCAATTTTGGTGAGCTCTTGCAAATTGTAGCCTCTTTTTCCTATTTGTAGTGGAGATGAGTGGTACCCGGTGGGGTCTTCTGCTGTTGTAGCCCATCCACCTCAAGGTTGTGGGTGTTGTGGCTTCACAAATGCTTTGCTGCATACCTCGGTTGTAACGAGAGGTTATTTCAGTCAAAGTTGCTCTTCTATCAGCTTGAATCAGTCGGCCCATTCTCCTCTGACCTCTAGCATCAACAAGGCATTTTCGCCCACAGGACTGCCGCATACTGGATGTTTTTCCCTTTTCACACCATTCTTTGTAAACCCTAGAAATGGTTGTGCGTGAAAATCCCAGTAACTGAGCAGATTGTGAAATACTCAGACCGGCCCGTCTGGCACCAACAACCAGGTGCAGGTGCCCCCCCACTCTAGAGCCTTGCCCCCCCCAGCTGCCCCCCTAACTTTGATGATCAAAAAATGTACTTGTAAAAACAACCCGCCACTATGTCCACAAGCCTCTCAAAACAGTGAACTAAACAATACATTTACCAAAAGTGAACTTTTTCATTTTAAAGGTGCTGTAAGTGATGTCACGCGTTTTTTAGGCCAAAACATTTTTTGTCACATACAGCAAACATCTCCTCAATATCCGCTGGCTGCCTGTCCCCTGAACACACTGTAAAGAAACGCGATCTCTGTGGACAGCCCACTGGGCCCAGGCTCCACAAACAGCAACAAAAACAAACTGCCGCAACCTGCTCCCCGAAACATGACAAACAGTTCCAGCCAATCACCGACAAGAAGGACTTGGGGGCGGGGTTTGGGGGGTTAGTGCGCAGCAAAGCCATATAGATCTCTATATGGCTCTGGTGCGCAGATGAGGAGGCACTCCCCCCCGCAAATTTTTTTTTGCAGGGCGGTAGGGGAAGACTCATTAATATTCATTGGGGAACTCATCCCTGATTGGCTCGCCGTAACACATCGCCGCGAATTATAGCCTCATTCGTGTCTTGATAGTTCCATTCAAGAGTTCATTCTGTTCTGTTTCTAGAAGTGGTGAGCATAATGGGAGGATTTATTAAAGCTTGCAACATTTGCCAGACACTTGGCAACTTTGAGGAGATGGAGCTGCTTGAGGTTAGGTGTAGATGGATAAAAATAAAACAAAACAAAAAAAGTGTTGTTGAAGCGAGGATAATGTCAAACTCCTTATCTTAATGGTGCTCCATGTATTGCTAGGCTGTTAGCAAACAAATAATACTACTTTGACATTAAGTCAACATCTTATTGTGTTCTATTGGCGTTCCAACCCCCTTTTTCCCCTCAAGTAGTACAGAGGGTAGACAAACAACCTCTTCTGTGCGGATTTTAAATGTATAGGTCCCATTGGCAAAGTTTAGTTGGAGGCTATTAGGCAAAAGCATTACCTAAACAATTTAAACAAACAACATTGACATTTAAAAGGAAAGCAACTTTTACCATGCATGGAGCACTAACTTTAAGGCAGAGATAGTTTACAGAATGTAGGATATGTGTTAATGTTAAATGATATTTGGGTGACACCATGCATTTGCCTACTCTTTAAATGTTTTTGGTGCTTCGACAGAAACTCCTCCCTGAGGACTATGAACACCATATCTGTTTATTGGAGCCTCTTGAGGGTAAGAACTGCAACATTTCTCTAAAAGTAAGACTTCAAACTGAGGAGGAGGTTCGCAGATGGCTTCAAGCCTTTCAAAAGTCATCACAAACGACATGGCGGGTGAACAAAAGCTACCCTGGGGAACGACAAAGGAAGAACATGTACAGAGTAAGTGATTCCATAGCAGGTGCATTCATTTATTGTTGCAAGGGTTGAGCCAAAACCTTAATTGAATGTGTTTGAAGGTGGACCTAAGATGCTAACACAACACACGGCATTCTTCCTCGAAAAAAAATACATCCTGTCCTGCTGTGATGTATGTTGTTCTCAAGAGGAAAAGCTTTTCGCAGAACAGAAAGTCCAGGTTAGAATTTAGATTAAAATAGATTTGCTACCCTAAAAAACAGGCTTGCTGTTTTGTAAATAAAGTCACTCTCTGTCTCAGTTTTCTAAATAATGTAATAACAGGCTGGAAAACTGGGTGGGGCTTTCTGGGATAGTCCTAAAATGGTTCAGGTCATACTTAGGAGGGAGAGGTTAAGTGAGTATAGGAGACCATAAGTCTGAGTGGACATCCATGACATGTGGAGTCCCTCAAGGCTCAATTCTTGCACCACTCCTATTCAACCTGTACATGCTCCCAATTAGCCAAATAATGAGAAAGAACCAAATCTCTTACCACAGCTATGCAGACGACACGATGAGTGAATGCATACCTTCAGATTCTCAAGGTGAATGCATACCTTGACGCTAGGGGTCTAGCAACTAAAAATCAAGTCAGGAATCTTGGTGTGTCTCTAGAGTCAGACCTTAGTTTCAGTAGTCATGTCAAAGCAATAACTAAATCAGCATACTATCATCTGAAAAATATTGCAAGAATTAGATGCTTTGTTTCCAATCAAGACTTAGAGAAACTTGTGCATGCTTTCATCACCAGCAGGGTGGATTACTGTAATGGACTCCTCACTGGCCTTCCTAAAAAGACCATAAGACAGTGTCAGCTCATACAGAACGCTGCTGCCAGAATCCTGAGCAGAACCAGAAAATATGAACACATCACACCAGTCCTCAGGTCTCTACACTGGCTCCCAGTTACATTTAGGATTGATTTTAAAGTATTATTACTGGTATATAAATCATTCAATGGGCTAGGACCTCAATATATTGCAGATATGCTCACTGAATATAAACCCAACAGATCACTCAGATCATTAGGATCACATCAGCTAGAAATACCAAGGGTTCACTCTAAGCAAGGAGAGTCTGCTTTTAGCTATTATGCCAGCCGCAGCTGGAACCAGCTTCCAGAGGAGATCAGATCTGCTCCTACAGTAGTTACATTCAAATCCAGACTCAAAACACTTCTGTTTAGCTGTGCATTTACTGAATGAGCACTGTGCCACTGTTCGTCCAACTGTTTTTACTGTATTTTATTTTTTATTCCAAACTTTTTTAATTATTCTTATTTTTTTTTTCTCCTATGTAAAGCACTTTGAATTACCATTGTGTATGAAATGTGCTATATAAATAAACTTGCCTTGCCTTGCCTAATATATGTAATAATCATTTTATTGTCCTCAGATCTGCTGATTTACACATAGAAGAAGGATTATGTCTTTACATACACCTGAAACATCAACATAATCACCTGCTTATGTGTGCTGAGGCTATGAGGTACCGAGATGTTGCACCAGAGACAATCAACAAACTACAGACTCTTTTTCAAAGTGGCCACTCTCCCTCCTCTGCTTTAAATACACAGAAATACGACCTTCAGGAGGAAATGGGCGACTCATACGTCTTTGCAGCTGCTGATCACTCGATTTCTCCAGATCTAAGTTTCTGTTTTAGATTAAGTAAAAGAAAAACATACAATTAGAACATTTTAAGAATGTGATCACTATTATCAAGTTAAAGATTATGTGATAATGTTGATAATGTACTTGATATAACGTACTAAATCCTGTGTATAACTGTCATTTCAGGCTGTATTACAAAATTTTTAAGAGGTTGTACGGGGAGTTATCCGGGGACGCCATGCTCACCAGCTTACAGGCATCACTTCAATATTCTGCCATGTTTAAGGCACAAACTGATAGGCTATGTGGTTTTTTAATGTACAAATAAATGTGAGCACTGTGCATTTGTACTAGAAGATAGGCGGTAATTTTGCGTTAATTTGTAAAGGACAAAATACAATGCATAATTTTAAAATCCATAAAATAACTCATTTTACATTCTGTCATGTATGTGCATGTTGACCTCCGGCTTGTTCACATTCTTGCACATAGCGATTCAAAAGAGATGTTTCCCCCCTTTTTAATAAGGTATGATAGAAGTGGTTTAGATTCTTTATTTTGACTACTAATATAGAAAGTTGAAGAGTTAATTGATTATATAAAATTCAATGAAGGGTATAATCTTTGAACCACAGTAGTTATCTGCATGTCTCATCCATGAAGGTGCAACAATGTTGGGGGTTTTGAGAACCAGAACCATGCTAACTGAGCAAGTTTACTATATGACTAAAGAACTTCAGCTATAGTGTGTGTCCCCTTTATTAATATGCCTGGAGGTGGTAAGTAGCTAATAAAAAAAAAAAAAAAAAAAATTCACTCAGTATTCCATGATTTCTAATTCACTACTCTCTCAATTACAATTGAATACAACTGAACTGTATTCAGTTGTGTAGGAATACATTAGTATAGTCCAATACATTATTTAAACTAATTATTATGTAAAAAAAAAAAAAAAGATTTATGTGCCACCCCAGACTGTTTGCTGGCCCCTGGCTGGCCACCCCTATGAAAAAATCCTGGCTCCGCCACTGTCTGTAGGACCAATATTTTATGAAATTTTTGCTCTGTCCCTTTAACTAAAAAAAGTACCTGCACGGTGGAAGCAGTCTATAGTGATTCCAGTGCCATAAAAGCAGAATGTACAGATATTAGATGACTTTAGACCTGTGGTGCTCACATCCTTAGTTATGAAATGTTTTGAAAAATTAGTTAAAGGTGCTCTAAGCGATGTCACGCGTTTTTTAGGCCAAAACATTTTTTTGTCACATACAGCAAACATCTCCTCACTATCCGCTGGCTGCCTGTCCCCTGAACACACTGTAAAGAAACGCGATCTCTGTAGACAGCCCAGGCTCCACACACAGCAATAAAAACAAACTGGGCTAACCCGCTCCACGAAACATAACAAACTGTTCCAGCCAATCACCGCCAAGAAGGACTTGGGGGCGGGGTTTGGGGGGTTAGTGCGCGGATGAGGAGGAGGGAGGGTCGAGCTAGCCTCCGTTTTGTTTGACAATACTTTAAACGTCAACAAGAAGTGACGTCACCCGACATCGCTTAGAGAACCTTTAACCCCTTACTAGTCGGCCCCAATTTTGGCAAGTGAAGCATTCATGACATACCCAAAATAAAAAGGTTGCTGCTCTTAAGTCATTCTGAATAGACACATAACCAACATATATTTAGAAAGCCAACCCTTGAGAGTTTACATTTCAAGACTCAAAATTAATCAGACTGTTATTAATATTGAGATATATAAGCTCAAACATAAAAACAAAAACAACAAATATTAAGAACATATTTATTAAATGTATACAAATATTATGTGAATTTAGGATAGCAACTTGAAACCACAACTAAAGTGTAGCCACAATTGTGGTCATGCTTCATTTAAAATCTGAGGATGATATTTCTAAAATTATGCATTTTATTAAGCCTATTGTGAAACCATGTCAGGAGAGAGTTTATAGAAGTTTTATAGGATGCTAATATAAGATTCTCATCAAATATTTTATTGCCCTGTAAACACCCATTTACAGTCTCTGACTAATGTCTGGCGAGGAGAACTGGCCCATTCATGTTCTTTTCATTTAATCGACCAACCTTTCACACCTATGCCGGTATGAGCCTTAATCTTCATTATTCTTTTATCCTTATTCTTTTGTTTGAATTCAGCCATTATAGCCTATATTGGCCATCTAAACCTCTCTGATCCCACCCTACATGATCAATCCATCTATTATATTAAGTCTTGTTAGAAAACAAACAATTCTTGGAACTTTAAATGCGAATTATTTTTTTTTAAATGATTGTATGAAATGGAATAGCTTCTGTCACAATGATGAGTCTCAAAATCCAAGTGCAAGTGAAACAGTTTATTGACGACGGAACAGACAGGGAAACTCAAAACGCCACGTTTACAGGCGGGCGACCTGGAAGACACAACACAAGAGGAGAGGAACTGGACTGGAGATCAGCAAGGACACAAGGCAGCGACAGGAACAATCTCCTGGATGATCCCTCAGCAAACTGGATGTTCCGTGGAAAACAGCAAGAGCCCGCAAGGAACTAGGACACAGGTACTGGGTGACAGAATACAAAAACATGAACAACGAACCGACACCCTGCATGAAAACCTCCAGCTAGATAAAGGCAGCTAACAAGTAGTAGATTAGTTGCAGCTGATGGCAGTTAGCGTAATCAGCCGGTGCTAAGCAACAAACAAGCACTACACACACACACAACCCCACACCCAAAAACACACCAACAGATATACAAAACGAACACATGGATCGATGAACCGTGACAGTACCCCCTCCCCTAAGAGTGCCTCCTGGCACTCCCAAGAGAGCCTACCTGACGATTGTAATCATCGATAAGGGAGTGATCCAGTATGTCCCTAGCAGGAACCCAACTCCTCTCCTCCGGACCGTAACCCTCCCAGTCCACCAGGTACTGGAATCCGCGTCCCCTCCGTCTCGAGTCCAGAATACGATTAACCGAATACGTAGGCTCCCCGTCTACGAGTCGCGGCGGTGGGGGAACCGGAACCGGCGGATTAAGGTTAGAACGAAAAACAGGTTTCAATTTGGAGACATGAAAGGCGGGGTGAATTCTCCTGTACGCTGGAGGAAGTTTGAGACGGACAGTCACCGGACTAATGACTTTGGTGACCGTGAACGGGCCGATAAATTTAGGAGCTAGCTTATTAGACACGGAACGGAGCGGAATATTCTTAGTAGAAAGCCACACTTTTTGACCCACAACGTACACGGGAGGCTTTGACCGGTGGCGATCGGCCTTAGCCTTAGTGCGCGCCCCCACCTGGAGCAGAGTCTCTCGGGCCCTGGTCCATGTGCGGTGGCACCTCTGGACGAAGGCGTGAGCAGAGGGGACCGCGACTTCAGATTCCAGACTGGGAAAAATAGGTGGCTGGTACCCTACGCTACACTCAAAAGGAGATAGGCCCGTGGATGACACTGGTAACGAGTTATGTGCGTACTCAACCCATGAGAGTTTTTGGCTCCAGGAGGAAGGATTCTGAGAAACCAAACATCGCAACACTCTCTCTAAGTCTTGGTTGGCACGCTCGGTCTGCCCGTTGCTCTGAGGATGAAACCCAGAAGATAGACTGACACTCGCCCCCAATAAACGACAAAACTCTCTCCAAAATTTGGAAATAAATTGGGGACCCCTGTCAGATACCACGTCCATCGGGAGGCCATGTAACCGAAAGACGTGATCTATAACAGCAACCGCTGTCTCCTTGGCAGATGGTAATTTGGGCAAGGGAATGAAATGAGCCGCCTTCGAGAACCGGTCCACTACGGTCAAAACGACCGTCTTGCCCTGGGAGGGCGGGAGGGCAGTGACAAAATCTAGCGCGATGTGGGACCAAGGTCTCAAAGGGACAGACAGCGGTTGGAGTAACCCATCCGGTGGGCGATTGGAAGTCTTACCACGAGCACAGACCGAACATGCCAATACAAAACTCCGAATGTCGCGAGCCATAGAGGACCACCAGAATCGTTGCCTGACCAAAAAACTGGTGCGATTAACTCCTGGGTGACATGCTACGTTGGAACAATGACCCCACCGAATTACGTCGGACCTTGACCCCTCCGGTACAAATAACCGACTCGGTGGACAACCGGGCGGAGGCGTTACCCCTTCTAAGGCCGCAAGGACCTTCGACTCGATCTCCCAAACGAGTGTGGAGATGAATAGAGTCTCCGGTAAAATGCACTCGGGAGTAGACGGGCGTTCGGAACGATCAAAAATGCGCGATAAAGAATCGGGTTTGATGTTTTTAGAACCCGGGCGGTACGAGAGAGTAAAATCAAAACGACCGAAAAAAAGTGCCCACCGAGCCTGCCTGGAGTTGAGTCGTTTTGCTGATCTGATATATTCAAGGTTCTTATGATCAGTCCAGACAATAAAGGGTACCCCTGAACCCTCTAACCAATGACGCCATTGCTCCAACGCTAGCTTGACTGCCAGCAACTCTCTGTTACCAATGTCATAATTACATTCCGCAGGAGACAAACGATGAGAAAAAAACGCGCAAGGGTGTACCTTGTCATCCGCGGGAGAGCGCTGGGAAAGAACCGCTCCTACCCCCACCTCTGACGCGTCGACCTCCACCACAAACTGACGTGAAGGATCAGGGGCTATAAGAATGGGAGCTGAAACAAAGCGGCTCTTGAGGTTGGTAAATGCAGCTTCAGCTACACCACACCACCTGAACGTCGTCTTGGAGGAGGTCAAGGCAGTCAGAGGAGCGGCTAGTTGGCTGAAATTGCGAATGAAACGCCGGTAAAAATTGGCAAACCCCAGAAACCTCTGTAGGGCCTTACGGGAATCTGGAGTTGGCCAATCCACCACAGCCTTAACCTTGTCGGGATCCATGCGCGTCCCCTCGGAGGAGATGATATAACCCAGAAATGGAACCGACTGTGCATGGAACGAACATTTCTCCGCCTTGACAAAAAGCCCATTCTCTAACAGTCTCTGGAGCACTCGTC
Organism: Rhinichthys osculus; assembly: GCA_029959095.1. Classification (NCBI taxonomy): domain Eukaryota; kingdom Metazoa; phylum Chordata; class Actinopteri; order Cypriniformes; family Leuciscidae; genus Rhinichthys; species Rhinichthys osculus. The sequence goes on from JARWKJ010000004.1 coordinate 4,269,411, forward strand.
TGACGTGCTGAACGTGTTCCTGGAGAGAAGAAGAAAATATCAGTATGTCATCCAGGTAGACATATATGAACTGATCTACCATATCTCTCAGTACGTCATTAACGAGTGCCTGGAAAACCGCAGGGGAGTTAGACAGACCAAAAGGCATGACCAAGTATTCAAAGTGTCCCCTGGGGGTATTAAAAGCAGTTTTCCATTCATCCCCCTTCCTTATGCGGACCAAATGATAAGCATTGCGTAAATCCAATTTTGTGAAGATGGATGCTCCCTGCAACCTCTCGAAAGCCGAAGACATCAACGGCAAAGGATAGGTATTCTTTACCGTGATGTTGTTCAACCCTCGGTAGTCAATACAAGGTCGCAGGGAACCATCCTTCTTCCCCACAAAAAAGAACCCTGCCCCCGCTGGAGAAGAGGAAGGACGGATGAACCCAGAGGCTAGAGAATCAGAAATATATTTCTCCATGGCCTCCCTTTCAGGAACGGAAAGTGAGTATAACTTGCCTTTCGGCGGAGACATACCTGCCAGTAAATCTATGGCACAGTCATAGGGACGATGCGGAGGGAGAGAAGCAGCCCGAGACTTACTGAACACTTCCCTCAGGTCAAGATACTCACGTGGCACGTTAGATAGATCCGCGTGTTCATCCTGAAACACAACACAAGACACTGGAGAACACGCAGACATTAAACAAGAAGCATGACAATATTCACTCCAAGACAAAACTGAATTCCTGCACCAATTAATATGTGGGTTGTGGAGTACCAGCCAGGGATGGCCAAGTACCACAGGAGCAGAAGGGGAGTGAATTAAAAGAAACTCAATCTCTTCAGAATGGTTACCAGAGGTAACGAGTCTAATTAGGGCCGTGGAATGAGTGACAGAGGGTAACCGTTGGCCGTTAAGCGCTACTACAGAGATGGGTTGAGTCAGTGTCACCATCGGTATCATGAGTCTCTGAGCGAGGTCAAAGTCTAAAAAATTTCCCTCTGCTCCTGAGTCAATCAGAGCCTCACAGTCAAAGCTCTGAGCAGGAAGTTTTAAACTGACAGTGAGATGAGTAGCAGAAAAAGAGGATTTAGTCAGTGTAGATCCACCCGTCAGTAACCTCTTACCTACTGGCGGGCGCTGGCTTTTACCGGACATTGGAGGGCAATGTGGCCAACGGCTCCACAGTACAAGCACAATCCCTTCTCTCTCCTTCGCTGCTTCTCCTGTTGCGATAGACGAGATCTGCCCATCTGCATAGGCTCCGGACCTGGAAAATACTCTGCAGTTTCCACAGCAGGAAAGGATACATTAGACTGTGCAGTGGCCAGCCACCCTCGCTGTGTTCGCGGTCCCCGTCGTCGTAGTCTCGAATCCACCAAAATGGCTAGGTCGATGAGTCTATCCACCCCCGTGGGTAAATCCATGGCATAGATTTCATCCTTGATATTATCGGAAAGTCCATGTAAAAACATGTCCCATTGAGCCTCCGAATTCCAGCCACACTCCGCAGCCAAAGTGCGGAACTCAATAGAATAGTCCGTCACTGGACGATCTCCTTGACGCAACTCCGCAAGAATTCGCGCTGCGTCCCTGCCGGAAGCTGCGCGATCAAAGACCTTTCTGAGCTCGTGTGAGAATTCATCAAAAGAGTCACAACAGGGAAGTCGCTGTTCCCACACAGTAGTTCCCCAAGTCGCGGCTCTCCCCGATAAAAGTGTGATGACAAAAGCCACTTTAGCCTCCTCAGTAGGAAATGATGAAGGTTGAAGAGAGATATGCAGGGAACACTTAGCCAAAAATGAACGACATAATTTAGGCTCACCGGAATAGAACGCTGGAGGCGGAAGACGAGGCTCAGTAGCACGAATGGTCTGCGCGACCGAAACGGAAGCGCTTGTAGTCACTTGACGTTGCACTGAAGCCGTCTCGGTTCTTAGCTGTTGCAACTGGGTAGTTAATTCGGAGACCTGGGTCACCAATGCCTGGACAGCACGACCCGTGGCCGTCGCCTGTTCCTCCTGTTGTTGCATGCGCACCTCACTCTTCGATAGAATCTCCGTCAATTCGGCCACACTTGCTGGATCCATCGTGGTCGGTTCGTTCTGTCACAATGATGAGTCTCAAAATCCAAGTGCAAGTGAAACAGTTTATTGACGACGGAACAGACAGGGAAACTCAAAACGCCACGTTTACAGGCGGGCGACCTGGAAGACACAACACAAGAGGAGAGGAACTGGACTGGAGATCAGCAAGGACACAAGGCAGCGACAGGAACAATCTCCTGGATGATCCCTCAGCAAACTGGATGTTCCGTGGAAAACAGCAAGAGCCCGCAAGGAACTAGGACACAGGTACTGGGTGACAGAATACAAAAACATGAACAACGAACCGACACCCTGCATGAAAACCTCCAGCTAGATAAAGGCAGCTAACAAGTAGTAGATTAGTTGCAGCTGATGGCAGTTAGCGTAATCAGCCGGTGCTAAGCAACAAACAAGCACTACACACACACACAACCCCACACCCAAAAACACACCAACAGATATACAAAACGAACACATGGATCGATGAACCGTGACAGCTTCTGCAAGCAGGTGCATTAGCACAAGTAGCCTCGAGCTACATGACACAATTTAATGTATTAATATTACACTTTTATTCAAAGTTCACTTTAAAACAACATCGAGTATTTGTATCATATGCCGGTCGCGGATTAAAATGGTTTCAAGTCATGAAAAGATTTTGAAATATGTTATATTTAGCAGTTCAGATGAAGCTATGTGCTAGCCTTTCCTAGCATATGCATTCTGTAAACATTCTGTATTGATATGAAAACCCCAAATCGCACGAAAATCAAACACAAAACACATATTATTTCAATCGTGCATTTATTAGTTCCTTGTTTCGGGTGAAGAGATGTCAGTTTCGCTTTGTTATCACGGATGTCGAGTATGAGGAAGTGTACACATGACGCGTCATGCAGAAGAGGTCACGCTGGACCACGTGAGATGATTGACAGCTGTACAGCGAATGATATAGCTTTGAGGTCAAATGTGACGCGATTCAGGAAGAGACGACACACATCTCGCTCCGTTCGCTGTCTGAGCTCTTTAGATCGCACATTTCAGTGGTAAATGAATAGAAATGTTATTCTTTACGAAGAAATATTTTACTAGCATGTGATAATTATTAATCATTTCTCCAAATATGCGCACCATTGGACTAATAGCCCTGGCGGATGCTGTATATTGTATGTATTTGAACACAAATAAACCGGAGAACACGAGAATTAATGTTTTATGAGTGATGATTTCTATTCAAAATAACGAACATTACAGATTAATTATTTTGCACTCCTGGCATAAATTAAGAAATTAATATCACTGAAAACCAGTTAAATCATAAACAGTGGTCAAACATCGAAGCTGTAGACTTCAACCTTTCTTATGATGCTGCGTTCGTCCAGATCAAATAAGAGTGAGATGTTTTGACAAGTAATGACTTTTGAACAACACTAATCCGGGATCACCAGTGATCCCTGCCTATCAAGGGGTTAAGAGAGAAATTATGCGAAGGACTCAGAGATCTCTAGATCCTCTTCAATTTGCGTACAGGGCTAAACAAGGTGTAGAGGATAGCAACTCTATTACATTTACTTAGCTATTAGATAAGCCGAAAACATTTGTTAAATTACTTTTTATTGATTTTTCATCTGCTTTCAACACCATTCAGCCATATATTTTAGTTGAGAAACTCATTAAAGAACTTGGGGGTGGATTTTAATCTTGTAGGATGGATTTTAAAAACTTCTTCTGAACTTCATCCCTACTTTGGTCTTCGTCCTGTACTCCGTTTGATCAGCACACATGCAACAAGTGTCATTATCCCGAAGCAAGAGCAATGGAAGATTACTGATTCACAGCATTGCCCTGTGGCACTCAAAATATCTTAACTTGTGAACACAAATATCTCTTGAAACCACACAATCGTAAGATTAAACAACAACAGCAAGCATTCCGAGAGCAAGGAAAATAAGTAATGTGAAGAAAATTAATAAACGATTATAAGATTAAATGGAATGATTAAACGATTATGATTAAAGGATTATAAATGAAAAAAGAAAAAAGAAAACACAACAAATGTATCGTAGATCCCTTGAAGAACACACACACAGGTTGCTGTTAAGAATCCTTAGGTCCTTTACATATAAATTTCATTTTGACGGAGCAGTGGTTGTCATTAATATTTGCAAATTTTGTTATATGTGCACAGTCCTCTCCTCCCTCGTGCGTATGTCCTTGCCAGTCATCCGGCTGCCCAGGTCCCCAGTGTCTGTAACCAAAGCCAAAAAAATGCTTATAGAAAACTTATTTTTGTAATGTAATCCCATGTCCATGACCAACAACAACTATTTAAATGGCTGAAAGGTTGTTTAATCAAGTTGAATATACTTAACAATCATTATCTTGAATTGATTGCTTCCTATCCTACTTTCGTTTACAAAGGAAATAATGGAAAATGAATTCGATATCGAAACCTGTGACGGCATAATTCAACTCACACTTTGTCCATGGTGCAATTAGTGTCATCCGCCCATCTCCACTGGCCTGTGTTCTGATCCGTTAGACCGATCCAGTATTCAAATGGTTTGGCCAAATGGGTAACAAATTCCTAGGAGGAGGGATAAAAAAAATACTGAAAGGCAGAATTAAAGGTATTAACCCTTTTCATGCACAGATACCCAGTGGTATTTCCTGTATACACACAATGGTTTACGTAACAACCTCGTTTTCCTGTAGGCATAGTGGTTACAGTGAAAACCTCGTTTTCCTTATAAAATTGTAATATTATAGTTGTAGCTATAGGGATGCTCATAATTAACTGGTTAACCAAGAGCAAGAATTTTGACGGTTAATACATCAGTTAAACGGTTTAAAAAGTAATGCAAGTAATTTTAAAAGTAATTTTTCAAAGACATTTTGAAAACGTTAAACATAAAATTTTGCTTTTAAGAGAAAAACAGGTTGCGTATAAGTTACATTTTATTGTAACATTAAAGTAAAATACCGGTAAATAAAGCGAAATCTCAAAAAGAAACAACAGGGTATCCGCGGGGTCTTGAAAAGTATTAAAAGGTGATAAATCAATTTTGGGAAAATTAAGACCCTTAAAAAGTATTAAAAAAGTCTTATCACGGCTTTATAAAGTCTTAAATTCTGAAAGTATTTTTTCTGAATTAGTTGTCCAACAGTTTGAGTCCCAAAAACATCGTAAAAGTGTGTGAATTTAGTCATTTTTATTAAAAAAACGAACAGGTACATAAAAAACTAGGCTGTTGTGGGTGCGTTCGTAAATTCCCTCTGAGAGCACCAGAGCGGGCGGAAGTTCAAAAGCACAATGTACGCTCTGCCGTTCCCAGTGCGTATTACAAGGCACCGAAATGTTTTAAAGGCACACTATGCAAGAATTGTACCTTAATATAACAGCTTCAAAATCATTTCGGTGGTAAACAAACTCATAGTAGGGCGAATCATCCTGGTAGTAAAGCTTGGGGGGGACGCCGCTGGAAAAACCAGCAATGCAAGTTTGAGAGGAGCGCCCCCGACAAATCCCGCGAGAATCACGACATGCTTTACGGCAACGACGTCACACACATCAACAACAACATATGAAACATGAAGACACTTGCGCACATTTCAGACGTGATACTCGACGATGGAAAAAGCAAAGAAAACGCGATCGGAAGAGACTAGGAAAAGGAAAAGATAATCTGACCGCGTGAGGAACCAAACAAGAGTCCCACTCGGTCAGGCTTTTCCATAGATGGGGCTTTTCACTCGTTGGCGCGAGCTAAAAAGCAGCACTGGATGCAACAGTGATGCTGACCTGGCGATCTTGTTGATGGACTAGTAAGTAAATATTTCTAAGTTTGTGTGCATTTTATTTTGTGATTTCACCGGAATGAATAGAGAGAGTCCGCAACGGCGATAGATTGAAGAGCGCGTCCGAGTGGAGACTGCGTGCGCGCCGCCACATGGGGGGACCAGACGTCCCGAAAAATTCGTGACAGTCCCGAAATCTAAGCTGTTGTCCCGAATCCGGCCCTAATTGTCCCGAAAATTATACTAAAGCAAAATCTTGAGTAGTTATTGTCTGATAAAATATTAAAAACTGTCCGTGGAGGTTGAGTCGGCCCCCGCCGGCGGCTCATTGGCTGCAGCATCTTTTCTGTTTCTTTTTTTTTTAAAGTTCTACAAAGATGTAGGCGTGAATTAAGATATACATTGATAAGCAAATTTTCATTCATTCGTTTCGTTGTCATGGCTGGTGTACCGGAACCACAACACGCCGTTTTTTAGTGGCAGACTAAAGACTAATGACAGACTGTTGATCTTTGAAAAAAAAATTTTGGTTCAGGTTTGAAATTCATTATCTTTTATTATAGGCTATGTAGTCTAATATCATAGTAGGCCTACCCATAAACAACCCCTAGATCTCGTATTTAAAGGCACACTATGCAAGATTTGTACCTTAATATAACAGCTTCAAAGGGGTGTCAGGCCGTGAGTGCAGAGATGCTCTGGTGAGTGGTATTTAGACAGTAACGTTAAATACAAGTACTCCACAGCGACTCTAGGGGTCACTGCTTGACAAAAAACGGAATTCCTGCATAGTGTGCCTTTAAGAGAAGGTTGATGAACGCATGAACAGAATGGGGAAGTTTTTTAATAAACTTTGCTTTGATTTACTATCCCAGCCTATTTGTTTTTGTTTTTTGTATTAGAGTGGTCTATAGTCTTTATCACAAACTAAAACTGTTAAGTTAAAAGTATCACTGATGTAAATGGTTACAGCTTGAAGTGGCGGTGAGGTATTAAAAAATATTGAGAAGTTCTTGAAAAGGTATTAAAATTACTTCAAGATTCCTCCATATACCCTGACATAGCTATAGGCTATTTTAGTTCTCCTACCGCCACAACAAATCCTTTAAATGTTACAATATTCAGAACGGAACAAGAATGAAAAATAAAAGTAGCTTTATCAACGTCAAGACAAAACAAAAGCATTTAAAGCGAAAACAGAAACCTGCGTTGGGCCAACGTAGCCTGACTCTCTCATTTGGCACGATGTTTCCATATTTGCGATGTATTTGGATGCTGAACTTATTTTATAAACTAGGCTTTGTACTTCACACGTGTTCAAATATCCACGCAAAACATCATCCTTCACATGCTCAGAAATGTGCGTGGCATAATAACACCACAGTGGGACAGGTTGTACATTTTAGGACATGAAAGCATAGACAGTGCATTAAATGTGCAGTTTGTAATTTTTAGCGGCTTCAAGTGGTGAGTTTGCGAATTGCAACCAACTGAAGTTAAGGTGGCCGACAGGAAATGATGTCGTCGCAATGAATGGTTGGTCTTTAAGGTCTTTACACCACTGAAAACATAGTTAAGTACACTACCGTTCAAAAGTTTGTGGTCAGTGAGCATTTTATTTTTATTTTTGGAGGAAAGAAATCAATACTTTTATTTATCAAGGACAGTAAAGACATTTATAATGTTACAAAATATTCTATTTCAAACAAATGCTGTTCTTTTGAACTTCCTATTCATCAAAGAATCCTAAAAAAAAAAAAAAAAAACTGTACAACTGACAGACCAACAACTGTTTCAACATTGATAATAATAATAAATGTTTCTTGAGCATCAAATCCTCATATTATACTGATTTGTGAAGGATCATTTGACACTGAAGACACTGACACTGGTGATGCTGAAAATTCAGCTTTGATCACAGGAATAAATTACACTTTACTATATATTCACACAGAAAACAGCTGATTTACACTGGAATAATATTTAATACTATAACTGATTTTTGTTGTATTTTTAATCAAATAAGCGCAGCCATGGTTAGCAGAAGAGAATTATTTTAAAAGTATTTAAAATCGTACCGACCCCAAACTTTTGAACGGTAGTGTATATGATATTGCATTTCTGTCAACAGATCCTATTTTAAACAATGCACCTACAGTGAAATATATTTCATTTATATATAATTTTATTCAGTTTTTTGTTGATTGACGCTACTGCATGATGTGACTTGCTGTTATTTGCACATGCAAAACAAAAGCCCTAAAAAACAAATGTTGGTATTTTTAATGCGTCACAGACACTAATCCATTCTATTTAAAATTTAATTCTGATTTAAAAATCTTGTAAAGCAATATGAGAGGTAATAAAAAAATAGGTGGTTTCTCACAGTGACCACTACGCCTGAAAGGGTTAAGGAAAAGTGTGTGTGTGTGTGTGTGTGTGTTACTCACCCACTCCTCCTTAGAGCCTTCTTCTGTTTTTAAGAGTAACGCGCCCTGCTCTTCGCAGTAATCTTTTGCTTGGGTCCAGTTCATTGAGTGACTAGAGAACAGGTAACAGCTGTTGCTGAACTGGATCCACTCAGTTCCAGTACAGCCGGATGTAAGTGCGTCTATAAGAGGACAAGACTAAATTAACACTTTATTTCCCAGACAAAACATTCTGTCATCATTTACTCCACCTCTCTCTGAGACACTCGGTTAGTCAACTCCTCTTGTGATTCAATCAAGGGTTTTACGACACAACACCATTTGCATTGCAAATTTTCATTTTAAATCTCCATATAAACCCTGGGCATGACAAGTGATCTCTGTAGGGAAGTTTAATTAATATTTCGCTGTATTAATGTTCTATGATTTTAATACCGTCTGAATCAAACACATCCGAGTTTTTCCTCACCCAACCTCACCCAGCAAATCACTTACTGTTTTTCATTTTATGCAAATTAACATAATTTAATCCTGCTCAGAATGTCTGTGATTATTGTATATTATTTCTTTGGACCATTACAGATTTAGAGTTTGTTGCCAACAAAATAAAAGCATTAAAACAGAAACTGCACAATATTGCACCTTTAATTTAGAGTCTACTCACTGGTTAATGATAGTTTATAAGACAAAGATTGAACTACTGATCTCAGTTCCTCCACTGTATTCTTCACGTCCTTCAGTGAGCTTGACAATTCCACTTCAGCCGGAGACAAAAGCCAAACAGAACAATATATCAGCCTGATTACCTCCAATATAAGAAAAGCACAATTCTGAAGAACATGATATTTCATGAATACAGTTAGAATTTTTTTAATTACTTTGTGTATGTTGAAAAATCAGAGGAGACCTAACCCTGTCCCGGGTGAGGAGTTGAAACCTAAGAGATGTTACCGCAGTGTCCAACTTGTCCATCAGATCCTTTTGGTGTTCTGTAGGAGAAAGAAATATAAATATACAGCTTGTCTTAAATATGAGGATTATTCAAAGCTGAATGTACGTCCAGCACTCACCCAGGATCTGTTGGTTGTCCTCTTGTTTTGATGCGAGTGAACTCAGTGACGAGCCGAGATCAGTCATCAAGGTCTCAATATTAGACAACTTCTTTTTATGCATTTCTTATGGAGAGTAAGAGGGACAAATGATAAGTAATAATTCTTATGCACTTATCAAATCTTAGAGTATTTGCAGTTTCAAAGAGAAGAGATTTTTAACAATCATGCCCTGCTGAGAAACTTAAAGGGATAGTTCACCCAAAAATGAAAATGATGTCATTAATGCCTCTCCCTCATGTCGCTCCAAGCCCGTCAGACCTCCGTTCATCTTCAGAACACAGTTTAAGATATTTTAGATTTAGTCCGAGAGCTTTCTGTCCCTCCATTGTAAATGTGTGTACGGTATACTGTCCTTGTCCAGAAAGGAAATAAAGACATCATCAAAGTAGTCCATGTGACATCAGTGGGTTAGTTAGAGTGTGTTGAAGCATCGAAAATACATTTTGGTCCAAAAGTAAGAAAAACTACGACTTTATTCAGCATTGTATTGTGTTCCGGTTCTGTTGTGGATCCACGTTCAGTGCCGCTGCTGACGTGTGTCTGGTGTGTGTGTGTGTGTGTGTGTGTGTGTGTTCCGGTTCTGTTGTGGATCCGCGTTCAGTGCCGCCGCTGACGTGTGTCTGGCGTGTGTGTGTGTGTGTGTGTGTGTGTGTGTGTGTGTGTGTGTGTGTGTGTGTGTGTGTGTTCCGGTTCTGTTGTGGATCCGCGTTCAGTGACGCTGCTGACGTGTGTCTGGTGTGTGTGTGTGTGTGTGTGTGTGTGTGTGTGTGTATTCTGGTTCTGTTGTGGATCCGCGTTCAGTGATGCCGCTGACGTAAGACGCCGCTGACGTGTGTCTGGTGTGTGTGTGTGTGTGTGTGTATTCTGGTTCTGTTGTGGATCAGCGTTCAGTGCCGCTGCTGACGTGTGTCTGGTGTGTGTGTGTGTGTATTCTGGTTCTGTTGTGGATCCGCGTTCAGTGCCGCTGCTGACGTGTGTCTGGTGTGTGTGTGTGTGTATTCTGGTTCTGTTGTGGATCCGCGTTCAGTGACGCTGCTGACGTGTGTCTGGCGTGTGTGTGTGTATTCCGGTTCTGTTGTGGATCCGCGTTCAGTGCCGCCGCTGACGTAAGACGCCGCTGACGTGTGTCTGGTGTGTGTGTGTGTGTGTGTATTCTGGTTCTGTTGTGGATCCGCGTTCAGCGCTGACGTAAGACGCTGCTGACGTGTGTCTGGTGCATGTGTGTGTGTGTGTGTGTGTGTATTCGGGTTGAAATAAATATGGCTGGGCAAAAAAATGCGTCAGCAGCGTCTTACGTCAGCGGCGTCACTGAACGCGGATCCACAACAGAACCGGAATACACACACACACACACACACACACACACACCAGACACACGTCAGCAGTGTCTTACGTCAGCGGCGGCACTGAACGCGGATCCACAACAGAACCAGAACACACACACACACACAACACACACACACCGGACACACGTCAGCAGCGTCTTACGTCAGCGGCGGCACTGAACGCGGATCCACAACAGAACCAGAACACACACACACACACAACACACACACACCAGACACACGTCAGCAGCGTCTTACGTCACACACACACACACACACACACCAGACACACGTCAGCAGCGTCTTACGTCAGCGGCGGCACTGAACGCGGATCCACAACAGAACCAGAACACACACACACACACACACACACACACACCAGACACACGTCAGCAGCGTCTTACGTCACACACACACACACACACACACCAGACACACGTCAGCAGCGTCTTACGTCAGCGGCGGCACTGAACGCGGATCCACAACAGAACCGGAAGACAGACACACACACACACACACACACACACACACACACGTCAGCAGCGTCTTACGTCAGCGGCGGCACTGAACGCGGATCCACAACAGAACCAGAATACACACACACACACACACACACACACACACACACACACACACGTCAGCAGCGTCTTACGTCAGCGGCGGCACTGAACGCGGATCCACAACAGAACCAGAATACACACACACACACACACACACACACCAGACACACACACACACACACACACACACACACCAGACACACGTCAGCAGCGTCACTGAACGTGGATCCACAACAGAACCGGAACACAATACAATGCTGAATAAAGTCCTAGTTTTTCTTACTTTTGGAGCAAAATGTATTTTCGAGGCTTCAACACACTCTAACTAACCCACTGATGTCACATGGACTACTTTGATGATGTCTTTATTTCCTTTCTGGACAAGGACAGTATACCGGACATACATTTACAATGGAGGGACAGAAAGCTCTCGGACTAAATCTAAAATATCTTAAACTGTGTTCTGAAGATGAACGGAGGTCTGACGAGCTTGGGACGACAAGAGGGAGAGGCATTAATGACATCATTTTCATTTTTGGGTGAACTAACCCTTTAAATCATGCAAACATTCATTGCATTAAAGATTTGACCTCAAACAGACATTAGTTGTCACATTTTTCATGGAGGACATTTATGTTTAAACTTTGTTCTAAAAAGATTACAAAAGATCATGCATTATCATCCTCCTGATACTTCAGTTTTTAAAAAATGTATCCATAAATGGCCTAATAAAACAAAATAAAACATCAGTGTTAAAGTAGTCAAGACACTAACCGTTGGCCATTGTGTTACTTGATCCAGACGTGTTCAAAGATGAACTCAGACTGGACACTATGTTCTGCAGCTCAGAAACCTTATTTTCTAAGTCACCTGCCAAAAACAAACAAACAAAAAAACAGTTGTTATTAAAAGTCCATTACCGAAACTGATCTGTGATGATGATGATGATGAAGAAGTTCCCACCTGTGATCTGAAAGTCAGATTTGACTGAGGTGAGATCAGAAGTGTGGCTGCTCATCCAACTCTCCAGCATTGAGAACTTTCTTTCTTGATGCGAAACTTCAAACCAAAATAAACAAACAAACAAACAAACAAACTATTTTTAATATTCACATGCTAATTCAAATAGTGTATTAAAGCTCAGAGCAAAGCAGTTCAGTTCATATCACAATTCAAGCAGTTTAGTAGCAATACACTAAAGAGTTTTTCCTTTAACCCACTCACAGATGACAGAAGTCATGATGAGGAAAATAATCATGCAAACTGTTCCTAGAAGCACAATGATGCCAGTTTGTCTGTTACATGAGCGACCTGCAGAAAACAGACACAATCCTTGATTCATTTATATTGGTAATATCACATATACAATGTCGACATGTAATAATTTAATTTTGCAATGCCATGTTTTAATTCTTTTTGCATTTGTCCTCACATTTTGAGATATCATTCATGACTGTAGCAAAATGGTGCCGGAACAAGTGACATACCCAAGTTTATACTTAGAAGTTTGTTTCAATCATCATATACAAGCAGTAAATAAAATAAAAAAGTTTTTCAATTTGTCTTATTTAACTTGCTATTTGGTCTTTCTACTTGTGCAACTCTGTAAAAAAAAAATATATATATATATATATATATATATATATATATATATATATCCATAATTAGCATGAACATGATTAATTGTTGAAGCTCACTGGTTAAAAGAGATGATATCCAGTATGGAGAAACTGAGGAAGAAACATTCACAATTCCAATTACATTTTAAATATAAAAGTTGCTTTTGAAATAATGATTTAAAAAGTCTGTCATTAAAATAAATGTAATTGCGAAACATTTTCCATTTCACTCATGCTGTAAAAGCCTAAATTAATGCTTTAAGATTCTCCAACTGAATGTGATATTGTAAATCTTCCAAACCTCTCCAAAATGATTTCTTTGGTTCACAGTCCATCTCCATTCTAACGTATTCTTCAGAACAATCCATTTTCTATAAAAAGGGACCAAAAAATGTGAGCAAATTTAACAGTCACTTGCTTCTTATAGTTGAAATTAAAAACACCACCTCCTATATATGAATAATTTATCATGTCCCTTAAAAAAAAAAAGTCACTTCCACATTCTGAGGAACTGATATTTAGGGTATTCAGGCTAGGAAGATTATCTTTATTTTTTATTTATTTTTTTTGCATGTACTTTTTCTTCTTGTCATGTCTACTTTAAATCATGCAATTAGTTGATTTGCCACCATGCAATTTATTGGTATTTTTTTAATAAGACTGTAGTTTTACAAGACTTCCCCTTTCTCCCCACCCAAATGAAAGTGTCCCATTTCATGGATCTAGTTTTTAATTTCTGCTGCGTTCCAAATCGCCTACTTATACTACGCCCTAAAAGTATGTACTCGTTTTGTGAAGAAAAAGTACATACTTTTGAGTGTGTAGCAAAAGAGTAGGCAAGCTTTGGGACATACTACTTCGTCATCTTTAACGGACAGATCTGTCGCGTGCACTGCCCTGTCAATCAATCATCTCTTCACAGTTAAAATCCTCCATTTAATCTAATATAACTTCTTACCATTTCGGAGAGAAATGTTGTCGCACTTTCATCTGCCAGTCATGGGTCTTTCATGCCGAGACTCTCCTCATGTGTTTGGAATTTGAATAAAATAATGTATTTAAAAGTTAATGGCTAAACATATCTTTGCAAAAGTTCACAATGCTGCTGCAGATGCAATATAATGTGGACAACATTAAATAAATACATTTTCATCAGGTTAGATACTGATAATTAATCACTCAAACCCCTTTATCTAAACCTCTCTACATAACCGCCGGACTCGAGCGTCCTCCATGTCTGTAGTTTTTTAACACTTTCACTCGTGTTTGTAGTTCTAACCGAATCCTCGTCCAACGCGCGATGGGTTGTGGGCAATATCAGTGTGCATCGATCTGCACTCGTCTGCACTAGTAGACCATCCGGGTATCGAAACACTCATTTCAACATACTACGATTTGGGACGTAGGCCTACTAATTCTATTTTCGAATAGTATATAGGACGGATAGTACGCGAATTGGGACGCAGCAGCATTCGTCTCATTTAACTTGCTATTTGGTCTTTTTACTTGTGCGCCTCTGTAAACGACTTCATTCTTTCTGAAGGCTGTGGGGAATTTTCCTTTCTAGCATTTAAAATAGCTCTTCTAAATCATTTAGCTGAGTGAGCAAAACACTGCATTTGTGCTGAGCTTGAACTTTCAAACATGTAAAAATATCCAGAATTAGGGAAGCGAGAGTAATTCATACGTAAAACTTGATCTGTAACTGTTCTAAGGATAATTTAATATTGAGCTGCTGGGCAAATAAAGACAGAATGTACAAATGAACAGAAGCAATAAGATGCTATTAGGAGCATAACGTGTGAGTCTGCCCTGAATAATCCTGCATCTTACTTTTAATACAGATACATGAAAATACTAATCATCAATCATGCAATCACTCAGTTTACTGATAAGGAATTATGTAAAGTAAATACAAGTTTAACGCCACATTTGTGGGTATTTGACCTCATTCCTAGAGTTAGAAAAACTGGAAGTGTACAGGGCCATGAAATAAACATTCAAATACACTCAAAAGCACAGCTAAAAACGTATCCATTATACATGCTCTCAGGAGATAGTGACACTAATTTGTTTAATGACCTTCGTTGTACATCAAGTCGTTCGACTTCCATGTCATGACCATGAAACACTGTGGAAAATACTTTCATAATGCATGCAATACAAATGTGTGAACCAGAAAAGAACTGTTTACCATCCACACAGAAAAGGGGTCTCACCTCAAAAAAGACTTAAAATATTACAGATCAAATAAACTTGCTTTTTAAATTCACAAAAAACACAAGCGTCCCATTTTTTTCCTGCAGCATTTTCTTGAATTGTGTGTACCTTTAAAAAAAAAGATGTAAAATATTGTAATTTGATATAAAGTGTAAATTATACATGATTTAATTACAATAAATTTTAATTAAAAACCAATACAGTACACAAAAAGAATCCAAACCAAAGTTTTATTGGAAGAAAAGGCCACAAGCACAAGCTCATTCTATAACACTGAGTACGTAAAGGACGTGCGTTCATTTCAGGTGGAGCGCTTCTGTAATTCATGCGAGTGAACAGAAAGAGACTTCTGCTTCTGGAATGAATGCAAAAACAAGAAAAAAGCAGAGACAACTGTAAAAAAAAAAAAAAGTATTAAAATGGAGAGAATAAAACTGGAGCTCTAAAAGAAGTCCACATCATCTGGAGCGTCTAAATCACGATATTCAATGATATTGCGAGGATCCCCACGCATCATTCTGGAAAAGACAGACGAAAAGGACATTTTATTAAAGCTCATCTATTAAGAGCTTAATTCAATACCACTCCTGTGTCCTCACTGCACTCAAATAAATCAAAACTGAAATACAAATCAACTCACCGATTGTTTCTAGGTTTTCCGGGGTACCCGCCTTGCCCGCGGAAGTTGTCGTAGTTGCCCCTGCCGCCGCCTCCATACTGGTTCGGTGGGTAAGGAGGACCGCCTGTTAAAGGTTGGAGAAACACCTCAATATGGCATAATTCAACATTGAAAAAGGTGACCGGGTTTAGATAAAAAAAAATTAGATTTACTGATGCACTGGATTGAAATGGCCTGTTAAATGCACAAGTTAATTAGCACTGCAAATTGATTATGGAAAACAGAATTTTTTAAAACCCTGCCATGTTGTAAATTCTCGGGATGTGCGATATATCGGCAGATATATCAATTTTTTAATGTTATCTTTATCGGCCCGATAAGAAAAGTTGGCCTATATATATATATATATATTAGGGCTGTCATTTAAACACGCTATTAACGGCGTTAACGCAAACCCATTTTAACGGCGCAAATTTTTTAATCGCGGGATTAACGGTCTGTTTGGCCTAGCAAACTTTGTCGTTTTTTTCACATGCTTTTGCAACAGAACGGCATGCGCGGCCCTGCGCTATGAAACCCATTCATTTCAATGGCTTGCGCCGCGCGAGGACGTTTTGTTGCTTCGTCGACTAAAGCGCAAGCGGATCTAGCTAGACCGGAAACAAAACAACAGGCACGACGCGCACAAAATAGTAGGTTAACGTTAAGTTGAGTGGATGACGAGCGCGAGACGCCGAAATGGACGCCAATAAGATTCTGAATGGAAAGTTTACTTTTAAAAAGTTGCCAAATGGTCCATTGACGAGACCAAAGTGATCTGTGTGTTTTGTCGTTGTGAACTGAGCTATCATCATCGCAGCACGTCCAGTCTGAAATACCACTTGATGATGGCCAAGCACGCACACACACACGCACGCAGTATTTCTTTCACCCTTTTATTGATGGACAGTGTGAGAGATTATTTGCTCCAAGTGAGAATGTTAGTGTGAAATTGAACACAGTATATGCCGATGTTGTTTTCAATAAAAAAACATTTGCACAAAGCAAGCCGATCCACTTTTCCATGTTGATAAGAGCATTAAAATGAGAAAAAAAAGAATGGGACAAAAAGAAATCAAGAGACATTTAGAATAGATAAAAATGTGCGATTAATCGCGAGTTAACTATGACATTAATGCGATTAAATATTTTAATCGTTTGACAGCACTAATATATATATAAGCTGATAAATGTATAATTTCCTTCAGCTGAGTCACTTCAGATGCGACTATTCAACATGATGGTTTTGAATTGCTTGAAATATGATTGGAATCACTTCAAAAAGGAAAATACAGTTACGTGCAACACAAGTCTGTCATATAGTCTACATAACATTATAACGAGAACATTATAATGGTGTGCTTGGGACATGACTTTAATGGTGAGACTTGTTTTTGCAATCAGGCTCTCAAATTATAAAAAAATACTTGGATTTAGATTTATCGCCCAATATATCAGATATCTTCTTTCACATTTAAAGAATTATCGTATCGACCAAAATTTTCATTTCATAAATTCTCTAGTAAATTAATATCTCTAGTAAATTCTGTACAGAGAACCTGAGCGAGCATTAAAGCTTCCACATACTTTTAAAAGGAAAAGCTAGTTGTACCATAATTGTTGACCAGAGATAAAAAACTGAGATGGCATTAAAAATTGATTTGCAATTGCATCACGCCTCCCAGAAGATGCCAAATGATTCCCACCCTTGCTAACAACCACTCACTGTAGATATACTTCTTTAATAAACAGAACACACACCTCCATAACCCATAACTGGAGGTCTGGGCTGGCCGAAGCCCATGAGACCTTGAGGAGCCTGAGGTGGGAATGGAAGACCTCCGGGGGAAAGCACTCCTAAAGAGAGAAAGAAAACGTTCATATCTCAAACTTCTGATAACACAATTTATTTCAGTACCAAATCAACAAGATCGACAGACGCACAGATAAAAATTGGAGCAGAAACTTTTAAAATTTCTAGTAAAATTACAAAGAAACAGCAGGTAACATTTAAATTAAATGTGAAATTGAAGTAGAAAAACTGAAATGGTATTTTCTTGTAAAACTTACTCCAATAATCTTCATTTACAACTTCAAAAAACTTTTTTTTCTCTCAGCTTGCTTTACCTTGTCCTGGACCTGGAGGAGGTGGCGGCTTCATCTCTGGGATGGAGGGTCTTTTCGCATCCATCAGGAAGTTGTTGAAAAACACCACCTCTTTCTTTACCTCCTCAATCTTGTCACCATGTTTGTTTAGGATGTGCTTCCTCACAAACTCTGGGCCCTTGAGAGAGAGAGATTGATTGATTTTTGATTAATTTAGTAAAAAACAAACATCCTCCTCACGGCTACCAGATGAACTACTAAATGAACAAAGGATCACGATTTTTTAAATCACACACCTTAAACTTTTTGCCACTTAGAGGACAAAGCCACTTGTCTTTGCCCAGTTCCTGTGTGTTGGCCAACACAAACTTTTCAACTTCCTGTTCTGGATCTTTGCGGCCCATCTTCGCCGCCTCATCTTCAGACAGGCTTTCCTTCACGCTGAACAAGTGTCCCAGCTTCTCTTCAAATGTCTTTTGCCAGTCAGACACTACAAGATGGTCGAAAAAGCAGTGAAATTTTTTTCAGTTACATTTCTTTGAAATTTGTTGCGTCAAACAAACAGCTCGTCCTGCCCTAAACTTTTGGGAATTGGTTGCGCCAGAAGTTGCTTAATTCTTTTTAATGTCAAGCACATCATGTGCTTTATTTTCTCAATCATCCGCGTCAACAAATTTAAGCAGACATGCACTTTACAACTAAACATACCCACAACACAGCAAAATCTCTTTAGACAATTAATACCACAATAATCACCACAATACATATCATTAGAGGTGTAACAATATATCGCAATACAAAAATGCAATTATATGTATATCGTGTGTATAGTGGCAATATATATAGTGTATAGTTCACCCACAATGAAAATTACTGTGAGAAAAAAAAGTTAGTTTAGTTTTAGTGTCAGCACTACATTAAACTACTATATATCATGTTTAATATAATGTAATGGGGAATATTTGTGGGTTCTGATAATGCCAAATGTCTGATGTTACCAGTAAAAAGTGGCCAACATAATTTAAAAATATACTGTATCTAGTCCAGTGGTTCTCAACTCCAGTCCTCGGGACCCACTGCTCTGCACATAGGCCCCGTTCACACTGCAGGCAAAAGTGGCCCAAATCTGATTTTTTGGGGGTCAAGTGACCAGGTCAGATTTCTTCAGAGGTAATGTGAACACTCAAATCTAGCCCAGATCTGATTTTTTCAATGCGGCCGCAGTGTGAACAATCAAGGCGGATTTGATGCGACTTTTACGTCAATCTACGTCGTCATTTGTCACAATTATGCGCCGGCGAAGCCCTAGACACAACAGACACAGACAGTAGCCTAACATTAAAAACTTGACTAGATATGGAGAACAGCGATGAAGCGAGTCAATGAGAGTGAGGTGTTAGATCTAAGTAGTATATGGGGAGATACTTCAATTCAAGCTAGAAGGACCTACCGTAACCGCTCCGTTTTTGAAAAAATTGCTCACGAAATGGAAGAACTTTAGTGCAACCGTGTGGTGCGTCTGATGTCATTGTTATTGTTCTTTTGCGCATGCCGGTTAGTTTGAAACCTCAAACAGTTCACATTGCAATCAGATATAGGTCACATTTTAAAAGGTAATGTGAACAGCCAATCAAAAAATCGGATCTGAGCAAAAAATCAGAATTGAGCATTAGGACTTGCGGTGTGAACGGGGCCTTTGTATGTCTCTCTTATCTGACACACTCAGTTCAGTTCATAGAGTCTATCCTAACGAGCTGAGGATCTGAATCAGGTGTGTTAAATAAGGGAGACATACACAATATGCAGAGCAGTGGGTCCCGAGGACTGGAGTTGAGAACCATTGATCTAGTCAGTACAAGCAAATATTTTTCTAAAATAATTCTGAATTTTCAGCTTCAGAATCATGATTTTTCTTAATTATTATTCTGGTGTCACCATTGTCCAGTGTATTAGGTTACCAGCATTAGGTTACAACCAAGTTCAAGCTTATTCACTTCCACCCCCAATGAAATACCAAATTTAGCATTTTTAATCAACAGTACATTTTTTGTTAACCGTTTACCAAATGTCTTGGAGTATCGCGAGTTCATTATCGTGATATGCATCAAATCGTGACATGATGATATGTAGGGGTGTAACGATACCCTCATCATCATCACACCCAGCTCTAAGAGAAAGTATTTTAAAGCTGAATAAACTACACACTTCTACACTAGTCATAATCTTAGAGAAAGCAGCGCTCACCTTCTCTGTGAGTAATGCGGTTGGGGGGAATCGGCCCTCGCACATGGATAATGCCACAGCGGTTCGGCATCTCATCCTCACTCGGGTACTCACAGGTGTTGTAATAATCAATAGAGTGTACGATACGCAGATAGAAGAGGAGACGATCCAACACCTGGGAGAAAAACAAAACATATTACACGATGAAATTTTAGCACAAGAATTCCGCTTATGACAATAATGAGAATCATTTATAAACCTGGAATGGTCCTAAAAAATAGGCTTAGTTTTCTTATTATTAGTGTGAAATGTGTGCTGGACATTTAAAGCATCTTTCAGACCTTGACAAGTTTCTCATCTCTCTCCACAGTAATCTCGGTGGGGTTTCCCTCTTTGGATCCCTCCTCGGAGTCGGCTCCTCCGGCACTTCCCAGAAGCTCTTCCTCCTCTGCGCTCACTTCCTCTATGAGGTAATCAGTGATGTTTTTCAGGATGGGGTTCTGAGCAGGGATCTTCAGAAAAGTGGAGGGAAAACATTTAAAAAAATTTTTAGATAAAAGCTCAGTTAAGATGTTACCTAAAATGACTACCAAAACCAAAATTAAATTCGTAATTTACTTGAAAACTCAAACCAAAATTAGTTCAATCATCAATCAAATTGATTTAATAATCAAAACTATACATTTACAGTCAAACCAAAATGTATTCAGACACCATGCTATCCTCACTTACATAAATTAACTATAGTTTCCTGCACCCAATAGTAAGAAAATATAAAAATATTTATCTGGTGTCTGAATATTTTTTGGTTTGACTGGACAAACATTTAAACTTCACATAAAGCATTTTTTATATAAATTCTAATATAATTCCAACTCCAATGTTTTTATTTGACAAGCTACAGAGAGTTAATTCCTGAGGTAAACGTAACGTTACTTGACATTGTTTACAAGCTATTTTACTGACATCTTTCCGCAGTTGAAACACTAATTGAATTAATACTCGTGTAACTGTAAGCTCAGTGCTAACAAAGTGTCGCCGCAAGACAGAGCGATTTAGTGCACGCACTGAGACGAGAGAGGTATGCATCAACTCGTCTTAGTTAAGGGAATAACAGTTTAATATGGAAAAATGGTGGAGTATTGCCTTTAGAATTCGAATTTGCTTATATTGCAGAAAGAAATTCAAATTGAGCTTTTCAGCCATTTTGACAGCCCTAATCCACATTGTGTGCATGAAATACACACTGAGAGTCAAAACACATCATTCAAACATCACTGACTCAGCCCTGCAAAACAATTTCAGCCAAAAGCGAAAATTGCAGTTTCAACCGAAATTCGAGTCCGAGGTTGTGCAAGTGAGATTACCTCTAGAGGGGCCGTCTCTTCTCTGGGTTTGTGGCTCCAGAGTCTCTCTCGGTCATCCAGTGCATGGATCAGTTTAGCAGCCATCTTGATGTCATTACGGAGAACCTGCTTGTGCTGAGTCATTCCGTTCACATTACGCACACGACGCGCCAAATCTCGGTTGACTCCGGGAGCCAACTCACAGTCCCGCAGCTGGACAAAGAGGAACAGGAGGAGAGGATGAGCGAGACGTTTGCAATGCATGATGGTTCGTCAGGCTGATGGTTCTAGAACTCACCCGGATGTTCTGCAGGTTCCAGCAGATTTCTTTGATGTTCACACCTCGGTCGAAGGTCACCCAGCAACGCCTAAAAAACCTGGGCCACACAGAGATGAGAAATGTACTTCATTTTAACCCTTTAGAACCGGCTGTGTCGTCGCCGACACAGACCAGCAAGCTGTATTCATTGTACCGTAACTCTTCAACCGTTTGCACTATCAAAACCATTTTCGGCGTTATACGGCTTATTACGGTAATTCCATGCTTTCCGTCAGCAAATGACAGCAGCTTTCTGACAGAGCGGGAAGGAACGATTTGAACAGAGAGATACGAAGCGCGGCAGGTTAGAGTGTTTTGGATTGCATAAAATAATAAAAGAAACTAACAAATACATGGCGAAAGAAGTGGTAGACCGCAGAAGAGGGGATTGGGATGATTTTTAATGAAACTTGTCGAGGCGGATGGCCGTTACTCTTTCAC
The DNA here is from genome assembly GCA_029959095.1 of Rhinichthys osculus. Lineage (NCBI taxonomy): Eukaryota > Metazoa > Chordata > Actinopteri > Cypriniformes > Leuciscidae > Rhinichthys > Rhinichthys osculus. The sequence goes on from JARWKJ010000004.1 coordinate 4,291,643, forward strand.
TTATCTTAGCATGTGATGTATGCATGTTTATGTGCCTATGAATGGACGCATTTGTATTGTATTGTAATACAAATGTATTGTATTGTATTGTTTAAATTTATTTTTGTCTATTTAAATTCTATTTACAAACTCACCACACATAATAATGGTCAATAACTGTAATTTGTTGAAAGTTAATCTTTTTCTAAAAAAGATGACACCTTGCACATGAAGATAGCACATTGTTTTAGAATTTTAGTAAAAAAAAAAAAAAATCAAAATATGGGAAAAACACCTATTTTAGCTCCAGGTTGTAAAGGGTTAATACGTGAAAGGAGATGTGGGAACTTTAAAATGGAGTATAAAATGCTTCACTACATTTTTTTATTATATATATATATATATATATATATATAGGCACATATAAATGAATATTAATTTAGTAAAAAGTTTGGGGGAAAAATAAAGATTAGAGCTATGATCCTTAAATTTGATAAAACTGAATTTATGATATGAAGGACCTGCAGGGATTTGAATACATATTTTAGAGCAGATTAACAGAAAATGCAATGCAAATCCCAGTAAAATATCCTCAATTTTCAGCTGTACCGCTTGACCTAAAGTGTGTTGAAATTGAATTAAACTTACCTGCGCTCTGGCTGCGGTTCTGACAAACAAACGCGCATAAATCCTGGATAACGTCGACACAGCTGCCAAGAAAGTGCCAAGTCTTTAGTCATCAGCATTCAACAACAACATGGGCAATAACAGCGAAACTCAGCAGTGTTTTGTGTAAAAACTCACAGCGACGATCTCCGCTTTAGATATGGTTGGAGCGATGCTCCTCATGAAGAGAGAGCAGGTCCTGTGAAGAGGTCGAGGTCGTGGAGGCTGATCGTCCTTCGGCTTCTTCTCCTTTTCTTTCTCTCTTTCCTTCTGCTCCTCCGTCCGCTCCTTTACATCAGTGGCTTTAAAAGACCAGAAACATGTTTGTCACAACCATGAAACTTTAAAGAGATAGTTCACCCAAAAATTAAAATTACCCCATTATTTACTCACCCTCAAGCCATCCTAGGTGTATATGACTTTCTTTCAGACGAATACAATCAGAAAAAAAATCAAAAAAATGTCCTGGCTCTTCCAAGCTTTATAATGGCAGATTCTGTTTTGAAGTCCATAAAAGCGCTTCCATCCATGATAAAAGCGCTTCCATCCATGATAAAAGCGCTTCCATCCATGATAAAAGCGCTTCCCTCCATGATAAAAGCGCTTCCCTCCATGATAAAAGCGCTTCCCTCCATGATAAAAGCGCTTCCCTCCATGATAAAAGCGCTTCCATCCATGATAAAAGCGCTTCCATCCATGATAAAAGCGCTTCCATCCATGATAAAAGCGCTTCCATCCATGATAAAAGCGCTTCCATCCATGATAAAAGCGCTTCCATCCATGATAAAAGCGCTTCCCTCCATGATAAAAGCGCTTCCCTCCATGATAAAAGCGCTTCCATCCATGATAAAAGCGCTTCCATCCATGATAAAAGCGCTTCCATCCATGATAAAAGCGCTTCCATCCATGATAAAAGCGCTTCCATCCATGATAAAAGCGCTTCCCTCCATGATAAAAGCGCTTCCCTCCATGATAAAAGCGCTTCCCTCCATGATAAAAGCGCTTCCCTCCATGATAAAAGCGCTTCCCTCCATGATAAAAGCGCTTCCATCCATGATAAAAGCGCTTCCATCCATGACAAAAGTGCTTCCATCCATGATAAAAGTGCTCGAAACGGCTCTGTGGGGGTTAATAAAGGCCGTGTGAAGCGAACGAGTAAGAAAAATATTCATATTTAAAACTTTATCGACTAAAATAACTAGCTTCCGGTATATGACCGTACGCATACTATGCAAGCCGACTGATGCCACAAGAGTAACCGCATGTATGACGTAGGATGTAGGAGTAGCGTAAGCTTTGACGCTCTCACGGTTCAAACAAACAGGGCTAGGCAACAAACTCAAGTTTCTCCCACATTTCTCTTTAAATATTGTCGTTTTAGACTTCTAATTCATGACTGGTGTTGTGTTTTACTCTATTCTCTGCGCCTCCGCGTTCATCAATGCGTCATGTCTAAGGTTACTCTTTCACTGTAAATCGATGCTTATGGCCGTCTGCCGGAAGCTAGTTATTTTAGTCGATAAAGTTTTAAATATGGATATTTTTCTTACACAAACATAGCTTCACTTCAGAAGGCCTTTATTAACCTAGAGCCGTGTGGAGCACTTTTATCATGGATATGATGCTCTTTGATGGCCATTCACTGCCATTATAAAGCTTGGAAGAGCCAGGACATTTTTTAATAACTCCATTTGTATTCGACTAAAAGAAGAAAGTCATATACACCTAGGATGGCTTGAGGGGGAGTAAATCATGGGGTAATTTTCATTTTTGGGTGAACTAATCCTTTAACACTGCAGATTCATTGCCAGAAGCCTTGACACTGACCTTCCCCCTCCTCTTCTTCCTCTTCCTCCTTATCCTCTCCCTCGTCCGGTTCTCTCTCTTTCTCTGAGGGTTTCTCAGAGCAGTGAGAGTTCGAGTCGGAGTCAGAATCGGATTCGCTCTCAGATGCACTGGCTTCATCTTCACTGTCTCCACTGTGCTTCCTCTTCCTCTTCTTAGTCAGCTAGCGAGAGACAGAGAATGCAGTGTTTTCCATAGGAGTTTACATTTTAAACGTTAAATGCATCATTCTGGTGTGAGAAGAAAAGAAAAAAAAAGTCTTTGCGTTGACTTGTACTGGGACTCAAACCTCTTAGTTGTGATAGTATGTAAAACAAAAAAATTCATACAAGTATAGCCTATCATTTCAGTTTAGTTTGATTTATGAAGCACATTTTAAAACATGTTGAAACCAAAATGCTGTACAAGAAATATAAATCAGAATTAAATTCAGAATAAAAAAAAGGGACAAATGAAGAATTAACACCCTCGGTTAAAACAAAGAATACAAAGAGGATTTAAACATGGAAACGGAAGATCTAATGTAGAGCTTTATTTTATTTACACGACAGTAGTAAAATTACAATACTTATGTCTTAATTCCTTTACTTGCAAGAAGTTAAAGCCTTGAGCTTTTATTTTGGCATCAAATTGCTGGGAGACCTTTCCATTTCTATGACAAAAATAATGTGACTAAATTTGAGTGCTTTTGGGAATGCAATATGCATCAGTTTATTGTGAACTGAGATGCTGTAAAAATTATCAGAGGTTCTCGTCTAGTGAACAGGTCCCGGATTGTTAGATGGCTCAAAACACAATGATAGAGATATTTTATATTTTCGATTCATTATGAAACTGTGGCAGGACAGATTAGACTATTGTCGGGCCGCCACAGTGTGGGTAATTAATAGGAAATACTGGAATGGCAATACACTGGATTGCATTGAATGCAAGTAGAATGCTAAGATCTAGGGCTGGGCGATAAAAGGATAACGATAATTATCGCGATATAATTTCTCGATAAAACGATATCAAGAGTTCGATAAATGTTGGATAATGTTTATGTGCCAAAAGCGGAACGAAACTCATTTAAACCGCGCGCCTCACGGACTGTTTATCCGGACGGCTCAAAGTCCAAACGGCAGCGTAGCGCGAGCTCACTAGGGCAGACGTGTTTACTCTGATCGGCCTCGGTCACGAGATCCAGTGAGAAGCGCTTGAGTTCAGCGAAGAACACTAACGTCTCAGTGATTTAAACCAGTAAAGGCAGAGGAAACAGCGCTGACAAACAGGAGAAACACTGTGATACAGTCAGAAAGATTTTCCGTCTACAAATTCCCATTATTTACCACGGATTTACTGTAACGTTAGCCTACTAATATTAACTGCACTATGAAATGTGGGATATACATATTGAATTGTATTACATTATTAATGTAGACAATGTAAGGACTAATGGAATATAATAACATTATTTAATAATGTATTTAGGCTACAATTTTTCATACAAATACCATAAAGTAACATATTGCCATGATAGTGAGGTGCTAAGTTATAGGCTATCATTATGCCCGGTTTTATCTGTGGTTATCATGATCTAAATGCATGATACTGGATAACCAATGGTTAATTTTAATAAAACTCAAACAGTCAGAATATTACATTTTACCAAATAAAAATTAGCACATGCAGAAACTAAGAAATATTTTTTTTCTATTAAGATATTTATTTTGTTAAGGAAAAATGACACATGTTTGAATGTTCTACCTCAGATTTGGCAAATGTTCTCGTGTTTGGCAAGTGTTTGTCATGATATGTTCTGACAAAGTAGTTTAAAACCACAATTAACGCTTTGGTTTCTACAAATTTCACTTGGGAGCAAAAATCTGCCTTTTAACTTAAAAGAAATAAAGATTTGACATTTATCGTGATGATTATCGATATCGACTGATATAAAAAAATTAGAGCCGGGACTTTAACGCGTTAATTAAGATTAATTAATTACACAATTTTTTTTTTTACACATTTTAATCACACTTATTTTTGCACCACGGAACGTTTCTCACTGGATTAGTTACGGCGGACTGATTATACTGGAGCACCATATTTTTTAACAATATTTTGTTGCTTAAGCTTATGTATTCAGTCATTATTTAATGGTATACTAAAAATCCATGTGAAAAAAAAATTCTCACTGTTCTCAGTTCAAATATTTACGCAATTAAAATGCGATAAATTTCGATTAATTACAAAGCCTCTAATTAATTAGATGCATTTTTTTAATTGAGTCCCGGCCCTAAATTTTTTTATCGTGATATATATATTTTTTTTATTATCGTGATAATTTTTTTTTGCCCATATCGCCCAGCCCTACTAAGGTCTAATAAAGATAATACACATTTACAAAACAGTCTGGACCTATAAATGCCATGTCAACTACCCAAAGCATTGCTAACTAACTTGGCTAACTAACCTTCTTGGGTTCTGGGATTGGTTCGGCAGGAGCTTCTTTCTCAGTCTTCTCTCCTTCACTCCCTCCTGCAGAAGCGGCTGCCTCTTTCTCAGTCTCCTCATCACCCTCTCCCTATTGACGTACAACATTAAACATCATCGTTCCTCACAATACTGCATGATGCTTTGCTCCATTATGCAACATTCACTCACAATCTTATCTTTTTCAATAGAGGGTTTGCGCTCAACATCCACAGGCCGGGGCTCGTCCCGTTTGGGAGGATCAGAACCAGGTCCACCAGATGAGAGTCTCTCTCGCTCCTCTTCTTCCTCGTTGGGCTGTTCCAGGATACGCAGGTCATTTTCCCCTCCTCCTTCCATCTTTATCACGGCTAACGAAAACAAACAAAACACTTGCGTTGAGGAAACCGTCAAAACAAAAATTATTCAGACATCAGATTTAATTAGATATTTTTTTACTAGTGGGTACAGGACACTATAGGTAATTTATGTAAGTGAGGAGAGCAAAAAAGTACATTACCGTAAAAATTCAAATAATAGCCGAGCCCCAAATAGACGCCTGTCTCTTTTACAAGCCTGGTGTGGCTGCAGGTTTGGGTAAATAAAGGCCGGTCTCAAATAGAGGCCGGGTCTGTTTTTTAGTTTCGTTCGGGTTGTATTTAATCCTCTAAAACCGCCAGATCGCCCGCTTTTTCGCCAAAGCACATTTTTGTCCCTCCAAAGCCTTTTTTTGATCGGTGAGTGATGTAGAATGACTGCTGCGCTTGACAGGGCGCGTTACGAGCAGAGAGAGAGAGAGAGCACCCCAGCCGCGCGCGCGCACTCTCCCGTCTTCAAACAACACGAGCGCTGTCTTGCTCTCTCTCCCTCGCGCATATTAATCAAAATCAATTGACGCGACACGATAGTAAAAAGGACGGAAGACCGCAGTTTCACGTGGAGCATTTGGAGATTTTTAGAGATTAGAGACAGGCCTATACACTCAATGAACAACATCTCAACAAAATTATAAAGGCCTGTCTCATATAGACGCCTGTCTCAAATACAAGCCGGTGCAGTTCGACGATTTGGGTAAATAAAAGCCCTGCCTACTATTTGAAGTTTTACGGTATACACAAATTCTTCATACATTGGACTACCAGTAAAATTGATTTAAAAAAAATTGGGACCAAAAATTATTCAGACACCTGACCATATTTTGCTTAAAGGTGCAATCTGTATGAATGACAACTAGTGGTCGAAATGGGTACTGCAGTCGAATTCAAAATATCGGAGATCGCTGGTTCTCCCGCCACTTGCTCCTGGATGACGCTCAGACGAGTTGCCAGTTTAAGTCAGTTTCAAAGTAAAATAACTGGCTGTAGAAGTGTTTTTCAGAGAAACGAGTATTAGCATGTTTCCTCAATATATGCAAATATATTATGGTATTTTTGCTTTAGTAGAGTGAAAAAGTTACATACAGCACCTTTAAGTGTTTTTTCTTTAATTGCTAATGTGACCTTTTTACACCACAGACTGAACAAAATTAAGCATTGCTTGGTAATTTATTGACCTAAATTGGTATCATCAAATTGTGTACTTTAACAGCTGACAGATATTCAACCTAATTAATTTGAGAGACAGTCTAACTGAACGATGGATAAAACCAGTGAAATATCAACTCATTTGATAACTGAGTTCTTGTCATATTTTACTACCATTTTCTAAACTATAGCAACAGCTTAAATGTTGAAGGTGTCTGAATACATTTTGGTTTGACCATATACAGTAAAGACCTCGATATTAGGGATGTGCGAAGCCGAATATAATGTTTGGAAAGGAAATGAAACACTCTAAAGAGATCCCCTAAAGAGATCGCTTTTCACTTTCAAATTCGTGCTCACGCGTAGTCGGTGTGTGTATATAGGGAGAGCCGTTACTGACCACATATTTCACAAGATATTTGTCAATTGGCGCTCAGGATCTTTTGCACACAAAGTCCTCCGACATCGTCTTGTCAGACATCTCCCCTTACAATCTTCACCTAAGTGAAATCTGATGTACTGTAATGTAACCGACTACCACAGCAAGCTTAACCATGTCCCCTTTGTGAATTGGTCATCTCTTCCTCTTTACTACTAGTAGCCCAAAATAAACATGATCAGACTCCATAGAATGCGTTACTCATTTTCAGTGCTTTTCCAAATTCGGATTTTGGCTTCGGGCACATTTCTACTCAAACTCATGGCAAACTTCTTTGTTCTTCACCTTGGGGTCAAAAGAAGTTCGAAATGTGACCAGCAGTATTACTTTTAGCGAAAATCCCAATGCCACACACACACTGCTGAGAGAGCATTTATATGTATATTTAAAAATGTGCTGTGTGCTTTTCTTTCAATAAAATAAACAAAAATGATGGCAGTGAGAAAACAGTAGGTAAAGCATCTGATCCTAGCGATATGAATGTCTGCACAAGCTCTTCAATTCGGCACGCCGGTAAAGTTACGCAATTTATTTATAGAGCACTTTATACAATAAGATTGTTTAAAAGCAAACAGCTTTAAACATGAGAAAACCGTGTCAGTGTCTCTTTCAATTAGAATTACAACTTCAGTTTCTACTATAAAGAAACTCTTCAGTGCATTCATGTTTTTACTTGCGGACGTCTGTCCTTAATGGCACGCTGGTCAACAACAATCATAGTAACTCGCAAAAATCACATCAGTGATGCACCAAAATTCAAGCTTTCATTTAGCCAAAAAACAAAACCGAGACATTTTTTATCAATTGACAAATAATCAACACAAATAATAACAGAGGTGTATAAACATTTACATTTTAATAAGTTTTTCCTTGTTTAAATAAAAATTTAAAGGGTCTGTGCAATAGAAAACGTGTTTTCACAACAGATTTTTTCAAACACGCATTAATAAAGATGTAATATAGGCTAGTGCATATCTATAGCTCTAGAGTTGAATTCTAGAGTTCTCCGTGCCATTGGAGAAACACTAATCAAAATGTTACTGTTCCGTTCAAAATAGTCAAATTAATTGAACTTTGGTGCATCAACACAAATGGACAGTTTGGAATGACATGAGGGTGAGTAAATTACCTTTTAATTTTTTTTAGATGATTAAAATGAGCATGCAAAAGAAAAGCACTTCTCCAAACCTGCATCTAAAATCTTGGTGATTTGGGGAGCACGCTCTATGTCCAAAGTGACGGATTCGAACCAGCTAGTGTCCATGAGATACATGTAGACGTTCAGCCGGTTCTGTAGGGCACTGTGGGATTCTGCTTTGCGCCTCCCAGCCTCATCCGGGTGGTACTTTGAACGAAACCTGACAGGCGGACAGAGGAGAAAGAGGGACAAATGGGGTGTTTGGGGAAGAAAACAATACGTTAGCAACTATTTTCCTAGTCATGCAATCTTTAACCTAGTCCTAACCTGCCTTCTAAATACATCTATAAATGCTTTGATAAATTTAAATGTAAACCACCAATTATTAAACTAAACAATTATATCTAACAACCTTAGTATGCCACATAGCTGTCCCACTTTGTCATATGATATAGTAGCTCTATTCTAAAACTACTGAGCTGTTGCCTTATAAGATTTGTTCTTTTGGCTAGATTCAAAGACAGCATTGCGTGTCTCCTTCCAAAATAAGACAAGAAATTATGAATATAGATATTTAGCAACATGTTATTGCCAAACTGTATATGTAGAGCATTCCAAACCATCCCATTTCTGACGTTTTATTCTAGTTAAAATGCTGTCTTTGAAGGTAGCTGTATAATTAGTCAGTAGACAGCACACTAGTTTCTGAATAGAGCATATGACAATTTGTTGGCTAAAGTTAAGTGCACTTGTCAGTCTTAATATACTATAAAAAGAACTTGTGTGTTTAAGTGTGTGTGTAATACAGTAACACTCACCACCAAAGAAGAAAAATGAAAAACAATAAAAACTGATGCATTATCAAGAAATGAAAGTCAAACAGTTGGGTGAAACATTTTCCATTGTGTGCACTAAATTTACCTGATGTACTCCCCGCATTACAACACATTTACACTGAGAGCGGTCTTCTCAGAGGAGTGTGTACATTTGGGGGGGTTTTGATTGATCCAAATATCAAAAATGAAAAAGAAAGGGGAAGAAAGGCATCACACACTACAGAAAAGAAAAAAAAATCTTTCCGTGAACGCGGCGGCAGGTTTGGATTGTGAGTGTTCGACTGTCTAACTAAGAGCCCTGGTACTTTGATTCTAATGGCAGCTGCATTGTGCGCAGTGCAAACCCTGACTAACTAACAGCGACTCCTGCGACGGGTCCAAGCGCTTTTCTCATCTTCCAATACCTTGTGATGATGGAGGGAGGAAGGGTTTGTTAATTTGTAAACCAAAAAAACAATATTCAAAAACCTGAAAAGAAATGAATGTTTAAAACATCTGCATCAAATCAATGACGAGACCAATTCAGTTTCTGTAGAGACAAACTGATGTCAAAATAGACTATCATTCTTATGGCAAATTCAAATTTCAAATGTTAACAAGACTCAAAACACAATTGACTGTGGTATTAAGTTAACTATGCATTAAAATGTAGAACTATATGATGCACCAAAGTTTCAGCAACCAAAAATATTAGGTTAAAAATGAATTATTGTTTAATTAGCGCTCCTCTGATGGTGCGTTTTGACTGTCAGTGACTATTAAAGCTGTAGCTGCATCAGTTCAAGCGCCAGTGTGTAGCGCAGGTGAACTGATCATCTCTTTACTAATAGTTATAGCACAAAACAAACATGGACATCAGAAGGTATGTATAAATACGATTTGTTTTCAGCAACAAAAAATCTATTTCAGTAAATTTGGTGCATCACTTGAATATTTGACTAGTACAAAGTCGTACTCGTTAGTACAAAAAGACTAAACTGTCTAGGCAAAAGCCTGTTTAACAATAAAACTATTATAACTGGAGGTCAATGTAATGTGTTATAAACGGATCAGTCAAATGTTCAGAGATGCAGGAGGATGCAGAAATCTTCTTTGTTGAGATGCAGGACTTGTTTCGCCACTCTCTTGCGATCACTAGCTTAATGCACAAACATCACCTAAACAAAACACTAGGGCAAAAACAGCAACTGTTGTCGTACCACTCTTCATCTTTATGGGCCAGGAAGAAGTCCTGCATCTGCTGACGCCTAAAATCGATCTTGTACTCATTGTAGCGTTTGACCGACTCCGTCTCATCCACAGAGTCATCCAGAGACAGCAGGAACTCCTTAAACGTCTTCATCACAGGAGGGGGAGGACCAAGATCCATGTCGTGGATGTTTCCCAGCCTGGAGGAAGACCAGAGAGAAGAACAAATTATTAGAGCTGCCCCCTAATAGTCGAGTAACCCTTAGTCGACTAAGAATTTATTAGTCGGTTAGTCGCAGAAAAAAAAAACTCCACAAGTAGTAGTGAAATTAGGCAGGCTGTAACGGACAGATCGTTAACGAAAGGAAAAGTCTACTTTAATTTTCTTAAACTCACAATAAAAACAAAATGTTGTGCTTTTGAAAAATAATGGTGCTTTCCGTCTATTCGGTCTCATTGAACTTGAGCGCATCACATTAAGGCCATCCTTAAAAATATTTTGGTTTGCAGTAACAGCAAAAAAAAAAAAAAAAGGGTCGGTAGGTAGGTCTATATTTTTTTTTTCAAGATTCAATGTAAAAAAAAAAAGGATAATTTTGGTCATGGTGATTAGGTCGGTATGAATTTAAACAAATTTGCATATCGTGACGTCACTGACTGGGTCTTCAACCCATGCCTTCGGGCGCACCATTGCGAACCTCATTCTGATACAGGTTATAGACCACAAACAATTTGAAATCTTTGTAAAAAAAAAAAAAAACATATTTATTGCATTAATTCCAGCTGCATTCATTTGGAAAAAAATAGGCAGAATCAAAAAAAAAAAAGAAAAAAGGAGCCACTACATTTCAATGAAAGTGGATTTTCAGAGGGAAACAAATAAATTAAAATGACTAATCTCACCAGCGCCGCGCCGACCAATAAAACAGCGCGTTTGGCACCATTCGTTTACATTTGACCCATACTGTTACAAGCCCCCTTTCTGGTCTAGGGGCAGGAAAGGAGGGTAACAAAAAGTTGCAGGGAGAGAGTGAGAGATTTGACCCATAAACATCTGCTATTATTAACGGAAATCAGTGTGGTCAAATGGCTAGGCGCATTGTAGGAAACTATAGGCCGATTAAGTAGTCCTGACATATTATGGAATGGTCGATTTTCTTTTGTGCAATTTAGTACATTTCGGGATGTGCTGTTTTATTGGTCAGCGCGGCGCTGGTGAGATTAGTTCCCGCCTCTCTGACCATTGGCTGGCGCAAGCAAACACTTCTCTCTGCGCTGTCGAGTCTGTCGCCCTCGCGCGTCTCGGTCCATTGAGCCACGCAGATTAAAAGTCAGCGCAGCGCGAACTCTGTAACACACCGCGCCGTTTCGTCCCCCTTTCGGTGTGTTTGGCTTCCCATACTTATGTGTGTTTGTTTGTCAGAGCCTGTAGTTGCTGTGTGACGCGCGTTCGCGGTGGGCATATCGTGACGAGCTGGACGCGCTCCGAGAAAAGGCCGTTAACATCGATTCCCTATTTGAATTTCGAATAATGAGCGACTAAATGTAGGCTCATACAGACGTATTTCACAAGCAGCCGCGCCGCAGCCATCATCACCGAGCGCGAACCATTGACAGTGAATGAAACGAAGCGAACGCACAGGCCATAGTGTGACATGCGTAAACCAATGGTGTAATAGATGACGCCACCGGTTTTTATTCAAAAGAAAGAACGTAGCCTACGCAAATTATATTCACAATACTTACTATAATAAATGTATATTATTTTATTTCATTTGTATTAGTTGTTTGAAGAGTAAAAAAAAAATCGGTCGGTCTTAATGCAAGTTTACAACCGGCAAGTCGGTCGGACTAAAAAAAAAACAAAAAAAAATTGGCTCGGTCCTAATTTGACAGGGTCGGTCGGGTTACGGCAAACAAGAATATTTTTAAGGATGGCCTAATGAACCGAAACTCAGCGTATACTTGCCTCACAGACATGAGAAATATATCTATAGAAAGGTTGTAATGTCTACATTTGAATGAACAGATTCAATTGGAAAATAAATACTCAGATTATGTAATCCATAGGCTACATAAATTGATTTGCCAATATTTGCCACCTTAAATTGATTTTCAGGGGCATTTACACCTATATATGGACATTTTTTCTAAACTTATTTAGAGCAATGTATCACCATTTATGTCAAATTCTGACATTCCAACTAAATTATATTAGAATATTATAATAACACAGTACCAATGTTACCAGCATGAGAGACAAATGCGATGTCATCTCGCGGTGCCTCGTACATAGTTAAATCAATGATGACAATATCATCATAGTTAGGGCTGGGACAACGCGTCGACGTTATCGATGAAGTCGACGCAAAAAATACGTTGACGCAAAATATGCGCGTCGATTCGTCAGACCCAAAACAAAGAAGGCGGTGCCGGAGAGTAGTAGCTGACTGGATAGTTGACTATACTGCGTGCATAACATAGGTTACATACAGCGCGCGCACGGCAGAGAGCGAGAGACACACGCAAGGTATGTTCTGTCTCGCATGCGTGCTCGAGATTTGAACTAATTTGCGGGCATCAGGGAGACGCTATCAATATGCGGAGACTCCCGGAACTTCCGGGAAACTTGGGATGTCTGAGTGCGAGTTTTTTCCCCCCCGGCGTGCATGTTAATCAATGAGTGCATTCACACCGGGAGCAGGAGCAGCGCGTGAGCGTCGAGCAGGAGCGTCGCGTGAGCAGCAGTGAAGCACGGGTTTCGGCGCAGAGTCTTTGCTGCTGCTCACGCTCAATTAAAGTGAAAGCACACTTTTGATGGACAAAATAAATATGATTTCACCCAAAAAGTGCAGAAAATGCACAGAATTTGCATGTCTGGTGTGTTTTAACAAGAACTGGAGTAGGCTATGTCAGAAAAGAAAATGAAGACTCAAAAATATGTACATAATTTTTTTTTTAATGCTAGACATCAAGTCGTTATTTTCATCTGAAAGAAGAATTACAAGATGCACTTTTTTCAATAAGCTAGGCCTATGTGTTTTCAAGGCTTCAAAGTTTTATTGAATGCTACCTCTGACTAAGAATGCATTACTTTGCACTTGTATAGTCTTTTATTTTGGCATTTTAAGAGCAATAAACATATATTGCAATGTTAAGGAATTCATGTTTTTTTCATTCAGATATGTAAATCAACATGTATAAATTGCTATTAGTCAATTAATGGGGAGATAATCGATAACCGAATCGGACCGGAAAAATGAATCGTTAGATTAATCCATGCACCGGAAAAATAATCGCTAGATTAATCGTTTAAAAAATAATCGTTTATCCCAGCCCCAATCATAGTCAATACATATCACACACTCCTAAGCACATAATGAACTGACATTTAGCAACTTTCTTCTTCTCTCCTCTCGCATGCAGGAGACAGATGTTATTTGCTGCCACGAATCCACAAAGATAGTATACCGTAAAACTTCAAATAGTAGCCCGGGCTTTTATTTACCCAAATCGTCGAACTGCACCGGCTTGTATTTGAGACAGGCGTCTATATGAGACAGGCCTTTATAATTTAGTGTTGAGATGTCGTTCATTGAGTGTATAGGCCTGTCTCTAATCTCTAAAAAATCTCCAAATGCTCCACGTGAAACTGCGGTCTTCCGACCTTTTACTATCGCGTCAATTGATTTTGATTAATATGCGCGAGGGAGAGAGAGCAAGACAGCGCTCGTTGTTTGAAGACGGGAGAGTGCGCGCGCGCGGTCGGGGCGCTCTCTCTCTCTCTCTCTGCTCGTAACGCGCCCTGTCAAGCGCAGCAGTCATTCTATTCTACATCACTCATCGATCAAAAAAATACAACCCGAAACTAAAAAACAGACCCGGCCTCTATTTGAGACCGGCCTTTATTTACCCAAACCTGCAGCCACACCAGGCGTGTAAAAGAGACAGGCGTCTATTTGGGACTCGGCTATTATTTGAAGTTTTACGGTAATAAAAAAATACGTACACCAATTAGATAGTTTTAATTTGGAAACCATTTAGATACGTCTAAGTCAAAGTGTCATCTAAAATTTAAAACCTTTCATAAGTAAAAATAAGACTAAGACTTTTTATGGCCTTAAATTTTGCAGGCGAAAACACAAAAAACATTACCAATAAATTATTAAAACGTTTAGACCGTCTCCTCACGTTTTTTTTTTTCACGACACATTCATAATCGTTACGTTTGCCGGTGAGCGCTGATTAGGCTATCTATTTTATATAGAATTAAAGGCGCATTACTTATGATTTATGGCTTATTAACAAACACGTGATTAGTCGACTAATGGCTTAAATAAACGACTAGTCAACCAAAACATTTTTTAGTCGAGGGCAGCCCTAGAGATGGACTTTCCAGCTGCTCGTTATCATCTCTCTCACCTGGCCTGAATGGGGATCCCATGGTGAGGCTGCATGAGGTGCATGTCAGGGTGACCCCAGGGCTGCGGGGGGGCATAGCTGGGTCCTCCACCGCCTCCATAACCAAGATCATAGCCACCATGGTACGGGTCGCCTCCATGGTCATCCCTGAGAAAACAAATGAGAGAGAGGAAGAAATGCAGAATGAGGTTTTAGTCTAAGGTGCTCTAATTGTTTTCCCCAAGCAATAATCAGTCTACAATAGAGGGTATATGCAGGGATTACACATTTTCCAAACCTGCCTTCCACCATCCTGAATTCAACTGTTTTTTTTTTTATGGTTAAATGCTTGAAACAAGTCTGTGGTGAACAAGCTCAAGATATTTTCACATTTTATTCTAAGACATGAAATACATTAAAGGTATAAATATACACAAGTGTAAAGCTTTTACTTGTCTTGAAAACAGTATATGGTATAAGTGTTTAAATGGGACTACAGAGGTTGTCAGGGACATTTAACGTCATCATGCCGAACTCATCTACTCACTAGTTCACTTTCACAGCCTTGTTGCATTTATAAATCACACTCTTGCCAACTATTTTGCCAGACGGCGCATACAAGAAGTATCAAAAGAAGTTCCACTACTCAAAAGACCAAGATTCTTTGCGAATAAAACATGCGCAGAACACAAATCAATGTTCCTTTTGATGGGGATATGGCGATACGCGTTTACATGACCAAATATTCGGGTTAGAAAAGGGGTAACCCAGGGGTCATATTCGGGTTTTTGCCGGTGTTTACATGGCCGTGCGCGACCGGGTTATTGCTAATATTCCAGTTTTGAACTGGTTATTGGCTGCTTGTAAACGTAGTCATTGATGTAGTGGGAAACACTTTACAGTAAGGTTCATTAGCTAACATTAGTTCACTACCTTAGTTAACGAACTAAAAATGAACAATTCTTCTTCACGGTTATTAATCTTAGATAATATGAATTTCAACATTTACTAATACGTTATTAAAATCAAAGGTTGTGTTTGTTAACATTAGTTAATGCACTGTGAACTAACATGAACAAACAATGAACAGCTGGATTTTTATGACCAAAGATTTAAAAATACTGGAACAAATGTGTTGCTCATTGTTAGTTAATACATTAACTAATGAACCTTATTGTAAAGTGTTACTTACCATGTAATGCGAGTGTGGTGTATTAAGTTTATAGCCTACGTTTATTTGTTTCACTTCTGCTTAAGATTCCAAATTCATTAAAGTTGTTTTCATTTGTGAAGATTATCATTAACAAAAAAATTAAGAAATAACCTTTTGATGGTCACGGAGCTTATTTCTACTAATTCAAAAGCCAATAGAACAATCATATTGATTTTAACCAAGGAAACGAGGGTGATGCTAATTTCCAGGCTGGCCTACAAAAATACTAGCTTGGCTCCGCCCTCCTACGTACTTCGGCTCAATTTTCATTTTCCTGGTTTGCTGTATATTCTTTGGTTTTCTCCAGTAAATTTTTTACCGGTCCAATCAGCGAACAGAGGGAGTGGCTGAGAACGATGACATTGATGTCGTGCGCTAGTTTGAGTCGTCATACGTCACGACCAAACGTTAGCGATTGGTAATGGCAGACCCAGAGTGACTCTGAGCAGATCCAATAGTTTTAGACTTCAACAGAGGACCCGCCTACAAGGAAGTTAACGCTTGTCAATGGAGCGAGGCCAGACTCTCTGTACAAATCAAATGCATGTACAAATCAAATGAGTCTGGTGGGACCAGGCAACAAAAATACATCAACGCAGCACTGAAAGTTACTGTTCTTCTTACCAGTCTCTTCTCATGCGCTTCTGCTGGGGGCTCATGTCATGACGCGGAGGTGAGAATCTCTCTCGTCTGCCTCGCTCATAGTCCCGGTACTCTCCTCGACTGCGCCGCTCACGGCCCCGGTCCCACTCTCTAGCCGAGGGCCGCCAGTAAACGACAACCACAAGAAATACATATAAAAATGTGCAAACATACAAGCCTTTTGACTAATATCATACCCCAAGAAATTCAAATGGAAGAATTATAAATACCAGCATGTTAAAAATCACAGTTAGTTGTGCATGCAGTAACACTTTGCAACCGACTGGTTGAAAAAGTAAGAATCTATTAATTCTAAGTAGGGGTGCACGATTCAGAAAATGTCACGATTCGATACCGATTTTTTGTCTCAAGATTCGATTCAAAATCGATTTTCGATTCAAAAACGATTCTTGATTCAAAAACGATACACAGTATATAAATGTATTTTACTTTTTCCTATGTGATTGATTGCAGTAGACACAATTTAAAAGAAAAAAAACACAACAAATTAAATGTAGTTTGATATTAGTTATGTCTTCATACAAAAATAAAAACTTTTGCAACTAAAAAGTGCAAAGTGCCAAGCTTTGGCCAGCTTTCAAATACATTTAATTCAAGTTTAAAATAAAACTTAAATAAAAAGCTTTTACATTTAGCTTTAAAGTGCTGTAGTCAGATCAAACAAACAATGCTAAATGTGGTTTAAGGACTACTTCAGCTACCAGGCTGACTGTTGAAATGTGAACTCGACTGGGCACATTGAACTTCCTAAAAATATACTAATGTCATAGAACCCTTGCGAAATAATTTTAAATAGATTTTAAAAAGCCACCGCTACTGGTAACATCTATGGTTAGATTGATTTGTTTAGATCTAGTGAAGTCGTTCATAGGCGTAATTTGCGGGTATCTCCAGTTAACTAGCAGAGCATTCATTTAGTTCGCTATTAAGTAAGAGATCTGTTGTTTTTGAAATCAAGCTGAGCGCTCGTGTCCGCTGCTATCAGTGTCATGGATACAGTGTTCTCTGTGGCTCGCGCAGTCTTCACTCGGACGCGCGCTTCAATCTATCGCCGTTGTGGAGACTCCGGTAAAATCACAAAATGCACACAAACGTAATGAACATATTCGGTTTTGATGAGAGAGAGAAAAAACTATACGAGTGCGGTTTAGAACCCGTAACCTCTGACACGATTGGCAAAAGATCTACAGAACTCAAACATAAGATCTGCGGATCGATGCATTTATTTACGGGTTGAGCAGAGAGGCTGCACAGTTTGACCAGCGGGCGGCAAGAACTTGCAATGTAACTAGGCTATTTATCAGACCGGCCCTCGCAGCCTCGAAACACTACCGGACCACTGGTAAAAGTCCCGACTCACCCGATTGCCACTCCGCCCGTGCACGCCATAAAAAAAAATATATGAATCGATTTTTGGAATTCTATGAATCGATTCTGAATCGGTAAAGATTGAATCGCGATTCAAATGTGAATCGATTTTTTTTCACACCCCTAATTCTAAGTTTAAAGTGTGTAAAATGGGGTGTTGCCCAGTTTTGACAAATTAAAGTCTAAATGCGTGTGTCTATATATTTAGTTCTATATACTGTTGACATTTAATTCAGAACTGATTAGAATGTAAATGTGTGCCTTGAAATGCAATGCAAGTCGCTTTGGATAAAAGCGTCCGCCAAATGCATAAATGTAAGTACCCTTATGCAGGTTAATTCCCTCTTCCTCACCTGTCATTCCAGTCATCTCTCCGCCGGTCCTCTCTCTCCCGGGAACGGTCATAGTCGCTCCTCTCTCTGCGGAATTTGTCTCTGCGTCTGCGGTCGTACTCGTCATCGCTGTCGCCCATGGTGTTTAAATAAGGACGAGTATCAGAGGTTTGCTGTGATACACAACAGAGAGGAGATGAATGTTTATTATTGACAGATTGCATCTATACTCGACTTCACAATGCATAAATCACAATGTGTCATCAAAATTCCAAATCCTACATTTCTCTTAAAGGGATAGTTCAACCAAAAATTAATTGTCATCATCTACTCACCCTCAAGTTGTTTCAAATCTATATGAATTTCTTGATTCTGCAGAACACGAAAGATTTTTGAAAAATGTCATAATTTACTAACATAGTATTTTCCTCCCATTCTATTCAAGTCAATGGGGTCCAACTATTCAAGTCAACTGTTTGGTTTACCACATTTTTTAAAATACATTTTGTGTTCAGGAGAAGAAAGAAACTCATAACGTTACAGGTTTGGAACTTGAGGAAGAGTAAATGACATAATTTCATTTTTGTGAACTATCGTTTTAAAACACTGACTTGACACATCCTTTTTTTTTTTTTTTTTAATAGCTTGTGTGCAGATACAGAGAGCACCATGTATAAAATTACAAATATAACTATGAATACACAGCCATATCAGTACGTTAAAGGGATACTCCACTTTTTTTGGAAATAGGCTCATTTTACAACTCCCCCAGAGTTAAACTGTTGAGTTTTACCGTTTTTGAATCCATTCAGCCGATCTCCGGTTCTGGCGGTACCACTTTTAGCATAGCTTAGCATACATCATTGAAGTGGACAAGACCATTAGCAGTTCTCAAACAAAAATCACCAAAGTGTTTCGATATTTTTCCTATTTAAAACTTGACTCTTCTGTAGTTACATCGTGCACTAAGACCGACGGAAAATGTAAAGTTGCGATTTTCTAGGCTGATATGGCTAGGAACTATACTCTCATTCCTGCGTAATAATCAAGAAACTTCACTGCCCTACCATGAGAGCAGCAGGCGTAATGATATGACGCAGCGCCTGAAAATAGGCCACCTTCCGTCAACACAACGGAACTATTTTCAGGCGCTGCGTCATATCATTACGCCTGCTGCTCTCATGGTACGGCAGTGAAGTTTCTTGATTATTACGCAGGAATGAGAGTATAGTTCCTAGCCATATCAGCCTAGAAAATCGCAACTTTACATTTTCCGTCGGTCTTAGTGCACGATGTAACTACAGAAGAGTCAAGTATTAAATAGGAAAAATATCGAAACTCTTTGGTCATTTTTTTTTTAGAAATGCTAATGGTCTTGTCCACTTCAATGATGTATGCTAAGCTATGGTAAAAGTGGTACCGCCAGAACCGGAGATCGGCTGAATGGATTCAAAAACGGTAAAACTCAACAGTTTAACTCTGGGGGAGTTGTAAAATGAGCCTATTTCCAAAAAAAGTGGAGTATCCCTTTAATACAATGACTACGCACACAATAGCCAGCGCCATGCGCGCGCGTCCAGCTCGTGTCCCGATAAACCAACCATCAACTTAACCAGAAAAACCAGTGTATAGTGAATTATCGAACATTTTAGATACGCAAAGAACATGTAACGCGATTATACACAGTATAATCACAGATTAAGAACAAATGGCACGTATTCATACCGGCTCCGTCGAGTTAACGTAGCTGCTAAGGAAAAAGTCGCTAACCGCAACAAAGAGGGACACGTTCAGACAAACTTGGACAAAAGTGTTACGTATAACTTTAAGTCAATGTTAAGAAAATGGTGGAAAGACACACAATAATAGTTTTATGTCCAATACTAACCAATAACTAGGTTTAAAAGGCTTTAATCTGGTGAACTCCCGCCAGCGCACGACCGTCCTGAACTACAGCAGCGGAAGTGACGAACATATACAACGGAACTACAGCGCCACGGTGTGACTGGATGACCGCAGCACTACCGAACAATGGCCTTGGAAAGGTGTATTTCTTTCTTCATAGTGAATATAGTTTTATTTTTGGACAAAATAGAAACTTTTTTTTCCTTGAAAAATGTACATTTTACAAGGAAATTCAAATAGATGTATTGGTGAGACCGATAATCTTTAAATTATTAATATCTTGCCGATAAAACTTTTGCTGTTAGCAAAATTGGTCAGTTTAAAAAATCTACCAAGTCAACAGATAATGTAAAAACTTGTAGTAAATTTTGAGTACACACAAATAACGTTTTTTTGTCAAATCTTATAATCATTAATCAGAGTAAAAAAAATGCAAGTTATGCTATCAAATTAAAAATAAACATTAAAAAGCACTAAATTTGTGAAATCGATCTTTATTAAAGCACAGACGAACCAAATACTAAGACATTTTAAAACTCATGTTCATTGTTCAGTTCGATAAAACTAATTAAAAATGTTTTAAAAACGGGTATTAATAAATAGTCATTTATTAATAAATAACAAAATAATTCTTCATTTGTGCATGACTGATGGAGATCTCTACATCAAATTATCACTTGAGACCCGCTCAATAGAATGCGGATGTAGTCAATCCGTTTATCATACAGATTGGTGACGTCTCCGTGCGCGGCGCCAGATAGAGGAATAATAATCAAACTAGGAGAGACGTGCTTCCTGCAAGACGCAGCAATGGATGTCCGTCGCTACGTTAAAACGCCTACAGAATGGCTCGGCGTGGCGTGCACACTGCTTTTAATCACCGAATCGGTTGTGTGTGACGGTGCAAACGGGAGGAAGGAGCAGGAGTGTTATAATTATGCTGGTGGACACGTTTATCCCGGAGAGACTTTCCGCGCTCCCGTCTCTGATCATTCCTTACACCTGAGCAAAGCCAAAAGTGTGTTTCGAGCATTTATGCATTTTAAAAGCACATGCATTCTCAATGTATAAGTTTACATGAAAAAATTGTGCTTACGAATTTTTTTTATTACGAATCTATTAACTGAAACCAATGTTATTTTGCATGTGTCTCTAACAGCTGTCAACATTTACTAATAATTAGCCTGTTAGCATTTTCTCGTATTTGATACATAGGTGGAGTGATTTCAAATGAACGTCTGTTTAATTGCTATAGAACTTATTTTGAGAGAATAAAAGTTGCATAAATTCAATATTTTGTCTGCATGCCCAGTTCACATCAGCGTTGAGGTATTAATATGTGCGCTGTTTGTTTGTGCAGATCGGCTCTTTGTAACTCGGTTTGTGTGTTTTGATTAATCTTTTAACGACACGTCATGGTTTAAGACTTGGGTCCAAGACAAATTTTTTCAGCATGCATTAAGAAGACTGTTGAATCTCTTAAAGAGACAGTAACTCATGCATGCATTTACACAAGCTGAAATATCTGCATTAATAATGTATTAAACTTTCTGTTTTGCTTTCTTTTTAGTCTCTAAACCAGCTCCACACTGGGAGGGAACAGCTGTGATCAATGGAGAGTTTAAGGAGCTGAAACTGTCAGATTACAGAGGAAAATACCTGGTTTTCTTCTTCTACCCTCTGGACTTGTGAGCATGCTTTGACTACATAATGTAAACTACCTGTCATAAACTGGGAATCATTAAGATTTTTTTATGCATTTAAAACAAGTCTCTGCTGCTCACCAAGGCTGCATTATTTTGATCAAAATTACAATTAAAACTGTAATTTTGTGAAATATTATTACAATTTAAAATGACTATTTTCTATGTGAATATCTGTTAAAATGTAATTTATTCCTGTGATCAAAGCTGAATTTTCAGCATCATTACTCCAGTCTTCAGTGTCACATGATCCTTCAGAAATCATACTAATCTAATATATGATGATTTGCTGCCTAATAATTTAGTGGAAACAAATTAATTTTCTTTCGGGATTCTTTGATCCCGAAGAATAAAAAGTTCAAAAGAACAGCATTTAATTTAAACTACAAGTCTTTTGCAAAATTGTAAATGCGCACGTCTTTGTCTCTTTTTGTCAATTTAATGCATTCTTGCTGAATAAAAGCATAAAGGTAAACCTTCTCACCCCCCGAACTTTTAAATGGTGTATCATGGTTTCCACAAAACGGTTTTCCAACATTGGTAATAATCAAAGAATTTTTTTTGAGCATCAAATCATCATATTAGAGTGATTTCTGAAGGATCATGTGACACTGAAGACTGGAGTAATGATGCTGAAAATTCAGCTTTGATCACAGGAATAAATTACACTTTACTACACAGCAATTTGAAAGCATAATAATGTTTTACAATTTTACTGTATTTTTGACTAAATAAATGCAGCCTTGGTGAGCAGAAGAGACTTTAAAAAATATAATTATTCCAAACTCATGGATTTCTCATGAATCTGATTGTTGTATTATTGATCCACAGCACGTTTGTGTGTCCTACTGAGATCATCGCCTTCAGTGATCGCGTGCACGAGTTTCAGGACATCAACGCAGAGGTGGTCGCCTGTTCGGTGGACTCGCAGTTTACTCACCTGGCCTGGTTAGACCACACACACACACTCTGGGTCCATATGTGTTTTAACATGGACTTTAAAGGTAGGGTATGGGATTGAAAAAACGGCCGGCAGATTTTGAAAATGCACAACTCAAAAGCTCCTACCTTCTTTCCTCCAACGCTGGCCCTGACTCCACCCATTCGAAAAACATGGACGCGCAATCATGCATCTGCAAAACTCAGATGCGCGAGATTGCACTTCTCTGTACCGGGGCGACTTGCACTTACTGTGACTGGGTCACGAGCTTTGAGTATGCGCACGAAGGGGGGTGGGGGAGGGGTGTGGTACGACCGTTTGATTGACGCACTGACTGTCCAATGATTCTAGGTGGTCTTGGAAATGATTGGCTTGAGTTTTTCGAGTCCTGCCCGTTCCACAGATGATTAAATTCCTTAATTTTTATTTCAGTGCTTCTAACTCAGTGGCTGTAAGTGGGTTAGGAATAGGATTTCAAGTGATTTTGAAAGAATTGTCAAAAAAGAAAATCACATACCCCACCTTTAAAGGGATAGAATTGTGTATATATGACATGTTATATATGTGAGGACTCATTGCAGCTCTTCTTTTTCAGGATCAACACACCCAGGAAGCAAGGAGGACTCGGACCAATGAAAATCCCTCTCCTTTCTGACCTCAGCCACCAGATATCCAAGGACTATGGAGTCTTTCTGGAGGATCAGGGACACACACTCAGGTATTCATTATAATAATAATTTGTACTTTTATAACACCCAAGATCGCCTTACAAAGATAGGTTAAGGAACAGAACCAAATAAACATCGACATCAAAGCACAATACACACACCATGGGCAGAAAGTAATATACAGAAGTCGCTTACAAAGTTAGGTTAAAGATAGAAAAACAAAGAGGGATTCAAACAAATAACATATCCATAACAAGGTACTATTTACAGACGGAGAGCTGGAGAGTAATATTCAGAGAAAAAATGTGTTTTTGAAGGAGAGAAGGGTGGATGCTTGACGGATGTTTTGAGGAAGACTATTTCACAACACTGAAAGACCTTGTTCTCATATTCACCAGACTAAACAATCCCACACTAGAAGAGCGTAAGGGACGAACAGCATAAGGCGGAAGGAAGTCAGATAAGTATGTTAGGAGCAAGGTTATGGAGAGCTGTGTATGTGAGGATTAGTACCTTGAAGTTTATATGCAAGGAAACCGGAAGCCAATGAGGGTGATGTGCTCAATCTATCTTGTGTGAGTCCGGCCGGAGCAAAACTGCCGTGATGCGGAGATGACGCGGGCATTTTATACAGCAGGAACAAAACTAGACCAGAAAAATGGGAAAGTAGAAATTCCAGCAGAAGTGGCTGGAAGACAGTTTAACGCGTTAAAATATTTTACATTATATGATCCCGGTCTTGGGATTCTTGCAAATGCTTTGAACCTGAACTTGTCTTGAACTAACAGTAACACACACAATTATGCCAAAATGTCAGTTTTGTCGAGAATCCTCATAGCATAAGAGCTGTCTTGAGTTAAATAAAGTCTTAAATGAACGTGAAGAGTTGTGAGAATGAGGAGCGTGTGAGATCTGTCAGCAGCGGCTGCTCTTAAAGGGACAGCAGACAATAATTCTCTCTGTCATTAATGTTAATCAAAGAACTAAGAAAGAATCAAAGAAATTACTCACTGCTCTTGACTAAGGCCGTGTGTCCACCAAAGCGTTTTTAGCCGGCTGAAAACGCTAGACGCTGAAGACGCCTAGCTGTGGGCGCTTGAGAGCGTTTTGGCAGCGCAGCGTTTTTTCCGTTGAGACGTTTCGTTGCTATGATACAGAATTACGGTGGCCGAGAGAGCTCAACGCGCTGGAACTGAATAAAACACATGCAAATAGAAAAAAAGCGTGCAAAAAGAAAAAAACACATGCAAATAAAATAAAACGCATGCAAATAGAAAAAACGTGTGTAAATAAAAAAAACACCCGCAAATTAAGAAAACATCTTCGTCAGTTTCATAACACACGTGTGCTCCAAATACTCACAACACCACCAAATAAAGAAACGCGCTGCAAATAACACAGAGCACAACGGAAATGTTTCCAGGGGAATCAAATAAGTGACGAACCCGGCTGGGACGTGCCGGCATAGATATCCATAAATCTATGCGTGCTGGTGCTTACAGCTTAAAATTATACTTTATTTATTTATTTGTGCAAAACATACATAGATTAAATTTTTTATGACATACAACTTGTATACAATGTACAAAATGTATTAACAATATGTTAAATGTCATCAGAATACAAATGAGAAAAGAACAATGAGCTGGAAACTAAAATAAATAAATAAAAAAGATAAAGAAGAAAAACATGAAGGAAAGACATTTATCTATACATCAGTTACACTGTACAAATTGTTTCATGTTATTACATTTTCTTAAAGAAAAGTTTCGTAAGAAATGTTAGGTAATGTAGGGTCCAAAATTTTTAAGTTGAGACACAGATATATAACGCATATTTTAAAAGCTTTTTTGTAAACTAAAAATAAAAATGTATTTGCATCCGTTATGTTAACAGCATTATATTTCTGTGGTAAGAACAGCTGATGGACGCTGTGCTGCGTTGTCATGGGATTGATTGATTGATTGATTGATTGAAAACTTTATTGAACAACAACAATCAACATGAAGTGTTCAAAAGGATAAAACACAAAAAGCCCAAAGGCTTGTTTCCATTGTGGTCCTTAAGATTTTTTGGAACATCCCAGGTGAAAATAATGAGGAAATTACGTTGTCTGTCGTTGCTCCTTCATCAAGTGCGCTCCACACGGCTATAACAGCACACTAGAGCCTTGCTCACTCCACAGTCCCACTTTAAGGGCTCTGCAATCTGCCCTTCGAAGGGAGTATGGCATAGGGAAGCTCACGACCAATAAGCACGTCCCAGCCAGGTTCGTCACTTATTTGGTTCCCCTGGAAACATTTCCGTTGTGCTCTGTGTTATTTTGCAGCGCGTTTTCTGTATTTGGAGCACACGTGTGTTGTGAAACTGATGAAGATGTTTTTTTCTATTTGCATGTGTTTGCTTCAGTTGCAGCGCGTTGAGCTCTCTCGGCCACCGTACAGAATATCCGCAGCACAGTTTACTTGTAACTGATTTCGCAGATAATTTGTTTCATACTAAAAATACATTTTTCATCCATTTTGTTCGGTTAGCTCTGCTGGTTGAGGTCGTGGTACAGGAAGAATGTTGTGACAGTTGGTCGGTGTGGTATTAGCCCCGCCCCTCCTCCACTGTGATTGGACGGCTGGGTAAAGAAGTGACAGTAATGAGCGCTGGGTTTTACCCAAAGTTGAACATTCTTCAACTCTCGGCGACCTGTAAAAAATGCTTCAGCGTGAAAAAAAACGCCCAGCGCCTCGTTACCATAGACTGTAAAAAAAGATGGACGACGCCCCTTCGCTCTCTTCCATTGGTCAGAAGTGAAGCCGCCAGTGTCCCGATATGGCGCTGACATCTTGAACTTGAGTCTGTGCAGAAGCGATCTCGGGACCAGACCAGCGCAGTCGTGAGCCGGAAGTAAAGCCGTGAAATCAAGACCCCGCCCTCACTCTCGCTGAATCAATCGCAAGCACACGCTCCGGCACTTTTTAAAAATGAATTATAGAAATTTAGATATTAAATTTAAAGCTCCAATCTCCTCAGTCCTCCGAAGATCCCGAAAAAAAGTCTGTTGGTGCTTCAGTGACGACATCGCTCAGAGAACCTGTCAATCACAGCTGTCAATCATGACGTCCCACCCACCGCATCAAATAACTAACTAAAAACAAACTTATTCTAAAAACAAACACTTGAAATTACATCAGCGTGATAAAAACTACAGTAAATGACAGAAACCATATTTGGAAAAATGATATTTGAAGTGTAATTTAATTGTTTAGTTGGTCTCACTGCAGTTGAATAACACGGGGAGGCGGGGTTTATGAGCTGTACTGGGACCGGCCACCGGGGGGCGATCGAGACGCTTTGGCTTCACTTTTCAGGGCTTGTGCGGCACATAGACAGTAAAAGAAATGGACACAGCGACCCCGTTGATTTCAACGGAGAGAGTTGAAGCCCAACATGGGCACTCACTTCCTGATAGCCAAGCGTTCTGCGCAGGCTCAAACTCATAAACCCCGTAGTTGTCACGTGAGCAACCGTTCTGACCTTCTAGTAGCTGTGCCGGGTCAAATCTGAATTGAAATCTGAAACAAATCTGTTGTTGAAATATTTTATCCCGTTGCTTTTATGAACTCTCTATCTATGGGCTTCTCCCTTGACTTTATGCCTCCTCGTCCACCCGATTGCCTCATAGACAGTAAACGATTGCCTACGAGCTTCTACTTCTGTCTATACGGTAATTTCTCTACTGTGCGACAGAGCGTCTCGTGGTTATGACGCAATCGTTAGCCTATTTTTACAAGAATGGCTTCTACGGGGCCATAACGTAAGATACAGAGTAATGGAGCCTTTTATACATTGTCGTGTTTCTTTAGAAATAAATAATGGACAAATGGAGTCTTTGGACGGCTCAGATGTAAAGTTATTCACTGTCAAAGTGACGCCAAAATGAATGGGAGTCAATGGGATGCTAACAGCAGGTGATAGCCAGCTACAATGGCGGCCCCCGGAGGCAGCTTCAACTTCCGGCTGATGGATTACCCCCTTGGTGCGGCACACTTGCTTGTTACGCGGCGCTCCCATTGAAAACAATTGAAAAATATGCCAGGCGCATGAAAACGCTTTGGTGGACACACGGCCTAGTCTATTTTTATTCTATAATTTAAAAAATACAATTTTAAAAAGCATTTAATTTAATTTGAAGATGCCTGCAGAGACCCTGGTGAGCGAACAAGCTGGCGGCAGAGTTTTGAACATATTAATTAGGGGTGTAACAACAATACATCGATATGGATCGATATATCGATCAAATGTCTAACGATACAATGTATCGATAAAAAAAAACAAAAAAAATTTCAACAAGAGTTCAGTATCGTGATATATTGAATTGTGAGGGTATAGTTACACCCATAAAAATCATAGATGTTCAGTGAAACATCAGAACCCTGGTTTTAAAGCATGTTTTTCATGTTTTTCTTCTCTGCTGTCTCATAGAGGTCTGTTCATCATCGATGATAAAGGTGTCCTCCGGCAGATCACCATGAATGATCTTCCAGTGGGCCGCTCCGTTGACGAGACCCTCAGGCTGGTCCAGGCCTTCCAGTACACTGACAAACACGGAGAAGGTGCGCATTTATTCATACTTTTACATCCTTTTTAAACCCCTAGTTTTATCTGAGAGACTTATTGTTTTAGACTTTCATCAGTTAATAATCTAAATGATAGATTACAACAGTGTTTGCTAGAGCTGCCAAAGTTAATCAATGTTTAATCTCTTTCAATCCTTAAAATATTTTAATGCAAATACAGAGTTTGAGATTCAAAACGGTAGAAAATGGGTTTTCCTATTGCTTTATAAGAGTTGTTATTGTCAACAAACCATTAAAAATACAGTAGTTTTCAGTTATTGAAATACAGCTTAAAAGTAATGATAAATATTAGATGTAAAACTTAAATTAGAAATGTTGCCTTGGCAACTAAAGTTTAAATAGCACTGAAATTACTAAAAATATATATAGAACTATTTAAAAATAAACTAATAAAAAATGACTAAAACGCACCAAAATTACTAAAATTGAAATCTAGACTAAAAATATAAAAATAAAAGCAAATTCAAAATATTGATAAATACTAAAACAATATATAAGTAATACTAAAATAATACTGGTTCAGGAGTGTCATCAGATGATGAAGTGAATTATTATTATTATTATTATTATTATATATTAAATAAATAATATATTATTAAATAACATCTGGAGTCTCTACATATTTATTTCTAATAATTGTGCTTTGGAAGGCAATGACCAAAAACTTAATTCAGCTCAGAAATGGGTTAAGAGATTTAATTCAGAATTAAAGTAAACGCTTTACTCAACTAACCAGAGAAATCAGTCTTTTTTTATTTAAAAAAATGTTTACATGATTAAATAGTGTTCAAAAAAATAAAGGATATTCTTTTAAATGTATGGCATGTCAGTATTCTTGTTAGTAGATTTAAATTAATTTTCCATGAAAAATTGTATATGATGATATGCCAAAATGTTGAAATGAAGAGTCCAGTATCTCTTAATCATATATTTTTTTAATTGATATGGTTTAAATTCTCTTAACAAATTATATAACCCAGCAAACACTTCAGAATATTTTTTTTAACATTCAACCTTGAATCCATTTCGGTTTTTATCTAAAGCAAATTTTAAATTGGTGTTTTATAGTTTTTTAACTTGTTACTTGCCATTAAAATAGCCAGGGAAGCTGGCATGGCTTTAACCTGTTGATTGTCACCCCCCTTTTTTTGAATATACGTGAAAATGCACATTTCGAACTTAAATGGTTGTAATTCAAGAATACTTTGGAATATAGACGTAAGATTGGTCTCGTTTTAAAGAAGACATTTTGTAGAAGTGAAATAAATTAAGAAAGTGAAACAGAAAAAAAGTTATAGAAGTTTGAGTTTATGAAAATGTACAATGTAAAAAATGTATAAAGTATATATTTTCAAAACCTTGGCGACTCTAAAACTGCAAACAAAATCAAAGCCAAAAATCTGAACAAGTTGTTTCAAATTTTAGGTTGATATCTCAAAAAATGAGCTTTCAGTAAGATTGTTTGGGCGCAGTACCGAACTCTTCCACTAGGGCACAACCAGACTCCATTACTGACCATATAAGGGCGCCTCCATTTCCATATGTGTTTGAGTGATATGAACCATTATTTACACAATTTTCATACAATTTATGAAGTAGAGATCCTATTCAGAAGTAATTAGAGAAGTTTGGCAAATTTTGATATGAATTCAACCTCTAAGAAACACATAAAAAGAACAAGTATGTGCGTTATAGCTCGCTGCCACATCACAAATGGTGAATCTATAATTTTTTTCTTTATATTTAAAAAAGTTTCAGAACTTTTTTTTCTAAAATAAAAAGAACAAGTATGTGCGTTATAGCTCGTTGCCACATCACAAATGGTGAATCTATAATTTTTTTCTTTATATTTAAAAAAGTTTCAGAACTTTTTTTTCTAAAATAATTGAATGGATGCTATCTTTTGAACTCTTGGCATGAAAACCAACTGAGGTTTCTACCCTTCTTTCACGATTTTTCATGTTCATCACTATTTCAAAATAAAGGTCTAAACACGCCTTAGGAGTGTGAAAATATTCTTGTTGCAAATTGATAAATTATGGCTCCTCTGTAATTTATTTTGAAAATCAATCACCAAATATGGAAACTTAGAGATTGTAAGCTTTCGAATGATATATAGTTATAGTCAAGATTAGTTTAGGTTTAGTATAGGATATTACTGTTTTAAAAATGTAATGGGATTTGGGCCCACCAGTGGTAATAAACCGTTGTAATATAAATAGCTTATATCACACTTGAATCAGAAGTATAAGAGCATGCACTGACATAAATGTAAGGTGTGTGAGTTTTGTTTCTGACTTTCTGTCTGTCTGATATCAGTGTGTCCGGCTGGATGGAAGCCTGGCAGTGACACGGTAAGACTTGACCTGGATTTCAGTGTGAGTGTGTGTGTGTGTGTCTCTCTGCAAATATATACAGTGACTCTGTCTCTCTCTTTCCACACAGATCATCCCAGACCCCGCAGGCAAACTCAAGTACTTTGATAAACTCAAATGAGGTTAATGTTTCACTGGAGGTTTTTGTTCGGGTTTGTTTCCAAAGTGCAGAATAAAAGGAGAGTTTTGATAAACACGTAGTCTGTGATATGTGTCTGATTGTTCGTATGCCTGGAGAAGAACTGGTTTCCCATGTCATAGAAATGAAGGAAATATTAGCCATAGACAATAGAAAATTCAATTGAGAAAGTTCTACCGCTTTCAAAGACTTCACAATAATGAACGGTTATGAACAGCTCGTGGTCGTGCAAGCGTGTGTGTGGTCCATGAGCGTGCACACCTATGGTTGCAGTTTCGCTTGTCGGCAGAGGGGGCGTAGTTCTGCAAAACTCAGAGACTTGCGCAATGCACCTTTAATACGTTAACAAACCTTTGATAATGTTGGTTAATGTTCATGTGCATTAAATAATGTTAACAGACACAACGTTGGATCTTGAAAATGTATGAGTAAATGCGAAGATTAACATGAACTAAGATTAATAAATGCTGTCGAAGTATTATTAGTTCATCTTAAGTTAACTAATGAAACCTTATTGAAAAGTGTTACTGAATTTTGTGTTATTTGAGATATTTGTATTAGGGTTATTATTATAGTTCACTAAAAATAAAACCATAAAGTTTGCTAATAGTAATTAAAAAATAAAATATTTATTTTAACTAATTGCCAAGTGTGTCACAACTCAACAAAATTACTAAAGATAAATTAGTAATTACTAAATAAATTAGTAAAGATAAATTAGTAAAATTAAAGATATAAATAAATAAATAAAAATAAAAAATAAATTAGTAAAATTAAAGATATATTAGTAAAATTACTAAAGATAAATTAGTGATTTTTATATATCATTTTAAAATGATATATAAAAACAAAAATAAAAACTCTAAAACTACTACTACTGAACTATAATAGTATCATAATGATACTTAAAGAATGCTTCGTATAATGGTTTGAATCCATTCACTCCACAGACTGGTGTCTGAAATGCAAATTAAAAAAATAACGTTCTGTAGTTTTAACTCGTTAGCTTTGGAAATTCATTAGTGAAAGAAAGGTGTGGGAATCCTGAAAGAAACACGTACTGGATCCGACCCGTCTGACACTAGAGGGAGATGTGGTGCAGTTTGTGAAGCGCAATCAGCAATCCTGAAGTGAAAGTAAATCATTAGTGTGATGCTTTGTAAATGCAATACTTTCTAATTGAGTTGAGACTGAATTTCCAGAGTTAAACGAATCTGAATAGGAAACATTTGATTGTTTTTAAAGGGGTCATGACTTAGATTTTTGTGTTTTATATGTTCCTTGAGGTTCACTTATAATGTTGCAAAATATGCAAGCAGATGCATATGTAAAATTACGCGATCATCAACATAAATAAATTAAAACTGAATTCAATGCCACTCGCTATTGCAGGAGTAAAACATTATCCATATAAACAGAGGCGCAAGCAAACTATTCACTGATGTCATATGCAAATAAATTGACATCATAGATCCTGCAATATCCAAACGAGCGGTTTTTGAAGCTTGATTATAAAAAATGCTTTGTTTATGGAGGGCGTTCTTGCAGGATGTTTTAGTGGTATAAAGACCTCTTATATGTCACAAGATCAAGGCAGATTTGATTCCTCATGTTGTGACCCCTTTAAGGAAAGGCCTCTATTAGTGAAACACGTGCAGCTGCCATAATAATGTACACTGTTAAAGACTAGATAAGCCTGTTATTGACCCCGTCACAGACAGGCAAAGTGCAAACATAACTGCCAGGCAATAAACTTATGTTAAATCTTTATGTTGAGTAAAGCCCATAAAGCTTTGCTGCAATTTCAGTATTATGAACTGTAACAGAACTGCAGTAGTGCTTTAGAATAGATGATCATGTTCTCAGTGATGTATATTTATGTAATATTTGGGTTTCCATGGTCAGAAAATATGAAATTGTCATGAAGTTGCAAAGGCCAAATAGAGAAAATCCTAAAAGTCATGGATATTTCTATAATGTATATAATTTTTTCCAGTTTCTGTTAAAAAAACTTGAGCACAAATCGCATGGATATTCATTGGTCATAAGGTGCAGGAACCTTCTAATACTTAAAAAACTATAACTACTGTCTCGAAGTGTTTGAATGTCACGATACTGCAAAAAAACTGCCGAATTTGCATCCCAATAGTTTGTCTTTTGTTTTTAAGCACAATTATATATATATATATATATATATATATATATATATATATGAAAATACTCCATTATGATTCTCAAAATAGCCAGAAACAAAGGGACTATTTTCTTTGTAACACGAGTGCTGTGGAGAATTGCTCCTGATTTTACTAGACTGTGTTTTGGTTTATGCAGTAAAGGTCAATCAGATGTTTGGGTCAAAGGTGTAATGCGAAATGTTTTCCACGAAAAATACTGACAGTTTTGTGTCAGGAACAACGGAAAACTCTGCATATGAAGTTACTCAGTGCTAATTCTGTTGTAATATTAGCTATACAAACCAACTGTAAGTCAGGGTGTGTTGAAAACACACAAGAGCAAATCATGGCAAAATACAAAGACAAACTCATGGCAAAACAGTCCACCAACTGCCTCGAGCACATTAGCCCTGATTTATCAAACATTTGCATATTTAAAATCATATGCAAACCTGACAAAATGCACAAATTGCTGATATTTATAGTGTTTTTAATAGGATTTAAATGGGTTTTTGTTTGCAGATTTCCCTCAACCATCATTTATATTCATGATGTGCTTTTGGTTCTTAATAAATCATGATGTTTAAACTCATTTTGTTATTTACTTCAAAAAGTATGCATTGACTTTAGGTTTTGAATTTAATTTGTATTACTTTTATTGACTGACATTTGACTTTGTGATTGACTATCCACTTGTTGATTAGCAAACGTGTTAATTGTTTATTGCTGAGTAAATATTATGTAAAATAAGTGTTTATTTTAATGCACATTTTATTTTGCTGACATTGTTATGGATATATCAGCATTATACTGACCAGTCTGCTCTCTCTAGATATGGCTTGACAATTCATTTTTACATATAGGCCTATCTGCAATAATTAATATAATTGTCAAATATTAAATGTCTGGCTGTATGTGCAATTGTAGTTAAATTCAATTAGTGCATCGGCCACAATTTTTTAGATTGCACGAACAAATTAATGGTACACTTTATTAGGTTAACCTGGATTGTTATGTATTATATGACCTGCGGTTTGAATATTAAGTGCATGTTCATAAACTGGAGATGATCTTTCCAGAATGGTAAACATTAACCTTTGAGTGAACAAACATGCCCCAGTTTTCAGGAAGAACCAGTTTATGTTACACTGGGAGTGTCCTGAAGGTTTCTGCCCCCTTTGAGCGTCAATAAAACGAGGAAACGTCCCGACTCTGAACACAACTGAAACTTTATCAGAAAAGCCTCTGGATGCCTTTCCCAGCGAGAGAGATCAGATCTCGGACCTGTAGCTGAGGGCAACCCTCTGAGAAGCGGATGAAGAAACAAATCTTACTACATTTCACATACAGAGGACTAGTGAGCAAAGGAAAAAAGAGTAAAAGAAGAAAATGGCCAATTTTATATTACGGAAAGCCGAGCCCAAGGACGTGTCTGACATACTGCGACTCATAAAGGTGATCAATTCAGTTTTAAACCTGACAAGATACTGATGATAAACATGTGTTTGTGAGCTCAAATGTTTCAGTACTAGTTAATTAATCGCGATCAACCGCATCTAACATAAAAGTTTGCAAATGGGCCTATGTAATATGTGTGTGCGCATATAGCCTATACACAAACAAACACACGCACAGATATGAGTGTGTGTGTGTGTGTATACAAAAACTTTTATGTTAGATGTGATTAATTACGATTAATCGATTTGACAGCACTACTATTGTTAGTAATCCTAACTTCATCATTTTTAACCTGAATACGTCTTTTGCATTAGGAACTGGCAAAATTTGAGGAAATGGAAAATCAAGTTATTCTCACTGAAAAAGGTAAGTTCATTTAAAGTACTTCTTTATTTAAAGTACTTCTGTTCTTCTGACAGACTGTCAAGCTTCTGACTGACTGTCAGAAGCTTGGAATAATTACGTTTTTTTAAATGTTTTTGAAAATTGTCTCTTCTGCTCACCAAGGCTGCATTTGTTTGATGAAAATACAGTAAAAAAACAGTAATATGGTAAAATATTACACTTAATCATTTCTGAATGATCATGTGACACTGAAGACTGGAGTCATAATGCTGAAAATTCAGATTTGATCACTGGAATATATTCACATAAAACTGCTATATTAAATTGTAGTAATATTTCACATGTTTACTGTATTTTTGATTATAAGTGAGCTGAATACTTCTTTTAAACGCTTTTTATTATCCCAGCTTTTGAACAGCAGTGTAACTGCAATAACTTTCAGAGTTTAGCTTCTGTTACGGTCTTGTAATTGCAGTTTTGCTCCTGTAGATCTCCTGGAGGACGGTTTCGGAGATCATCCCTTCTATCACTGTATAGTGGCTGAAGTGCCTAAACAGCACCAGAGCGCCGACGGTAAGAATGAACCCGGACAAACTGCGTTTCAATGCACAATTGTTCTGCTTTTTGTCCCCAAATCAGGTTGAAGTAAGCACACCAGGAGTGTGTTAAACTCCCACAGATGCTCGGGTCACCAAAAGTGTTTCTGCGCATAATGACGCACAACAGTGTTTGGTAACACTTTGCATTGCAGTGCCCATGTTAAGTATGAAGGACATGCAGGTATTAGTATTAGTTCACCCAAAAAGAGATTTTTAGGAACATTATAATTATGGACACTCGTTCGTACTCAATATTCCAGTGCAAAACTAATTATCTAAACGTTCTTAAATTACTTAAGATATTAAGAATTCTGAAGAATTTTACATTTAGCTGACGCTTTTATCCAAAGCGACTTACAATTGTCAGATTGCGACCTATATGTCAGAGGTCGCACGCCTCTGGAGCAACTAGGTGTTAAGTGTCTTGCTCAGGGACACATTGGTGTCTCACAGTGGATTCGAACCCAGGTCTCTCACACCAAAGGCATGTGTCTTATCCACTGCGCCATCACCACCCCAACTTCATTTTAAAAAAAAATCACCAATCACAATCAAAAATTTATGCTTAAAACAAGAAAAATATAGGCTCAGAACAATAAACTAATTCATATATAACACAAGTTTATTTTTCTGACCTTATTGGCAGATATTTGTTCTTGTCACTTAATTTTAAAACTTTTTTTTTCAGAAAACAAGACTTGTTATCTTAAGTCATTTTGCTTCTCAAATGCATCTTGATTCAAGAATGTTTAGATATTTTATATTTTTTGCAGTGCAACAACTTAAATTTGGGTCTGTTTCTACCGTTTGACTTCAAAAAACTTTGATTATACTACAAGTATAGTTCATATTGGGATTTTGGTCATTTTTTGTAGCTGTTGAAAAGAGTTGCATGTAAAATAATGCCAGAGTTTCTTGTTTGGGTGACCTATTCATTAAAGCAACACCGTAACATGAGCACTGTAATGTAAAGTGTCTTTTTTGTGCATCTGAACATTCAACACAGAGAATTTCAGTTGTTTGACATTTGCCAAGAACACTTATCCAATCCCCCTCTGTAATTTATTGTCTTCAGGCTACAGTCTCTTGCTTCGCCATGTACATTGCCAGTGGCGTGTACATGGATGGGCGGGGAGGTAACTGAAAGATCGGTTACAATAGTGTAACATATACAATAAACCAGAGGTAAGGCCCACAACAGCTGGGACGTCTCCTGCCTCACACCACACAACAATATGCCCAAAACTAACAACTTTCTTACAGATGGATCATATGGACTTGTTACCATACTCACAACTAGGGATGGGAATGAACCATTAATGAAACTTTGAGTTACTCTGAGGAAGAACAAATGGGCAAATGTTTGGGAAATTTTTCTAATTGCCATGATATTGTGTTTTATATCTATTCCATCTACATCTGTGGAGGAATGAACGTCATGAAAGTCTTTCAAGCGTGTTTTGATTCCCAACCCTACTCTGCTGCACTGCAAAATAATAAATCAATTCTTAATAAGTATTTTTGTCTTGTTTTTCTGGTATAAATATCTAAAGATGTTCAATAGCGCCCCCTACCGTATAACATGAAATAACGGGGAAACATGGATTGCGCGGAAAATTCTGTCAATGGCAGGGAAAAATGTAAGCATAAATGTACTTAATTTTGATCAATTTTTCAGAAAACAAAAAGTAATCACATTTTGCTTCTCTATCTTAAGTAAATCTATCTTGATTTAAGAATTTGTTTACATGACAATGATATTGTCTACTAAAATATTGATACTAAAATGCAATTATTCCTTTGCGGTTTTCGTCTAGGCTACAGAAGACAGTGTTGTCAAAAAGTGTTTACACGACATACTATATATATATATATACTCACCTAAAGGATTATTAAGTACAACTGTTCAATTTCTCATTAATGCAATTATCTAATCAACCAATCACATGGCAGTTGCTTCAATGCATTTAGGGGTGTGGTCCTGGTCAAGACAATCTCCTGAACTCCAAACTGAATGTCAGAATGGGAAAGAAAGGTAATTTAAGCAATTTTGAGCGTGGCATGGTTGTTGGTGCCAGACCGGCCGGTTTGAGTATTTCACAATCTGCTCAGTTACTGGGATTTTCACGCACAACCATTTCTAGGGTTTACAAAGAATGGTGTGAAAAGGGAAAAACATCCAGTATGCGGCAGTCCTTTGGGAGAAAATGCCTTGTTGATGCTAGAGGTCAGAGGAGAATGGGCCGACTGATTCAAGCTGATAGAAGAGCAACTTTGACTGAAATAACCACTCGTTACAACCGAGGTATGCAGCAAAGCATTTGTGAAGCCACAACACGCACAACCTTGAGGCGGATGGGCTACAACAGCAGAAGACCCCACCGGGTACCACTCATCTCCACTACAAATAGGAAAAAGAGGCTACAATTTGCAAGAGCTCACCAAAATTGGACAGTTGAAGACTGGAAAAATGTTGCCTGGTCTGATGAGTCTCGATTTCTGTTGAGACATTCAGATGGTAGAGTCAGAATTTGGCGTAAGCAGAATAAGAACATGGATCCATCATGCCTTGTTACCACTGTGGAGGCTGGTGGTGGTGGTGTAATGGTGTAGGGGATGTTTTCTTGGCATACTTTAGGCCCCTTAGTGCCAATTGGGCATCGTTTAAATGCCACGGCCTACCTGAGCATTGTTTCTGACCATGTCCATCCCTTTATGGCCACCATGTACCCATCCTCTGATGGCTACTTCCAGCAGGATAATGCACCATGTCACAAAGCTCGAATCATTTCAAATTGGTTTCTTGAACATGACAATGAGTTCACTGTACTAAAATGGCCCCCACAGTCACCAGATCTCAACCCAATAGAGCATCTTTGGGATGTGGTGGAACGGGAGCTTCGTGCCCTGGATGTGCATCCCACAAATCTCCATTAACTGCAAGATGCTATCCTATCAATATGGGCCAACATTTCTAAAGAATGCTTTCAGCACCTTGTTGAATCAATGCCACGTAGAAATTAAGGCAGTTCTGAAGGCGAAAGGGGGTCAAACACAGTATTAGTATGGTGTTCCTAATTATCCTTTAGGTGAGTGTATATATATGTGTGTGTGTGTGTGTGTGTGTGTGTGTGTGTACAGGAAAACAATAAATACTAAGTAAGGAAATTTTTTTTTTTTTTGCAGTGTGGTATAAATGTTCAAATCAACACAATAAAAGTGAAATGACAGATTAATCGAAAATTTGACCCCTGGAATGACGTGACTGTGGTGTATGTGAGGGTTATAATGCCAATAATCCCACCCGAAATTAATTTCAGCAAAATGCAAACCAACAGCGTTTGCCTCCGTGTAAAAACTGTCTTATCTGTGAATTTGAAGTTGCTACAAAATGCATTCTCTTGCTGCAAACAATAGAGTGATTGAACTTTTTTTTTTCAGGTCATGTGATCGTTGGCTTTGCCATGTATTATTTCACCTATGACCCCTGGATTGGAAAACTGCTCTACTTGGAGGACTTCTACGTCATGAAGGAGTATCGGGGTATGAATGTGACCTATGCATTTGTGAAATCAAATAGTCAAATTTATGAGATGTAACACACTTTTCCTTCTGCTCAAATTAGGTTTTGGAATCGGTTCTGAAATCCTGAAGAAACTGAGTGAGGTAATTTCCTTTATAACTAAAGATCAACCGCATCTATTTCTATGAGCTGTTCCTGTATGTTGTTAGAGCGCATATCACCCTTATGAAACAGAAGTGCACTTAATTATCAAATCTTACAAGTGTAATTAATTAAGATATTCAAGATAATATAATTTAAATGAAATAAAGGGCCACTTAAGTGTACTTAAAGAAAGTACACACTTTTAGAAGTGCACTTTGCAATAGTACATTTTAATTCATTACGTTTGAATAATCTATTGTTGTGCTTTAAAGAAGTGCACTTGATTTGATGTGTTGACTTACACACATGACTAAAGCACATGTAAAGTAAAACTATCATTTTAACTGTATAGTGTGTTATTTGATATTATTTCCACATCGTCATTACAATTAAAGTGTATTTTAGTTTACCATAAATGCTAGTCAGTACATTTGAACAATATTTCAAAAACAGTAGAAATAATTATTATGAAATCGCATATTAAGATGTGCTTACGTGGGTCAAAAAAAGCACTTAAGTTGAACTAATTGCATTAAATATAAATTTAAACTAGTGCTGTCAAATCGATGAATCGCATAAAAGTTTGTTAATATGTAATATATGTGTGTGTGTGTGTATATATATATATATATATATACACTCACCGGCCATTTTATTAGGTACCCCATGCTAGTAACGGGTTGGACCCCCTTTTGCCTTCAGAACTGCCTCAATTCTTCGTGGCATAGATTCAACAAGGTGCTGGAAGCATTCCTCAGGGAGTTTGGTCCATATTGACATGATGGCATCACACAGTTGCCGCAGATTTGTCGGCTGCACATCCATGATGCGAATCTCCTGTTCCACCACATCCCAAAGATGCTCTATTGGGTTGAGATCTGGTGACTGTGGAGGCCATTTTAGTACAGTGAACTCATTGTCATGTTCAAGAAACCAATTTGAAATGATTAGAGCTTTGTGACATGGTGGAAGTAGCCATCAGAGGATGGGTACATGGTGGCCATAAAGGGATGGACATGGTCAGAAACAATGCTCAGGTAGGCCGTGGCATTTAAACGATGCCCAATTGGCACTAAGGGGCCTAAAGTGTGCCAGGAAAACATCCCCCACACCATTACACCACCACCACCAGCCTGCACAGTGGTAACAAGGCATGATGGTTCCATGTTCTCATTCTGTTTACGCCAAATTCTGACTCTAACGTCTGAATGTCTCAACAGAAATCGAGACTCATCAGACCAGGCAACATTTTTCCAGTCTTCAACTGTTCAATTTTGGTGAGCTCTTGCAAATTGTAGCCTCTTTTTCCTATTTGTAGTGGAGATGAGTGGTACCCGGTGGAGTCTTCTGCTGTTGTAGCCCATCCGCCTCAAGGTTGTGCGTGTTGTGGCTTCACAAATGCTTTGCTGCATACCTCGGTTGTAACGAGTGGTTATTTCAGTCACTGTTGCCCTTCTATCAGCTCGAACCAGTCTGGCCATTCTCCTCTGACCTCTGGCATCAACAAGGCATTTCCGCCCACAGAACTGCCGCTCACTGGATGTTTTTTCTTTTTCGGACCATTCTCTGTAAACCCTAGAGATGGTTGTGTATTGTTCCTCTATACTCCGTATTCAAGGACACAACACTCAGGCTGTAAACAGATAACTTTTTATTCTTCTTCACTTACTCTGGCATCACTCTACCTTCAACTACTCCAGTGCCCCACTGAGGCCATAACATGCCATTACATCTCCCCTTTTTAGATGAAAGTTTAACTGTTTTAACAGAGCCTTTAAATAACACAATACATTCAACAGTATGGCTACTTAGTTATTTCACTCACTTAACTTGTGATTTTACGAGTTTCTTCAAATCCTTTTTCAAACTTGAAAGTGTTCAAAGAGAAATGAACAGAAGATATTTTACTTCACCGTAGCCCTTTTTATAGACCTTATCCTAAATTAACTGGAAAATTCAATAACTTAGAACATGACTTTTGTAATGAACATTTCACTTTTTAAACAGAAAATTATTACTTTTTTTTTTCTCTGGTGTGTATGCATTTGTTTCATGTTCAAAGGTCCAGTCTCTCAGGAGCCTTAGACAGTCTCCCTGACCTAGTCACCGTCATATCACCTGATGCTGGAGGCCCTGGAACTTCCCTGAGGT
Source organism: Rhinichthys osculus (assembly GCA_029959095.1). Classification (NCBI taxonomy): domain Eukaryota; kingdom Metazoa; phylum Chordata; class Actinopteri; order Cypriniformes; family Leuciscidae; genus Rhinichthys; species Rhinichthys osculus. The sequence goes on from JARWKJ010000004.1 coordinate 4,332,440, forward strand.
GTGAACGGTTGCGTCGCAGCCGTCCTCCCTCCGGGGTCTCCACCTCGTATGAGCGTGGTGTATGTGCCTGACTAACAACAGTCCCTTTTGTGTGTGTGGGTTTGATCCACACGTGCTGTCCAGGCTGTAGAGGTAGTAAGGTTTGAGTACGGTGTCTCCGATTGAACGTTTGTTGCTGTTGCAATTTCAACACCGTGTCCTTTTCTCTGAACCTCTCAAGATCGGGCCACAGTGGTTGTAACTGCTCCGATGATATGGGGACTGGTGTTCTAATTCTCCTCCCCATCAGCAGTTGTGCTGGGGAGCTCCCGTGTGCCAATGGAGTAGCCCTGTAGGCCAGCAGAGCTTTATGAAAATCTCCCTCTTTCATTAAAAGCGGGGGTAACGGGGGCTGCTTGTCACATGGGCAAAGTCATATTCCTGTGCAAACTGAGCGAAATCATGACAGGAGAATTGCGGACCATTGTCTGTGACAAGCACTTCTGGGCATCCATATCTGGCAAACACAGCTTTAAATCTGGCGATGGTCTGTTTTGCTGATGTACTGCCAGGTAGGGAACAAACTTCGATATAGCGAGAGAAGTAGTCTATTATAACTAAATAGTTCCCATTCTGCCATTGGAAGAGATCAGCAGCAACCCTCTGCCACGGTCTGTTTGGTAGTTCTGTTGTGAGCAGAGGCTCGACTGTTGTTTGAGCTTCACGTGCGCAAATCTCACATCTCTCGACCATTTGCTTTACAGCAGATGTGATACCTGGCCACCAGACTGATTCTCTGGCCCTTGCTAGGCATTTGTTGATACCTTGATGTCCCTGGTGCAGTCTCTGCAGGATGTCAGGTCTCATGCACTCAGGGATTATAAGTCTCTCTCCTTTCATGAGCAGTCCTCTTCCTTCATGCAAAACTGACCTATTGGGCCAGTAGGGCAGCAGCTGCTCATGCACATCTCGTCTGTGTCCCGGCCATCCATTTGCAATGTATCGGCTGAGACGTTTGCAGGTGTTATCTGACGTTTGTGCACTCTTAATCTGTTCCAGCTTCGTTGGAGTGGCTGGCAGGCTTTCAACTACGCTGTCCAGGTAAGCTTTGCATTCTCTTTCCAGGTCTTGCTCCGCCTCTGTGGCTGCAGTTGGAAGAGGTGCTCTGGACAGGGCGTCAGCTGTTATCAGATTTTTACCTGGAACATGGATAATGTTAAAGTTGAATCTGAGCAGCCTGAGTCTGAATCTGATGATCCTCGGCGGGAGGTCATCTAGTGCTCTGGATTTCAGGAGTGTTATGAGTGGCTTGTGATCAGTTCTTATGGTAAAGTCCAGTCCACTCACGTATCCACGCAAGCGCTCACATGCCCAGGTCACAGCCAAAGCCTCCTTTTCTATCTGGGCATATCTTGATTCGGCTTTGCTCAGACTTCTAGAAATGAAGACGACAGGTTTCCACTCTCCGTCTGTCTGTTTTTGTGTCAGGACACCTCCAAGTCCATATGACGAAGCATCCGCCGATACCATGGTTTCGTGATTTGGGCTGTACTGGGCTAACACAGTCTCTGATCCCAATTCTTTTTTCGTCTCCAGGAATGCTTTCTGTTGGGGTGCTCCCCATGTCCAGCTGTTCTCTGTCTTCAACAGGTCACGAATGGGCTTTGTCAGATCTGGCAGGCGTGACGAAAATTTGCCTACAAAGTTCACCATGCCCATGAAACGGCGAACATCCGCCACATCCTTTGGCTCTGGCATCTCCAGGATTGCCTTTATTTTTCCTGGATCTGCTCTGATGCCCTGAGAATTTATGACATGGCCCAGGAAACGGATCTCTGTCAGGGCAAATTGGCATTTCTCATTTAGAGTGAGCCCAGCCTCTCTGAATTTCTGTAGCACCCTGTGCAGCCTGTCGTCGTGCTCTGCCCGGTCTCTTCCTATGACCAGGACATCATCAGCGTGACATAGGACTCCATCAACACCATCAATCAGTTGAGAAATCCTCTTCTGAAAGTGTTCGGGTGCCGAAGATATACCAAAAGGTAACCTTTTGAAGTAATAGCGCCCCTCTGGTGTGATGAACGTAGTCAACAGCATGGAGTCTTTGTGAAGTGGGACCTGCCAGAAGCCTGATGTCGCGTCAAGCTTTGTGAAGACTCTGGCTCCTTCCAGCTTGGCCAGTGTCTCATCCACTGCCGGTAAGATGTGTCTCTCTCGGATAACACTCTCGTTCAGACGGGTTAAATCCACGCAAATACGAATTTTCCCCGACGTTTTCACTATAGGGACCATGCCCGCACACCATTCAGTCGGTTCTTCCACACGAGCTATGACCCCCATCTTCTCCATCCGGTCTAGTTCCTCTTTGACTTTGGCCCGAAGAGGAATGGCCACTCGTCGCGGGGCCGAGAGGGCATAGGGTGCCGCGTTGTCTCTCAGCTTAATTTTATACTCCCCCTTAAGGTTACCCAGCCCTTTAAATACCTCGGGGTAAGTGGAGCGAAAGTGTTTTTCTGCGTCGTCGATGCTGTTGAGCTGAGGGATCATCTGTAGTCTGCGGATAGCTGGGAGGCCCAATAAGGGTATAGTCAGGTCCTTCACGATGAACACCTCCTCCTCAATCTTTCTGTCACCTCTCTGAATGACCGCATGCACTTGCCCTTTTACGTCCAGAGGTTGGTTGGCGGGGCCCAGCAGGGGTCTGCACGGCGCTGAATGTCTGCCATATCTATCCTGTTTGAATTCTGTCTCTGGGATAGCGGTCACAGACGCACCTGTGTCTACTTTGAAGCGCAACGGGCCGCCATTTATGGTGAGTATTTCAGTCCATGTGGAGGACTGTGGATAGTCAACCGCACCCAGATAAGCTGCCTCGTCCACTTCAATTGAATCCATCTTTTGAGCTGATCTGCACACTGCCGCAAAGTGTCCCCTCTTTTGACATTTTCTACACTCAACGTCTTTTGCTGGGCATTCAGTCCATGAATGTTTTGGGGTTTTACCACACTTCCCGCACTGTTTTGGCTTTGATGAGGTAGGCTGAGGCTGAGAATAGCTTCCGCGTTGAAAAGATTTTTTTCTATGAGCCTGTCTTTTACTGTTGTGAGACAGTGCATCAATTTGTCCTGGTGAATCAGCTGACCGCAGAACAGCTTGTTGCTTTTTAACTTCCTCGTGCTGCCTCACTTGGACTATAGCTGTAGCTAAATCCAACTTTGGGTTGAGCTGAAGTTTTTCAGACAATTTAGCATCACGTATGCCGACAACAATTCAATCTCGAATCATTTCCTCACGTAAGACGCCATATTTACAATGTTCAGCTAACTTGTGTACTGCGGCGATAAAGTTTTCTGCAGATTCGCCGACGTCTTGACATCGTTTATTGAACTTGGCTCGTTCATAAATTACATTATGTACTCCTACAAAATGTTCATCAAAGGCTTTTTTTACCTCGTCAAAGTCCTTTTCTTTCTCATCCGTCAACTGCAGTGAGCTCAGAATATCATCGGCCTTGTCGCCCATTGTATAGATGAGAGAATTCACCTGGTATGCGCCGTCTTTTTCTTTCAGTCCCGACGCCATTCTGAAGCGTTCAAACCTTTTGATCCACGCGGGCCACGAGCTTGGCTCAAAGTCGAATGGTCCCGGTGGTGTGATAGTGAATATGTGGTCCATCCTGTGTGCTTTTAGCTTGCCGCTAGCTGTTATTGCTCTCGCCGACTCGCTCTTTCTCTTGCTCTACAGGTCCCGCGTTTTCACTCTACTCACCATTAAAGCTACTCCGACTACTTTTCTGTACCACTAGACTCTTTCTGTTGTGGGTTATACGTCTCTGACACCATGTATTGTTCCTCTATACTCCGTATTCAAGGACACAACACTCAGGCTGTAAACAGATAACTTTTTATTCTTCTTCACTTACTCTGGCATCACTCTACCTTCAACTACTCCAGTGCCCCACTGAGGCCATAACATGCCATTACAGGTTGTGCGTGAAAATCCCAGTAGATTAGCAGTTTCTGAAATACTCAGACCAGCCCTTCTGGCACCAACAATCATGCCACGTTCAAAGTCACTCAAATCACCTTTCTTCCCCATACTGATGCTCGGTTTGAACTGCAGGAGATTGTCTTGACCATGTCTACATGCCTAAATGCACTGAGTTGCCGCCATGTGATTGGCTGCTTAGAAATTAAGTGTTAACGAGCAGTTGGACAGGTGTACCTAATAAAGTGGCCGGTGAGTGTATATATCACTTAACTAAAATATACTTTAGTGTTATTTTGATTGAAACTTGCATAAACTAATTTGCAATTTCGCATTTGTAATGACGATGTTGAAATAATATCAAATAACACACTACAAACTTTTATGTTAGATGCGATTAATTGCAATTCATTTTAATTGCAATCAGGGTGCAATTGTGTCTGAAGACATTTCATTCAGTATTCTGGTACCCTTGTGTATATATACTACAAGGGTACCAAAGCTCAAAGTATACAATTCTAGTTAATAATTATACCCAGGTTAATGATCTAACATTATACAGCTCCTCCAATCTTCCTCATGCCAGTATATCTTGTACTAAATCAGTGTTCCCAATCATCTCCCAATGATCTGGTTTCCTGCAGACGGCGGTGAGGACTCGGTGTAGTAGTATGCACTTCATCGTGGCGGAGTGGAACAAGCCCTCCATCGACTTCTACAAGCGGCGCGGGGCGTCAGATCTCTCTCTGGAGGAAGGGTGGAGGCTCTTCAAGATCGACAAGCAGAACCTCCTCAAGATGACCAGCGAGGAGTGAACCAACCGGATGTGGTGTTTACTTTAGTCTAGGACTGACCTTCAAATGGCATTTTGAAGCATTCAGCGTGTGATTTTTACATCCAAAACCCATAATTCTAAATGGAATTATATACCCATAATTCTATATGGAATTATATACCCATAATTATATATGGAATTATATACCTATAATTATATATGTCCTCTTTATATGTCTTTATATGTGTTTTTTGTATGACAAGTATAAAAAGTTCTATATCTTTAGATGTTTAATTCCCATCAAAATACATACATTTTGAAAAGATGACTGAGATTATATTCTTGTTTTGATGTAAAGAGATTATTTTTCCTTTTGTGATTTAATAATTCATGCATCAGAGACTTACAATGCAATGTAATGATGTTTATATAGACATGTCGTATTTACTTTGTATACTTCATCTTAAATTATACTGGGAGGAAAAAATAAAAAAAGTTTCTCTTTATTCACCCCATCTTTTAAATGGTATATATATATGAGATCTAATGATTCCCCATTTTATACTTTGAAACTACAATTCAATCCGAAAAGATTAAGGCACAGACACCTTAGACAAAACCATTGGTTTGTTTTTGTCTTTTCGTGCACTTGTGAATTTTAAGATGTGGTCTATTTTGCTTCATTAAGATATCTTGTTTCAGGCTAGTGGGAATAAAATAGCCCAGACATTTTAGTGCTTATTGTAATTCATCTATTTGCGTCTGTATATTTCAATTAGAATCCATTATTAGAGTCAGACATCTCCACTTCAGCAGCTTTACACACGCCACAATGTACAGTTTTATTCCTATCTATATTCAAGATAGATAGATAACAGACGTGGTAGCTGAGAGTGAGACAAAAACACACTCCCAGAAGAGAGTCTAGAACATGTGAGTTAAATTAGCTGGTACTTTAAGACCGGTGGACTCTGTGATCTACTGTACACTGTTACCCCATGGCGATTGCAAACAGATGACGTATGAACACGTTTCAAAGCTGACTGACACGTCTAGTCACCTTTATTCCTATAGCGCTGTGCCTGTATAATAGAGATTGTTAGCTTTACAGGAATAACAGGAACATTATTTAATAATGTAAAAATAGATCATTTCAGGTGTACAACAGCTCTAAAAGAAAATAATGTTATTCTTCAGCAGAAGTCATTTCAGTGATGATTCAGTTCCGCTCTAAATATCATCAATTATGAAATGAGTTCAATTCGGCTATAAAGCAAACAGGGATGTCGTCATACAGCTCAGTTCAGTTCTCATGTAACAGTGCCAGCAGTCAGATCAATAATATTGTTGAATATTTTGGGCGAACGTGAACTGAAGCCCCAGGGCCTATGAAGACAAGGGGCCTATCATAAGCCCAAAAAAAAAAATCACATTGTTTTGTAATTTGTCGAATGTTCTGTCAATCACTTGATATTCATGTTTTTGGCTGCTGATTGATCCAATTTACAAGTGACCCACGTGGGAAGCATGATATGACAGCCTATCAGAATGTAGAGAAACAGTTGTCATCTTCTCTAGTAGTCTATTCAAATTTATGCTAGTCACAGAGGCTGATGATAGCTATCAAAATGTTGAGGAAGAAATAAACGAAAAATATCGCGACAGAAAGAAAACAGTGAGAAGGAATTGTTCAAAAAGATTCCAAAGCTAACAGGATTTTTTAAACCTGCAAATGAAGGTGAGTCGAGCTCATTAAGCGGAGCACCGATCGATGAACAGTGGAGAGGACAAGCAAACAGGCGGGCAGTGTTAATTTCGTTGACGAATAATTTGCGTAATTATTTTCGTCAACAAAATTTTTTCACAGACGAAAACGAGACGATACGGTCCCGACCCGAAACGTCCACCAAAGCGTTTTGGCGCGAGTAAAAACGCATTGGTGGACACACGGCCATAGACAGACAGCGCGCGAGGACTGAATTGAGCTCTCTTTCGCGTCTGAATGGACAAATACACACAACATTATGTCTAAATGTCCGTTTTAGAGAGTATTCACGTAAACACAGTCGGTTATGTCTTTACAGAATGTACAGTTGTGAGAATATTGGATGTGCATCAGTGTAATTGGATCTGCGCACTCGGTCTTAAAGTGACAGTGCGTAATAAAACTAATGCCGTCTGTAAACTTAATATTAATCAAACAACAAAATAAAAAGAGAAAAGCATTCACTGCTCTTTAATAGCATTAATATGGATTAATTATACTTAAATTATACAAATAAATATGTCTGCTTGAAAGAATAAAGAATGATGTATTTAAGTTAAAGACTGTAGGGGTAAAATCTTTGCGTGGCAGGGGGAGCTGCCACTCGACCGGCCACGGAATTATGCGCCTGCCACTGCGTTATATGCGCCTGCCACTCGACCAGTCACAGATATATGCGCCTGCCACTCGACCAGTCACAGATATATGCGCCTGCCACTCGAACTTACACGATATGTAAGATAGGTTTTCAAACCAAATGCAGCGCATAACCCCTGAAGCCAGCGGGAGACAGAACGGTACGCACTATAGGTCAATATTCACCATTAACCAAACGCTTTTCGCCTGCCTCACAACTACTGTAGGCTACTCGCTGTTTTTTAAATGAGCACCAGTCTCGTGACAGACTTATGCGCCTGCTTTAAAATCTCTCACTGTTTTAACATACCAGACGAACCCACAGGCAGTGCAATACTTATCTTATTTATGTCTAATTGTATCTCTTTTTTATTCGCTCTTTTTGCCCATAGAGAGCGCGTCTCTTGGCTCCCGCCTGGACTAGGCTACTAAAGCGTCACACCAGCCACACGATCTCTCTCTGTATACACCTATCAGACACTCCTAATGGTACATGAGAGCACACATACAGTGCAATACAGATATTATCTACCTATTTATCGTCTGATCTTATATTTTATTCGCTCTTTTTATGCGTATGGGAGTGCGCTCGCGTGGCTCTTTTAAGCGTCGCTCCAGCCATACCCGCCACACGATCTCTCACTGTTTACACCTATCAGACACTCCTATTGGTACATGAGAGCACACATACAGTGCAATACAGATATTATCTACCTATTTATCATCTGATCTTATATTTTATTCGCTCTTTTTATGCGTATCGTAGTGCGCTCGCGTGGCTCTTTTAAGCGTCGCTCCAGCCATACCCGCCACACGATCTCTAACTGTTTACACCTATCAGACACTCCTAATGGTACATGAGAGCACACATACAGTGCAATACAGATCTTATCTACCTATTTATCATCTGATCTTATATTTTATTCGCTCTTTTTATGCGTATCGTAGTGCGCTCGCGTGGCTCTTTTAAGCGTCGCTCCAGCCATACCCGCCACACGATCTCTCACTGTTTACACCTATCAGACACTCCTAATGGTACATGAGAGCACACATACAGTGCAATACAGATATTATCTACCTATTTATCGTCTGATCTTGTATTTTATTCGCTCTTTTTATGCGTATGGGAGTGCGCTCGCGCGTGGCTCTATTAAGCGTCGCTCCAGCCATACCCGCCACACGATCTCTCACTGTTTACACCTATCAGACACTCCTAATGGTACATGAGAGCACACATACAGTGCAATACAGATATTATCTACCTATTTATCATCTGATCTTATATTTTATTCGCTCTTTTTATGCGTATGGGAGTGCGCTCGCGTGGCTCTTTTAAGCGTCGCTCCAGCCATACCCGCCACACGATCTCTCACTGTTTACACCTATCAGACACTCCTAATGGTACATGAGAGCACACATACAGTGCAATACAGATCTTATCTACCTATTTATCATCTGATCTTATATTTTATTCGCTCTTTTTATGCGTATCGTAGTGCGCTCGCGTGGCTCTTTTAAGCGTCGCTCCAGCCATACCCGCCACACGATCTCTCACTGTTTACACCTATCAGACACTCCTAATGGTACATGAGAGCACACATACAGTGCAATACAGATATTATCTACCTATTTATCATCTGATCTTATATTTTATTCGCTCTTTTTATGCGTATGGGAGTGCACTCGCAAGGCTATTTTAAGCGTCGCTCCAGCCATACCCGCCACACGATCTCTCACTGTTTACACCTATCAGACACTCCTAATGGTACATGAGAGCACACATACAGTGCAATACAGATCTTATCTACCTATTTATCATCTGATCTTATATTTTATTCGCTCTTTTTATGCGTATCGTAGTGCGCTCGCGTGGCTCTTTTAAGCGTCGCTCCAGCCATACCCGCCACACGATCTCTCACTGTTTACACCTATCAGACACTCCTAATGGTACATGAGAGCACACATACAGTGCAATACAGATCTGATCTACCTATTTATCGTCTGATCTTATATTTTATTCGCTCTTTTTATGCGTGGGAGTGCGCTCGCGTGGCTCTTTTAAGCGTCGCTCCAGCCATACCCGCCACACGATCTCTCACTGTTTACACCTATCAGACACTCCTAATGGTACATGAGAGCACACATACAGTGCAATACAGATCTGATCTACCTATTTATCGTCTGATCTTATATTTTATTCGCTCTTTTTATGCGTGGGAGTGCGCTCGCGTGGTGATATGACGCAGCGCCTGAAAATAGGCCACCTTCCGTCAACACAACGGAACTATATTCAGGCGCTGCGTCATATCATTACGCCTGCTGCTCTCATGGTACGGCAGTGAAGTTTCTTGATTATTACGCAGGAATGAGAGTATAGTTCCTAGCCATATCAGCCTAGAAAATCGCAACTTTACATTTTCCATCGGTCTTAGTGCACGATGTAACTACAGAAGAGTCAAGTATTAAATAGGAAAAATATCGAAACTCTTTGGTCATTTTTTTTTTTTTGAAATGCTAATGGTCTTGTCCACTTCAATGATGTATGCTAAGAGTGGTACCGCCAGAACCGGAGATCGGCTGAATGGATTCAAAAACGGTAAAACTCAACAGTTTAACTCTGGGGGAGTTGTAAAATTAGCCTATTTCCAAAAAAAGTGGAGTATCCCTTTAATAGAGCCAGTATTGCACTGTATGTGTGCTCTCATGTACCATTAGGAGTGTCTGATAGGTGTAAACAGTGAGAGATCGTGTGGCGGGTATGGCTGGAGCGACGCTTAAAATAGCCTTGCGAGCGCACTCCCATACGCATAAAAAGAGCGAATAAAATATAAGATCAGATGATAAATAGGTAGATAATATCTGTATTGCAGTGTATGTGTGCTCTCATGTACCATTAGGAGTGTCTGATAGGTGTAAACAGTGAGAGATCGTGTGGCGGGTATGGCTGGAGCGACGCTTAAAAGAGCCACGCGAGCACACTACGATACGGATAAAAAGAGCGAATAAAATATAAGATCAGATGATAAATAGGTAGATAAGATCTCTATTGCACTGTATGTGTGCTCTCATGTACCATTAGGAGTGTCTGATAGGTGTAAACAGTGAGAGATCGTGTGGCGGGTATGGCTGGAGCGACGCTTAAAATAGCCTTGCGAGCGCACTCCCATACGCATAAAAAGAGCGAATAAAATATACGATCAGACGATAAATAGGTAGATAAGATCTGTATTGCACTGTATGTGTGCTCTCATGTACCATTAGGAGTGTCTGATAGGTGTAAACAGTGAGAGATCGTGTGGCGGGTATGGCTGGAGCGACGCTTAAAAGAGCCACGCGAGCACACTACCATACGCATAAAAAGAGCGAATAAAATATAAGATCAGATGATAAATAGGTAGATAATATCTGTATTGCACTGTATGTGTGCTCTCATGTACCATTAGGAGTGTCTGATAAGTGTAAACAGTGAGAGATCGTGTGGCGGGTATGGCTGGAGCGACGCTTAAAAGAGCCACGCGAGCGCACTACGATACGCATAAAAAGAGCGAATAAAATATAAGATCAGATGATAAATAGGTAGATAATATCTGTATTGCACTGTATGTGTGCTCTCATGTACCAATAGGAGTGTCTGATAGGTGTAAACAGTGAGAGATCGTGTGGCGGGTATGGCTGGAGCGACCATTAATAGAGCCATGCGAGCGCACTCCCATACGCATAAAAAGAGCGAATAAAATATAAGATCAGATGATAAATAGGTAGATAATATCTGTATTGCACTGTATGTGTGCTCTCATGTACCATTAGGAGTGTCTGATAGGTGTAAACAGTGAGAGATCGTGTGGCGGGTATGGCTGGAGCGACGCTTAAAAGAGCCACGCGAGCGCACTACGATACGCATAAAAAGAGCGAATAAAATATAAGATCAGATGATAAATAGGTAGATAATATCTGTATTGCACTGTATGTGTGCTTTCATGTACCATTAGGAGTGTCTGATAGGTGTAAACAGTGAGAGATCGTGTGGCGGGTATGGCTGGAGCGACGCTTAAAAGAGCCACGCGAGCGCACTACGATACGCATAAAAAGAGCGAATAAAATATAAGATCAGATGATAAATAGGTAGATAATATCTGTATTGCACTGTATGTGTGCTCTCATGTACCATTAGGAGTGTCTGATAGGTGTAAACAGTGAGAGATCGTGTGGCGGGTATGGCTGGAGCGACGCTTAATAGAGCCACGCGCGAGCGCACTCCCATACGCATAAAAAGAGCGAATAAAATATAAGATCAGATGATAAATAGGTAGATAAGATCTGTTTTACACTGTATGCATGTTCTCGTGTACCATTAGGAGTGTCTGATAGGTGTATACAGAGAGAGATCGTGTGGCTGGTGTGACGCTTTAGATAGCCTAGTCCAGGCGGGAGCCAAGAGACGCGCTCTCTATGGGCAAAAAGAGCGAATAAAAAAGAGATACAATTAGACATAAATAAGATAAGTATTGCACTGCCTGTGGGTTCGTCTGGTATGTTAAAACAGTGAGAGATTTTAAGGCAGGCGCATAAGTCTGTCACGAGACTGGTGCTCATTTAAAAAACAGCGAGTAGCCTACAGTAGTTGTGAGGCAGGCGAAAAGCGTTTGGTTAATGGTGAATATTGACCTATAATGCGTACCGTTCTGTCTCCCGTTGGCTTCAGGGGTTATGCGCTGCATTTGGTTTGAAAACCTATCTTACATATCGTGTAAGTTCGAGTGGCAGGCGCATATATCTGTGACTGGTCGAGTGGCAGGCGCATATATCTGTGACTGGTCGAGTGGCAGGCGCATATAACGCAGTGGCAGGCGCATAATTCCGTGGCCGGTCGAGTGGCAGCTCCCCCTGCCACGCAGAGATTTTACCCCCTCTCGTTAAAGACTGCATAATCATTGATTGAAAAAAAAGAGACTGTTCTACTTTAGGAGAAGAAGTGTTTTTATTTAATTTTAAGATATTATATTATGTCACCGTGCTAAATCTGTGTCTGTACAGTATTGCATGTTCAAACTTTAAAAATTATTCATATTAACAGGTTAATAGATGTTTTCTATGGGAATATATAATGGGTTTGGAAATTTTAGAGAAATTTTAAATTAATGCATTAGAATTTCACTAAACCCATTCGACTTTAGTCGACTAAATCTACTGTAAATTTAGTCTACTAAAATCTTATTGTATTTCGTCGACTAAAACTAGACTATTTACTGCTTTCCAGTATAGGCTGTGCTGTGGAGGTTTTACATTGCTGTTGTTGTGGATATTTTTATGGAATACTGTTTTCGTTAGGCTATATCTCCCCAAGAGAAACTTATTTCTGCTTTTGTTGTATAGACAAACGTGATCATTAGACTTTTTTTTTATTGTGGGCCTACAAAACCTCTCAGCCCCAGGGCATAACGGCAGGTTAATGCGGGCATGGGTGCCAGATTTCCGCCTAAAACACACCGTAAAAAAGGCCTTAAAGGGTTAGTTCGCCCATTTAAGACATGAAGTTGTATGCAATCCTTACCAGCACTATAGTGCATACACACTGACCCACTCTGTTGTCACCTCCCTGGTCAGAGTTCTGGCTGCTGGAAGTTTTTCAATAAAGTAGGCTACTCCCGGTTATTTTCCGGGGCCACAAAACTGTGCGTTTTTACATGAAAAAATGATTTGCGTTTCAAAGCTTGATTAATTTACCACACAAAAAACACGCCGGTCCTGAGTAAGGAAAAAAAAAAGCCCAGAAGAATCCCATTAGGGGGAAAGTTTAGAAAAAGACCCAAATATAGCCTATTCATACGCATATTCATTCTTTTTCTCACGTGAATAGGGTAAATATTTTAACCTTTAGATATCACCATGAAAATTACTGAGTTGATTACTTACATAAAGACAAACAAAAAATGTATTACAAGTTTTTTTTTATTGTTTGTTAGCATTGTATAATCTAATTACGTATGCGCTAATTTGCATAAATAACACAACATATCTAAACATTGGGTATAGCCAGGTGAAGATGTCTTGTTGAATCAGCAGTCGATTCCGATATTCTAGGTATTATCAACTGGCCAGAATTTTGAAATCTCAATAGACGTGAAGGACTATAGTGCGTTAAGAGCTCGCTCAAGTACTGGGGAGCTAAGCCATTTAGTGCTTTGTAAGTATTAGCAAGATTTAAAAATGAATGCAATTTTAAGTAGGGAGCCAATGCAGTGTTGACAGAACAATGAAATAAGAAATATAGAGCTGAGTATCATCAGTGTAACAGTGAAAACTAATGCATGCTTCCTAATGATATCTCCCAAAGGTACAGAGTGAACAGCAACGGTCCTAGTACTGAGCCTTGCTGTACACCTCTTCATTTACTGCTCTATATCCATCTTAAGATCCCTAGCCCAATCAGAATTAAAGGGATGGCATCTGAATAAGGTGTTATATATAATAGAGATAGTCCCTCTTTGATAAGGATCGATATTGGAAATGTTATCAACAAGGGTAGAGGGAATCATGTGTGTTATTGAGGAAAGTTGTGATGTTCCTTTGATTAGCAAACCCCTACAACACTTACCAGTTTGTACACAAACAAGCAGGGGCCTATACCATGAAGCTGGTTTAGGTGGCTAGCCTGGTATGTTTCAGTTTAGTTTGCACCAAACCTGCATTTTAGGTACCACGAAAGTGGTTTGGCTTTTAGCAGTGTTCATCGCTATAGTAACTTACACTCCACGGCTAACCTGGTCCGGGACAGGTGATGCTCCAGGGAAGAGGTTGCAGACCGAACTTGGACCAATGAGCTGTGAGCAAAGTGACATATGTCTGACGCGATAAAGTCACTCGACCTGTTTCTACTCCAAATTAAAGATCACAACATAGCAAATGATTTTTAAAGACAAAATCATCTGGCTTTAAATAATACTTATTTAGAAGAATAATTTTGTATGATTTAGATATTATTTATGTAATTATTATATCCTTAATCGATCACACATGTACAATTTTAGTTTATCGATTATTATTACGCACAGTTTAAATGAATAAATATATAAAGGTAATATAAATACGCGTTAGAATCAATAGATGAAGCTATAAAATGATTATGTGAGCTTAAATGTTCAATTTTATCAACTGTATAAACTAACTTCACAACTTTTACTTGCACTGATATGGCAAGACTTTTTATTTTAGTTTTCCTCTTTCATAGACAGTTATTTTCTTCTTGCCGGGTAAATTTGTTTAAATTCTTAATATTTTTCAATCTCGTAATATTCTGCAGAAGAGATAAGCGAATCGCAGTTTCACTCTTTCTCAGCATGTGATTGGCTGTCCGCTACTGATGTCACACCTAAACTCAGGATCAAAGCCTGAGTGGACAGAGAAAGTTGATGTTCAGCATCATAGTACCAACAAAGCCTGGTTGGATTGGTTTGGTTTTGTCAACTCAAAACTAATCCGGAGTTTGTTCAACTACCATCATGGTACAGCACTCTAAAAAATGCTGGGTTGTTTCAACCCAAATTTGGGTCAAATATGGACAAACCCAAATGTTGGGTTAAAAATGTAATTAAAAAAATTACAGTTGAAAGTGAAAGTTGAAGTTGGGTTACATTTTTAAATTACATTTTTAACCCAACATTTGGGTTTGTCCATATTTGACCCAAATTTGGGTTGAAACAACCCAGCATTTTTTAGAGTGAGGCCCCAGCTCTCAGTCCAGCTGTTTTACAGTCTGTTGTTTGCTCTCTAAGATATTTCTGAGGAATTCCCGGGAACAGAGCCAAACTGAATGGGAATACAGATTTATTTGTAAAGGCCTGCTCCTGCAGGCTGACGGAATGCGACTGTAACATTCCAGTTTGTGTTTGGACTTTCTGTTTGTATTTTTTGACCAGTTCCTGTGTTTGTTTGTTCAGTTTCCCGCCACTCCTTGTTTCTATGGTTACCATCATCATTAGGTCATTTGGTTCAGCTGTGTGTCATTAATTATCTTGTTTAGGTCCTTTATTTGTCTGTCTCATGTATATATACCCTGTGTTCTCCCTCAGTCTCTGTTGGTTCTCGTTAACGTTTGGTTGTGGTTTTCTCTTGGGTCCTAAGTGTTTGATGATTAAAGTCTTCCTTGTTATTTCTCGTTGTGAGTATTTCTTAGCACCACGTTACTGTCGTAGATTTTTTCCTAAACCTAACTATGTATTATTTATACTGTAGCGCGTATACAGTCGACGGCGGCCGAGTCTAACCCTATACCCTAGCCTAGCGCGTCTACACATCGAAGTCGGCCGAGCCTAACCCTATACCCTAGCCTAGCGCGTCTACACATCGACAGCGCCGAGCCTAACCCTATACCCTAGCCTAGCGCGTCTACACATCGACAGCGCCGAGCCTAACCCTATACTCTAGCCTATAGCGCGTCTACACATCGACAGCTGCCGAGTCTAACCCTATACTCTAGCCTAGCGCGTCTACACATCGAAGTCGGCCGAGCCTAACCCTATACCCTAGCCTAGCGCGTCTACACATCGACAGCTGCCGAGTCTAACCCTATACCCTAGCCTAGCGCGTCTACACATCGACAGCTGCCAAGTCTAACCCTATACCCTAGCCTAGCGCGTCTACACATCGACAGCGGCCGAGCCTAACCCTATACCCTAGCCTAGCGCGTCTACACATCGACAGCGGCCGAGCCTAACCCTATACCCTAGCCTAGCGCGTCTACACATCAACAGCGGCCGAGCCTAACCCTATACCCTAGCCTAGCGCGTCTACACATCGACAGCGGCCGAGCCTAACCCTATACCCTAGCCTAGCGCGTCTACACATCGAAGTCGGCCGAGCCTAACCCTATACCCTAGCCTAGCGCGTCTACACATCGACAGCGCCGAGCCTAACCCTATACCCTAGCCTAGCGCGTCTACACATCGACAGCGCCGAGCCTAACCCTATACTCTAGCCTATAGCGCGTCTACACATCGACAGCTGCCGAGTCTAACCCTATACTCTAGCCTAGCGCGTCTACACATCGAAGTCGGCCGAGCCTAACCCTATACCCTAGCCTAGCGCGTCTACACATCGACAGCTGCCGAGTCTAACCCTATACCCTAGCCTAGCGCGTCTACACATCGACAGCTGCCAAGTCTAACCCTATACCCTAGCCTAGCGCGTCTACACATCGACAGCGGCCGAGCCTAACCCTATACCCTAGCCTAGCGCGTCTACACATCGACAGCGGCCGAGCCTAACCCTATACCCTAGCCTAGCGCGTCTACACATCAACAGCGGCCGAGCCTAACCCTATACCCTAGCCTAGCGCGTCTACACATCGACAGCGGCCGAGCCTAACCCTATACCCTAGCCTAGCGTGTCTACACATCGACAGCGCCGAGCCTAACCCTATACCCTAGCCTAGCGCGTCTACACATCGACAGCGGCCGAGCCTAACCCTATACCCTAGCCTAACGCGTCTACACATCAACAGCGGCCGAGCCTAACCCTATACCCTAGCCTAGCGCGTCTACAGTCGACGGCGGCCGAGTCTAACCCTATACCCTAGCCTAGCGCGTCTACAGTCGACGGCGGCCGAGTCTAAGCCTATACCCTAGCCTAGCGCGTCTACAGTCGACGGCGGCCGAGCCTAACCCTATACCCTAGTCTAGCGCGTCTACACATCGACAGCGGCCGAGCCTAACCCTATACCCTAGCCTAGCGCGTCTACAGTCGACGGCGGCCGAGCCTAACCCTATACCCTAGTCTAGCGCGTCTACACATAGACAGCGGCCGAGTCTAACCCTATACCCTAGCCTAGCGCGTCTACACATCGACAGCGGCCGAGCCTAACCCTATACCCTAGCCTAGCGCGTCTACACATCGACAGCGGCCGAGCCTAACCCTATACCCTAGCCTAGCGCGTCTACACATCGACAGCGGCCGAGTCTAACCCTATACCCTAGTCTAGCGCGTCTACACATCGACAGCGGCCAAGCCTAACCCTATACCCTAGCCTAGCACTTCTACAGTCGACGGCGGCCGAGTCTAACCCTATACCCTAGCCTAGCGCGTCTACAGTCGACGGCGGCCGAGCCTAACCCTATACCCTAGCCTAGCGCGTCTACAGTCGACGGCGGCCGAGTCTAACCCTATACCCTAACCTAGCGCTTCTACAGTCGACGGCGGCCGAGCCTAACCCTATACCCTAACCTAGCGCTTCTACAGTCGACGGCGGCCGAGTATAACCCTATACCCTAGCCTAGCGCGTCTACACATCGACAGCGGCCGAGCCTAACCCTATACCCTAGCCTAGCGCGTCTACACATCGACAGCGGCCGAGTCTAACCCTATACCCTAGCCTAGCGCGTCTACAGTCGACGGCGGCCGTGCCTAACCCTATACCCTAGCCTAGCGCTTCTACAGTCGACGGCGGCCGAGTCTAACCCTATACCCTAGCCTAGCGCGTCTACAGTCGACGGCGGCCGAGCCTAACCCTATACCCTAGCCTAGCGCGTCTACAGTCGACGGCGGCCGAGTCTAACCCTATACCCTAGCCTAGCGCGTCTACAGTCAACGGTGGCCGAGCCTAATAATCCTAACTTGCTCCACAGCTATATCAAACAAGAAACTTCAAAAAATGACATGAAACATTACTTAATTTGATTGGTTCTTCATAGACAAGGCAAGCCCTCTTGTTAGGTAACCAAACTCTGTTTTTGGTTTCGAGTTTGAACATCTGTCTTGTTTCATTTCCCATTTTTTTATTTACACACACACTCAGTCACAAGTTTTCCCTTGGTTTCGAACAGTACATTCTGTTAAAATGTTAGATGTTAAATAAGGTTAGATGTTAGAAACATGGTTACTTTAATATATAGTTTAAAATTTCCACCACATGACGTTACCGTGCCGCTGTGATTATTATGTTTTTTAACTCCATAATACAGAGTGATGCAGGTGTGGTGGAAATTTTAAACTGAATATTAAACTAACCATGTTTCTAACATCTAACCTTATTTAACATCTAACATTTGAACAAAATGTACTGTTGGAAAACAACACACTAAAAAAACGTTGGGTTATTTTTTTTAACCCAACCGTTGGTGTATGTTGGGTCATTACGTTGGGTTATCTTTAGAATTTGTTGGGTTATTTGATTATGCCGTTGGATTATTTTTAATTTAATACTTAAAACATGTTAAAACATATTTATTGTGTTTATACTCCAATAAAAAAATCTATTTGAAAACAATGTGTATTTTATTTATTAAAATAAGGTTCTAAATAAAAATAAATACTTAACTCAACTGTTGGTTTATTTTTTTAACCAACTGGTATTTAACCCAATGCATTGGGTCTACTCTGTCTGTCCTTTAGGCTATATAGTAGAATTGACAATAAACTTGAACTTGAACTTGGCACCCAGCCGCCGTCGATGAGTAGACGCGCTGGCTGGAGTATAAATATTATAGGACGTAGTTAGGTTTAGGGAAAAATCTACCACACAGGTTTTTTTTTTCTTGAGTGTTTCAGTTGTGCTGGTCTAAAGGAAACGCAGAGCTGTGAAAATAACAATGCCTTCCTTCCCTGTGACGTCTGAGACATCCTTACAAACAATTGCTTTATTTACTCAAAAGTTTTCAATAGGTCTGTTGCCTTATTTTCCAGATATTAAGAAATGCATGAATGTTTTCGTTAGGTCAAGTATTCTGGAAATGACTCGTTATCCTTAGGAAACTCTTTTAAGTCTCTCAATAAGGACTTCCAGATGAGGGGGGATGTGAATGAGTCATTGCTAATTGTATCCCATTCAGAAATACAGTCCGGCTCATGGACTGAAGCTGTAAACGGAAGAACGCTTGAGATGCCTGTACTGAGATAAAGACTTCTGCAAACATTCAAATATAGTGGGGCTAAACAAGTTTCCATAACTGTTTTTTTTTTCTTTTATGGCTCTTATAGTGTGATATAGTTTAAAAAATATGGATCTTACACTAGAGGTGGAAAAATTCTTATTTTGTATTCTTATAGTTTTATTCAGAGGCCTAAACAAAATACAAGTTTCTACAGACGCTGATATATATATATATATATATGGCCAGAAAGTAGGATGCAATTCTGATAGCTTGTAATGAATGAGATATTTAACAGTATAAAGCACTTAAAATGCATATAAATATCAGTCTTCACTCTATATACCAAAAATATGTTTTAGTAAGATGATATTTAAATGCTTAGTTTTATGATCAAAGCTCAGTTGTTTTTGTTATGGGGGCAAATCATATAATGCAATGAATACAATGATGATTGAGAGATGAACAAATAAACATTCATCAAAAGTCTGATGATATTTGATACTCACACATTAACATGATTTTTTCTAAAATATGATGTATGGATTATCAAATAAATGTAAGTTGCTTCAGTCGAGTAAATGTCCATCTAGAGAAATATTACGAACAACATCAAAGTTATTCTTATATTTACTTTATAAAAATCATTAAGCACTGCATAAAATATGTATTTTGCATTGCCAAGACATTATTATACTGTTAAAAATCGTATCTAACTTGACTATTATTGGAGTAAACATCACGCACATCCACTATATGCATTGTTGTTTAAAGTACCAGTCAAGTATAGGATGTATGTGATATATAAATGTTTGTATTATATTTACATAATGCATATGGAATTTTTAGACTGATCATAGCTTTAAAAGGCAAGGGAAATAAAGGTATTTAGGTTATCCTGCCTTTGAAATGTCTATTGTTGCACACAGAGCAATGATGCATTGCCTATAGCAATATCTTATAGTGACATCAATCTTCTCCATGATCAAAAACGATGTGTATCCCTATCCCTAAATCTACAGACAAAGCATCATCAGCTTTGAATCACAAATAATAAATATGGAAATATTATTTTAATATATATATATATCATGTTTTCAGTCAGCAGTGGTGATAGTCTTTGAAGTTTTACAGTTTCTGTAAAAGTGTGATCTCACATGTCTGTAGTTTGCGTGCTCGTAAACAAATCAGCAGTAAATATGTGAGAAAATGAAAGCAGAATTTTATTTTTTGAGTGAATATTATATTTAAATATTTAGATTCCATAAGCCAATTATACAATCTCATGCAAATAAAAAATGCATTGAATGTAAAAAGGTGTGCTAGATGACATAGCTGAGCTAACAATCTGTAATCATCAACAATAATAAACAAAGCCTGAAAATATTATAACTAAAATGCAGGTCTACAATCACACAAAAAAGTTCAAGTTGGCAGTTCAGTTAGGCAACAGGCTTTGATGCAAATTGTGAAATATGTTGTTCATGTCTTGGCTTGATATAATGACACCCTAGGCCTAGGAGAACTAGACAATAAAGCAAAGGAGACTGTATTCTGCAGTCAAATAATATTATTTTGATTTGTATCTGATGATGCTATTGTATTTTGATATATGTAGAGGGTCCAGAAGACTAAAACCATATTGAAAATCTGGGATTATAATCCAATATAAACAAATACTAACACTTTCTTTTCTCTTCTATATCTATTTATATAGCTTTTTAAAAATATTTATATAAATATATATATATTTTTTTTTTTTAAATACTGCGTTAGACTAAACTGGGAAGGGTATAGGGGGCACTTAAATATTTTTGTCCAATTGTTAGTTTAAGTGCTTTTATTGCTCTCCTTATTTGTAATTCGCTTGGATTAAAGCGTCTGCTAAATGATTAAATTTTATATTTTTGTCCAATTGTTAGTTTAACTGCTTTTATTGCTCTCCTTATTTGTAAGTCGCTTGGATAAAAGCGTCTGCTAAATGATTAAATATAAATGTTTTAACATTTAAAACAAAATGTTATGCTGAAAAATAAGAAATATACGATTATTTAGTAACACATCCTTTCTTTGATCTGGTTCGAACTGGTTATCTTGCTGTACTACTGATGTGAGTCAAGTCAGTACTTCCGGTTGTGACGTCAGCGCCCCACATATAAATAGCGCTCGGGTTCAGCGTTGACACAAAGCGCTTCCGGCGACGACTTCATGTAATTCTTCACTGACAGGGTGAAAAACCCAGACTTTCTGCTGAGGGTAACCCCCTTGGAACCGAATGAAGAAACAAATCTTACTACATTTCACATACAGAGGACTAGTAAGAAAAGGGAAAAAGAGTAAAAGAAGAAAATGGACAAGTTTATATTACGAAAGGCCGAGCCCAAGGACGTGTCTGACATACTGCGACTCATAAAGGTAAAAACAAACCTACGGCGCATGCGTATAACGTTTAACAGAATAATTATTTTAAAGTTTAAATTTAGAACATTTTTTCGTTCTGGTCGTTTGTGGAATAATATACGCCGTTTATTTCATTTCAGGAACTTGCGAAATTTGAGGAAATGGAGGAACAGGTCGTCCTGACCGAGAAAGGTACAGAATTCGGTCTCCGTAGTTTCAATGTATGATATTTATGAATGTATTATAGTTATTTAGGCCTGTTTGTTTCCCAGAGCTGCTCGAGGACGGTTTCGGAGATCATCCGTTTTATCACTGCGTCGTCGCTGAAGTACCGAAGGATAAACAGTCTCTTGAAGGCAAGTTAACAACATCAGGGTTTTTTCCCCCAAGATTAATTCTGTTTTTTTTTTGGTGTGTTTTTTTACTTTTGTCGTGAACCAATATTGTTACTGCTAATGTTACTATTACGATGGAATTGTTACAGTTTATCTTTCTGCGTCATGCATTGGAAGTGACGTCAGACCCGCTAAATCAGCTCATGTTACTTTTTGTTCTCTTTAACTCTGTGGTGTACTAACGATCCTCACGTTTTTTCACTTCAGGTTATACAGTGGTTGGCTTTGCTATGTACTACTTTACCTATGACCCCTGGATTGGGAAGCTGCTTTATCTGGAAGACTTCTATGTGATGAAGGAATTCAGAGGTACCTGTTGCTGTAAACAAAGAATTGCTTTGAAATGGTCATGTATAATATATCATATCTATTATTGATCTATTTCCCTACAATTCAGGTTATGGGATGGGCTCTGAGATCCTGAAGATGCTAAGTGAGGTATGCATAATGCATTAGAGAAACTTGTCTTGTTATGGCTCATTTTTAAAGTCATCTAAACGCCTTATTCAAATGTTCTTGTCTGTAGACGGCAGTGAAGACTCGATGCAGCGGGATGCACTTCATCGTGGCCGAGTGGAACACGTCATCCATCGAGTTTTACAAGCGGCGCGGAGCATCGGATCTCTCCCACGAGGAGGGATGGCGTCTGTACGAGATCGACAAGTGCAACCTAATCAAGATGTCATCCAAGTAGACGCCAGTGCAGAAGAAACAGTTTGATAAATGAGGATTTTAATAGAGTAGACCAGTGTTTCCCAACCCTGATCCTGGAGGCACACCAGCACCACAAGTCCACACACTATACAACTCTTCCTAATCTGAGCTAAAGATTAAAAGTAGAAGGGAGACATCCAAAATGTGCACTGTTGGTGTGCCTCCAGGAACCGAGTTTGGAAACGCTGGGGTAGACGACAATCGTTGATACACCTGCAATGTATCGTTTACAATAAAGCTTTTACTTTAAGAAAGAGACTGTGTGATTTGATCACTGATTTTGGTCTTGGTTAAGGTGTTGTCAAAAAGAAACACTTATGCAACTCTTATGTTCTGTGTTCAAAAATTTCAAAATAGAAAATCAATTTTGATTTCATCTTGACATGTTGAAAGTAACTTTCTTCTAACAAACAGGTTAAAAAGTAGGAGTGTTGGACATGAAGACCGACGACAAAGAACCGTAAGAGCGATTCGAGGGCAGGCGGCTTCAAATGCTTTGCAAATCTGTCTCATGCTACGTTGATGTCATTAAAAAACAAGTCGAACATTTAATGGCATCCTGTAGGACATATTTTAATCATATGGTGCTGTTTGGAAGCAGATGTTAAAATCAAGATGAAACCAGTTTAGAGGTTGCTTCCATTTGCAGTTTCGTTTTTATGTTTGCGTAGAAAGGGGAAGTTCAGTGTGTTCCGACTCAAAAACAGTGCTGACATTAACATGCTAACCCCAAACATGATGTTTCCTCTTGAACTATAGATGTATATACTTGTCATAAATCACTTCACACTCTGTGTATATATCATTTATTTAGGTACACCAGTGCATTTAACACAATCCCAGTAGTTAAAAACGTTCCAGACAGACCACTAACGCCTCTCTGATGATCGACAGATTGAAAGAGGAAGTGGCTAGTGCAAAAGTATGTCATAAAAGTGAGCGAACGATGGAGATCTCATCTCTGCTGTACCACAACAAACCTGAGAGTTGATTATGTACCTATAAACAAACACACAGCAAGGGAAAGTTATGAAGATTTAGTAGTGAAAAAACGAAACACACTTAAAGATGCCTGAATGGCATTGCATTAGACAGCAAAATATTAGCATTTATTTTCAATAAAACAGTTAAAGGGATAGTTCACCCAAAAATGAAAATGTTGTCATTTACTCAGCTTCACGTTGCTTCAAATCTATGAGTTTCATTCTTCTGTTGAACACAAAATAAAACATTTGGAAGAATGTTGGTAATCAAACAGTTGACAGTAGCAATTGACTTCAATAGTATTATTTTTCCTACTATTGAGTACCAATCTTCTCTAAAACATCTTTTGTAAAGACATTCATACAGGTTTGGAACAACTTGAGGGTGAGTAAATGATGACAACGTTTTCATTTTTGGGTGAACTATCCCTTTAAAGCAAAACATTTGAAGAGGGCAAAGAAGGTATTGTGTTTGTATGTGATTGGATGATGTTGTTAATGTGATTCTCTACACCAGTGGTTCCCAAACCTGTCCTGGCGACCCACCAACACTGCACGTTTTCTTTGTCTCCCTAATCAAACACACCTGATTCAACTCATCAGCTCATTATCACATGGGTTAATGAGCTAATGAGTTGAATCAGGTGTGTTTGATTAGGGAGACAAGTGTTGGTGGGTCGCCAGGACAGGTTTGGGAACCACTGCTCTACACCTCTGATTTCAAACATTCACTAAAAATCACGGAAGTGCAAAAATGGTCAGAAAAGTGGATTTTAGTGGTGGACACTCACTCAATAAGGTAATCTAGAAATTTTACTACCATTTAACATGTTTTATGTGTCAAGAATTCTCAACGCAATATGGAAAAGGGCTTGATGTGACTTCATAAATGTTGTTTTATTTATTTTGTGCAGCTGTGTTGTGTTTCCACGCTGTGTTTAATGTTTTGTACCTAAGCTTTGGTCTCCCCGCTGGAAGTCTTTTCCGCTTGATCCTATTAAAAGACAAAGCAAAGTGAAAGCTCAGTGTCACAATATCTGCAGCTCACACGGTACAACGTGGCTCTAGAAATGCCAAGTCACTTCGATTCCCAGAGAGTGCGTGAACTAATTAAAACGTGTAAAAAGCAATAGACAAACTCGCCTTCTTTGAGGCTGGTGTGTTTCTGATCAGCTTCTCCACAGAAACATAAGCCTGAAGCGCCAGGTCGTATATGGAGTCTCCTGTGTTCTGTGTTGTGGGAAGATTAGAAACAATCACTTCAGTGTAAAGAGTCATTCACACATACTGGAATTTTTTGCACGTCACTTTCAGTAGATGTATTGTGTGTGTGTGTGTGTGTGTGTGTGTGTGTGTTACAACTGCTGAATGCCCTGATGTTATTGGAGGATCACAGAACTGGTCATAGCTTTTGGCAAACTGGTCTTAATGTGATGCATTGCCGGTAAAAATAGTGCAGTAGTCAATTAGTCAAAGTTAATCAAAGTTGTACTAAGACAAGAACCGGGTATTGTTCAAAATGTATAACTTTGATTAAAAAGTTAAATGTAGACTACTGTATTTTAATTTCACAACAAATGTGCATCAAATGTGATTCATTTCAGCATGATATAATAAACAGGACTTTCAATGTATGAATTAAACTCACTCAGAATGCCAATAATACATGACACGGTTTGTTTATATATATATATTTATATATATATAACGCAAAGACACCATAACTCAAAGTAACAGTGCAAGTCAACAAATAATCAAATGTATTTCATACACTTTTAAAAGTGATTTTTGTACGACATTTGTCTTGTTTTCCAGTACATGTATATCTAAACCTAAAAATCAATAAGCGTTTACTAGAGAATCAAAATGACATTTTGTGTCTTGTTTTCTGGAAAATTTAACAAAATATAGTTTTTGCTTAAAACGGAGGGGAAAAAACTACCAATGAGGTCAGAAAAATAATCTTAATCTCAGAAAGTATTTTTCTGAGATTAAAGCATAAACTCACTTAATTGATCCATTTTTCAGAAAACTAAAATATCTGATGTAATTTTTGCTTCTCAAGTAATTTTATCTTGATTTAAGAATGTTTTGATATTTGTACTGGAAAACAAGTCAAAATTGCTAAGTATGATTTTCGCTGTTGTTGCAGAGAATGACATATCTCCAAGTTACTCGCAAAAATGGTGCTAGTCAGAACACTAGGCCACGTTTGAATGGCCATCAATGAAGAAAGTGCAATGCATTTTGGGGCCAGATGGTGTAGTAGTGTAGCAAACTGGTCTATGCGATAACCCAGCAGCCTAACCGTGAGCGCACGAGCTGACCTGAGGGGCATGGGGTGAAATCTGCCTATTTTGGGCTGTTTAATGTTTTTAACCAGTGACCCCGCTGGCTGTTCAGGACGTATCTATCAGCATTTCTGACAGGACGAGGACACGCAGCGCCGAAACCGCCCTTTAGAGAGCTTCTAATATGAAACCGCTCGCTCGTGCCATGATGCGTGTTGACAGGGATTCAGCAGGACGTGTGTGACGGCGAGAGATAGCGAGAGAGGTTCACACCACTTTCCACTGCAAAGACCATGTTAGTTACTATCAAAACAGACAAGCGGCTGATAATAAAGGCAGTGTTGATGCACATCCCAGCGTGAGGTTCAGCCTGTGTCCTTGGGAGATGTTAGGAATGTGTTCCAGCTGCTGTTTTGGTGGAAAGTTACGGATCGTAACCTCGCCTCACCCTTTTCCTCCTCCTCCCGATTTGAGGTCCTTTTAAAAACACCGTCCCACATGATAACATCTCACGACCCTACAGCCAATAAAAATAGACGGCACACAGGAACTGGAGACACGCCTACCTTCGCGATGGTCACTGCCTCTTGTGGATAATACATGGAAGCTCCCACAGCCATTAGACCAGTAGGGTAGACCAGTCTCTTCAGTCTCGAGCCTTCAAGTGCAAAATAAAGTGCAAGTTTTGAGGTCAGTCAGATTTCATTCACTTATTTTTGAAAGCAATTAATAGGACACATTAAATGTGTAGGATAAGAAAACAAAGTTCTATTTATCAAATAATTCTGAAAGCAAAATGCATCAAATATGAAGCAGCTCAACATTTATAATAATCAGAAATGTTTCTTGAGCATCAAATCAACATATTAGAGTGATTTCTGAAGGATCATGTGACACTGAAGACTGGAGTAATGATGCTGGAAATTCAGCTTCGATCACAGGAATACATTATATTTTTAAATGCACTAAATAACAAACAGGTGTGGTGAGTTGTAATATTATTTCACAATTTCTAATTTTTTTTTTTGATCAAATAAACGCAGAAGAGACTTCTTTCAAAAACATTATAAATCTTCCCGACCCCACACTTAGGAAAGGTTGTATATTTGAAATATCAGTGGATGCAAGATCACAAATAGATGTTTTAGGTCAGTTCAGATTTTGGTCTCTTTAATGAAAAGCAGAAATGCATCAACTTTCACTACCTCTTCCAAGGAAAAGGCCCAGGATCCCGGCAAAGCCGATGATTCCGGCTCTGGGGTAAAACTCAGGCGGAGGGTTCTTCAAGTAGGCATAACTGTCTGGATTACAGGGCAAAAGATTCACTTAACTGATGTAAGTTAATTGAAAAAGTAAAAAAAAAAAAGTTCATGTAGGAAAGTGTTTGCTTACTCTGCCCAAACTGTACAGTGCCGTCAACCTTGGGTTTCACCGTCCCATAGACGCCCTGAGATTCAACGCAAAAACAGAATGCTACTCTTTACACTGTTACACAATCCAGAAATGAGGACTTTTACTTTATTAGAATCACTGTGAAATGAAATGCCACACCGTGAGAAAAGACCTAGTCTGACTGTAGATCATGAGAAAAGCACGAGCGCTTTCACTTTCATTGCAACCAAAGCAGCAAGTAAGATGAATGGTTGATAACACTTCATTTAAACCCTTTATATACAGTATAATGCATTATACAATTATTTTTAATCCATTAATTATGCCTTGCAATGCACCTTATAATGCCTTGTAATGCACCTTATAAAGCCTTGTAATGCACCTTATAAAAGCCTTGTAACGCACCTTATAATGCCTTGTAATGCACCTTATAAAAGCCTTGTAATGCACCTTATAATGCCTTGTAACGCACCTTATAATGCCTTGTAATGCACCTTATAATGCCTTGTAATGCACCTTATAAAGCCTTGTAATGCACCTTATAAAGCCTTGTAATGCACCTTATAAAGCCTTGTAATGCACCTTATAATGCCTTGTAATGCACCTTATAATGCCTTGTAATGCACCTTATAATGCCTTGTAATGCACCTTATAATGCCTTGTAATGCACCTTATAAAGCCTTGTAATGCACCTTATAAAGCCTTGTAATGCACCTTATAAAGCCTTGTAATGCACCTTATAATGCCTTGTAATGCACCTTATAATGCCTTGTAATGCACCTTATAATGCCTTGTAACGCACCTTATAATGCCTTGTAACGTACCTTTATAATGCCTTGTAACGCACCTTATAATGCCTTGTAACGCACCTTATAATGCCTTGTAACGCACCTTATAATGCCTTGTAACGCACCTTATAATGCCTTGTAATGCACCTTATAATGCCTTGTAACGCACCTTATAATGCCTTGTAACGCACCTTATAATGCCTTGTAACGCACCTTATAATGCCTTGTAACGCACCTTATAATGCCTTGTAATGCACCTTATAATGCCTTGTAACGCACCTTATAATGCCTTGTAACGCACCTTATAATGCCTTGTAATGCACCTTATAATGCCTTGTAATTTGTAATGCACCTTATAATGCCTTGTAATGCACCTTATAATGCATTATAAGGTGCATTACAAGGCATAATTAATGCATTAAAAATAATGCATTAATGCACCAAACCGTCTCATGAATAATTGTAACCAGTTATAATGCATTATATAATACTTATCTATTCATTGCAACACCTTTAGAAAGTATTAAAATGCACATGACAAACAACCAATTTCAGGTGTGACAAGGAATCTGCAAATATTCTAATGCATTGCAATTAGCGATGAAAAGAAATAATGCATTATAACGTACAGTATGAAAACCTTTATAATGCATTATACATAAAGGCTTTAAAATATGACATAATGACAGTCCAAAAGGTTTATTACTGTACTTTATGTCTAGGTTATATTTTGATTTCTGCTAAATGCACCTCCTGGACAGATCTTTATCAGAAGCCATAAACCCATAATGCATGACCGAGAGTCTATATCTTATCAGATAGTCTGTGCTCTAAGAGAATATAGATGTATGAATAAGCACACTTGAGCTAACTAAGGACAACTATTAAATAAATACTAATTAATAATTAAACAAAATGGAAAAAAATGACAGAAGGCTTTGGAGATTTCCTTAGAATTCATATGTGCGCAAATGTTACGGTTCACTAAAACTATTAAAATATATATTTTAGTTAAATGAAATGAAGCTGAAAAAATAAAATACCGAATTTATAGTTTAAAATTAGAATAAGAAATTAGAAATGTTGCTTTGGCAACTAACTGAAACATGTTTAAGTTGATATACTACAATTACTAAAACTAAAAAGATAAAATGAATAAAGCTAAATATTAATAATTAAAGACAAAAGCACTAAATTACACAAATGTAAATGAAAACTAAAAAAAATATTAGGTTGAATATTAATGAATTAAAAAAAATTGATGAATACTATAATACCGTGTCATACTAAAATAACACTGAATTGTGTGCTTGTTTATTAAATATTGTCGAATTGCATGGTTTTAAGCAAATAATATGAATGTAGCACCTTCAGACATATTAGCATGTTTCAACTTGTAATGTGTGATTTCACCAAATGGGATTGCGAAAACAATGACTGTTTTCAAACAGGTCCTGCTGTACACAACTGGTCAGACAAAAAGAGAGTCCCACACAAACTCACACATTGGGTACGGCAGGGGTCAACACACTGACATATTCAATCAAATTCAGCAGAATTTCACTTATTTTCAAGGCGTTCTGGTTTCAGATGCGGGTCAGTGTGTCTTCCTCAAGTGTTTTAAGCCAAGTCAGTATATTACAATGATTTCTGAAGGATCATGTGACACTGAAGACTCAAATTCAGCTTTGATCACATGAATAAACTACAGTTTAATTAAAGCGGAAAATGGTTATTTTAAATTATAATAATATTTTACATATTACAGTTTCTTTTTACTGTATATTCAAATAAATGCAGCTTTGGTGAGCATAATATACTTCTTTCAAAAGCATTTGAAAAAGACTTTTGAATGGTAGTTTGTCATTATCTAGCAAAATTATGTTTTGATCTTAAACTTGGCTATTTGCAGGTTACTGGAAAAACTGTGTAGAATAGAGGGCAGAGCGACAGGGCAAGACTGGCAATGAGTCAAACGCTTTATCAGCTGCTGTAAAGTGCAGTGTCTGCAGTTCTCTGACTGATGACATGCTAGATTTCATCATCATGATGAATTTTCCACTTTGTGATGTTAGTGGACACTCTTTATTCACACACTGTACAGCAAAAAAGCTGTAAAAGCAGAGGATGTCCTTTCTGAATGTCCTGCACAGCTGCTAGCAGTGTTTCCCGTCAGAGGCCTGTTGCATGAAGCTAGCTGAACAAACTCTGAGTTTCAGAGTAGGTTTAGGGTTCGCCAAACTTCGAACAAATCTAAACCGGTTTAGATCAGGTTCAGCGGGCTCTGCATCAACTCAGTCCATGCGTCCCAATGAACGCACTATCCACCCTAAACAGTCTGTGACATTACAATATGTGTGTCCCAGAGTATAGAGAGCCTAAGCCCCTCCCCTCCGCTTCCGGCTCATGGGACCTTATTTCGGAAAGAACATGTATGGTAGTCAATGGCGAGAGACAACTTATCTTTTTATTCCGTCTGAACTGTGCCCTGAATTACACACATGTTTGCCAATTTAAAAGATAATTCTGAAAGTCAAGAAAGTCGCAGTTTGTCATAAAACAGAAGAGTAACATTTAGTTTTATGTGAAAATCGCTCAATGAACTACATCTCCCGGGAAGCGAAACAACATCCGCTGCTCTTGTGTGTGCAGTCTGGTACAAAACACTCAGGCATGACAGCGTAACGTTACGATTATAACGCAAGACTATAGAAAAACTGACAGACGTTAGCTTCAGTAAAGTTAGCTTCAGCAAGGTTAGCTTCAGTAAAGTTAGCTTCAGTAAAGTTAGCTTCAGTAAAGTTAGCTTCAGCAAGGTTAGCTTCAGCAAGGTTAGCTTCAGCAAAGTTAGCTTCAGTAAAGTTAGCTTCAGTAAAGTTAGCATCAGTAAGGTTAGCTTCAGTAAGGTTAGCTTCGGTAAAGTTATAGCTTCGGTAAAGTTAGCATCAGTAAAGTTAGCATCAGTAAAGTTATAGCTTCAGTAAGGTTAGCTTCAGTAAAGTTATAGCTTCAGTAAGGTTAGCTTCAGTAAAGTTAGCTTCAGTAAAGTTATAGCTTCAGTAAAGTTATAGCTTCAGTAAAGTTAGCTTCAGTAAAGTTAGCATCAGTAAAGTTAGCTTCAGTAAGGTTAGCTTCGGTAAAGTTAGCTTCGGTAAAGTTATAGCTTCGGTAAAGTTATAGCTTCAGTAAAGTTATAGCTTCAGTAAAGTTGGCTTCAGTAAAGCTAGCTTCAGTAAAGCTAGCTTCAGTAAAGTTAGCTTCAGTAAAGTTAGCTTCATTCATTGAGAGAAAATGTGCGCCTTTGGGGTTTGTAGTCTTTGTAATTACGTATTTTTGCAGTCTTATACCTCAACAGTTTTACATCAAACTGCGACTTTCTTGACTTTAAAATGTATCTTTTAAATTGACAAACATCATATGTGTAATTCAGGGCACAATTCAAACAAGATCAAAATATTTGTTGTCTCTCGCCATTGACTACCATATAATATTTTTCCGAAATAAGGTCCCATGGTGGTCGACTGGAAGGGGAGAGACTTAGGCTCTCTATATAGTATGTTGAAAAGATTACGCCAAAGGTCCTCGTATGGTCTCCTATTTCCGGTAGATTTTCGAAGTGTGGATCGGTGGACTCTCTAATGGCTAATATTGCCCACAAACCATTGCGCTTTGGTTTGCATTCGGTTCAGGGGCCGTATTCACAAAGAATTTTATCTTACCACTAGGAGTACTCCTAAATCGCACTAAAATATTTTAGCTAGGAGTTTTCTGTTAAAAGTTATTCACAACGCCTTTCAGACCTACTCTTAGTAAGGATAAATGACAACTCCTAAACTAAGAGTGAGTCTTCGTTGCTATGGATGACGTCAATTCTCATGCACGAGCTTCCTCGCATTGATCACGGTGATTGGTTGTTAGATGACAGGGCCATCATGCGGAGCATAAAACAGACGCAACAAATCATGGAATTACGACATCTAAATATGTCTGTGTCCTACACAAAATAATAATAGTAATGTCATCGAAATGCATATATAATGACATGTTTGTGCAGGCCCCAGTGAAGTGTAATTCTAAAAAGGCAGAGCGAGAGAGAAAAGTCGTGAATTAAATTAAATCAAGGTAGCCTAGTACCCTAATGAAAACCGTCACTTGCCTGATAATGAAAAACGACACTTGCATTAACACTTGCTAGGTTAATTGACATCATATTAGCCTAAATAGAAAAATAAACTTAAAACGAGGAAATGTTGCTCCTATTGAAGTAATGTAACTTTGAATGACGGTGGATTATGAACTCGCCAAAACGGAAAAGAAAACCCAACTGGACGCATGATCAGTAACTGCTGCTGGCCCAGTTAGTGCTAGAAAAAAACAAAACATAATAAAAGTGAAATTCGGCACTGGGATATCAAGCAAAACTAAGCGTGAGAATGGGAGAGGATTTGTTTGCAGATCAATGCAGCATTCCCGCTTGTGTCGCGGACCCCGGACGACTGCGAGAGGCGGTGGTGTGCGCTACAATCCTTTGTGAATTGGTCTTAGTGAGTTAGGAGTCCTCTCGACTTCTTTTAAGCTGTCCCAGACTTAGGTGCTACTTTTAGGGCTAACATGCTTCGTGAATTACTCTTAGTGAAAAAAATTAGGAGTCCTAAAGTTAGGAGTGACACGCCCATTATTTTTAGGAGTTGCTCCTAAATTCGCCAGTTAGGAGCTACTTTTAGCCTTAAAATTCTTTGTGAATACGGCCCCAGAACTACAAATACGAGTAAAAAGTGTTAAACTACAAACATGGCGGATGTGATGGTTAAGTAGAGAGGTTTAGATAAAGAGGTTTGAGCGACTAATAATCAACATTTAACCTGATTAAAATATTTATTTAATGTTATCCGTGCTATTTCATCTGCAACATGAACTTTTATAAAGATCCGTTTCTCCATTAACTTTTAAATGCATGATGCTAAAAACATTAAAGACCCGTGACTGGCATATCAATGTGCTGCTTCTTTTCTCCAATACGGTAGGAAATGAAATGAAACGTGGAGGATGTTAACTGTGAGAAGTATATACTTATACTATACATAATTATACGACAGAGCATTTGTTAAAGATTCGATTTTATGACGTGATGGTGTGTCCCACAGCTTGTCTACTCTTCTGCAACACACTCAAAAGTATGTACTTTTCCTTTACAACAAGAGTACATGCTTTTAGGGCGTAGTATAAGTAGGCGAATTGGGACGCAGCGAACAGGCAATCACATGGATTCACTTCTCGCAAGAGTCACTTCTCTGTTGAAGGTTAAGCGAATGTTATGAAAAACCTCATGAATTTAAACACATTTACCGGGCAGGAATAAGTTTGAGTGTGAGAAGGTAGCTGAAATAAAATATCGGACTATATAAATGCATGTATCAACTGAATTGAAATAATTTCTCTATGTTCATAAAGAGCTCAAAAGAATAGACATGCGCTTAATCAGTCTAAAAGCTTTATATAATAAAGTTTGTATGGTAACACTTTATTTTAAGGTGCTTGTAATAAGCAGTAATTAACAGTAAATAAGACACTTATAAGACCTTATAAGATGCATATAAGCATTAACTACTTCATATAAGGGTTAATTAAAGGTCCAGGCCCTGAAGAGATCAGGGAAACTACATTTTAGTGACTGGTTTGTGTTACCATTTATGTTTGTCCGGCTGTTCTAAAAGTGCAATGTATTGATACTTGAGAAATGTATTTAATTTATTTATTATCATTAGTTAATGCTTATATGCATCTTATAAGGTCTTATAAGTGTCTTATTAACTGTTAATTACTGCTTATTACAAGCACCTTAAAATAAAGTGTTACCGTTTGGATTTATATATCACTAGTTGATTGATTAACATGGCGTACTAATTTATGCTGAAAAAGAAAATTAGAAAATGTTGTAAATGAATGATTTAGGATTATCCCGAGGCGCAACACTGACTGGAACGAGGCTTTGTCCGAACAAGTGCAAAAGCGAGAGGCTTTAAAAACAGTCATTGTTGATGCGATAGACTTTGACACTTTCTTTCACCTATAAAGACAAATGTAGGTATCTGGGTCACAGAGCACACATCTGTCCTTTACACAAGCAAATACAATGGCTAATGTTTGGAAATGAAGCATACTAGCATACTGTTTACTGCACAGTGTACACTGAATACTGCTAACTATTTCTAATAATACAGTAGTCAACATTTGAAGTGGATCAAAAAAAGTTAATCAAAGTTGTCCTAAGAAGACAAGAACGGGTATTCTTCAAAATTCATGTGTAACTTTGATGAAAGGATTTGATCCACTTCAAATGTTGACTACTGTATTATTAGAAATAGTGGAGACACGCTTCATTCTTGTCACATAACTTCATCAGAATCCTCAAGTTATTTTATGCAGTAAAGCTATTCGAACACAGGCAGATCTGCGAGCAGCGTGAGTGATGGCGTGTGCAAGGGCTCATGGGTACCTGGACTGTGTGTTTGGCCGAGCTGGCCGTTTGCTGGACGCGGATCAGACCACCAGAAACCAGAAAAATCACAACCGCAATGAAGAGGAACCAAATCATTCAAATGATTATAAATCATCATGTAAAGTCACAGATTATGGGAAAGAGCTGCATGCCATAATTTATCTCTTAACATTCAGAAACTATTGAAACATATCCGACGACTCCAGTAATGCTCTGCTGAAAACATCGGAGACATGATCTAGATTAGCAGAAAAAATAATCTGAACTTTCTATTTCTGTTTGTAAAAACAAACTTCTTGTAAACAGTTCCTTTCTTGCACCCTTGTACGCACCAGATGAAAGTTATTGGTTATATGATATTGTATGTGCATTACTGTACACATGATTTTTGCTTGTTTTTACAAACAGAGGGATTATTATTCTTCTTCTCTGTAGTAATGGACAGAAGGTCACAGATGCAGTACATGGAGCTTAACCTTTGACCCCGAGACATTCCTTCAAGGTCTGTTGTCTGTAAAATCACATTCAAAACACTGTGACCAGCTTTGTGTGTCTGACAGTTTTGAACGACTTCTAAAGAGAAGTCGTTTTTTTCTATGCCTAATAAACTAAAAGCTTTCAAATGCACAGAAATATTATAGAATGCAGCTCTAATTCACAATTTAGACACCAAAAATTAAAAACGAAACAAAGTGAATTTCGAGTGTTTAGAAATATCAAATCAATTAGGCAAGACAGAATTATTAGTCAATTAGATTTTAAATATTTATATATTTATTTTTCTACTAATATAATTATCCAGTATGAGTGTAATAGATTATTTTAGTTGAGTTAAACATGTTTGAATCTCATTTCATCCTAAAATCAAAAGCAGGAATAGAAAAATACAACATCCAGGTTTAGGACCATTCAGATTAATAGTAATATTACTAATCATTTTGTGCATTGTGACATTACATTGTTATTGTTAAATATTTCATCCCCAAATAAAAAAACTAAATTATATTATATATGATCAGGACTTGATTTTGTGAGATATCCTGGCTGGTTGGTGTTTTCCAGCTGTTGTAAATGACTGAATTATTCTAGTGAGCGTTGTACATGATTGTAAAGCGTTTCTGGTGTGATAGATAATTATTAGAAACATATTTTGTCATGAAATGAAGAGATGGAGCGATAGAAAAGCCATGCAGAGCAGATTAGCCAACATGCTGCAAGCTCACGCCGCTGAGTCTAATGCAGAAATACACAATCTGTTTAATAATAGACATGTGTTGGCCAGTACAGAAGATCAACACTCTCTGCTGTTGTAGAGCTAGGACCGAGAGTGTGTGTGTGTGTACCTGGCACCAGGTGACATAAGGTTCTGCCAGTTTTCTCAGTGTGGAAACAACCTCTTCCACCGGCCCGGTTTCCGGCTCCACATGCTGGATCTTCTGCGCCCTCGTCGTGTAGAGAGACAGCTAAAACAGCAACGTGTGTATGTTAAATCACCATCATTTCCTTAACATTCAACTCTGGGGTGAGATTTGACCCAGATGTTCATCAGAACCAAAGTCAAAGGAAAAACAATGAAATTAGCTATGAAACTCTAGGACTATTTTTTTTTTTTTTTTTTTTTTTTTTTTTTTTTTTTTGTCGATTTGTTGCATTTTGAAATTATTTTCATGACAAAGCACTCTTTTTTTTTTTTTTTTTTAAACAACAATAAAAAAAATTAAAGACAAATAAACTTAAAATAAATACACAAATCGCACTTCAAAGAATGTACCACATACCAGTACATTATCTGCATTGTTCAAACATTAACATATATTAAGTCTATTTATTTCAAGCAAATTTTAAATTAATGCCCATTTCTGTCGAAAAATGTCAGAAAAATTATTTTAACCTCAAATCCGCAGTTATCTTCTCAAATATGTATATCTGTTTCAGTCTATGTGTCCATTCTGTCACCGTGGTTTCGTGCACCTTCATCCAATTCACAGTGATTATCCTCCAAGCTGCCATTAACAATATATGCAATGCAAATAAGTGGGATTTACTGGGGAAACCATCAAGCAAAAAAAATTCTGGGCGCATTGGAATATCTCTTTCTAAAACTTTATTGATTTCCCTCTTAACCCCCTGCCAATACACTTGTATTTTGGGGCATTCCCAGAATATAAGCACATAGTCCCCCACCATCCCACAATCTCTCCAGCATTGTGATAATGGCGAAGTACTGTCAAATTGGGCAACCACCAGTGGAACTCTAAAGAATCTCATTTTCAATTTCCAATCAAATTCCTTCCACATTTGACTGCTGATACACTTATGACAGCCGTGTTTTTTTTTGTAGTGTAATTGACATTTTGCATCCTGACATTTTACTTTTCAGGTGATTGTTTGTAATACAGATTAGGAGGACAGATCATTCAGGTACTGTTGAACACATTCGGGTAAAATTTCACCCTAAACTTAAATGAAAAAAATCTGACATTTTATTTTGCATGAAAAAAAGTTAAAACTATGCCTACTTTATGACTATTCATATTTTTTTTTGTTATTGTATTTTGACATTATTTTCATGACAATTAAGCACATTTTATCTCATTATACCGTAATGCATCCAGACTTTTTATTGGAGTTTTTTGTAATCATTATTCTCAATGGTGATTCTCATTCTCATTACTGCAATAAAGTAGAAAATACAATACAATCTTGTTTTTATTTATTGAAATCAGCATGAAATAAGACACAATGATGTTCAAATATATCTTATTTTCATGAAAATGCTAAAATTTTGGCTTCATTATCCTTATTAAAAAAAAAAGGTCAGATTTCACCCTAAAGTCAAAGGGAAATATATAAAATTATATTTTGCATGAAGAAATCTGTCTACTTTATGACTATTAATAAATATATATATATAAATATATATTTTTCAATTATTTTCATGCCAATTCACCCCAATTTCTCATTAGCGTAATGCATCCCGGCTTCTTATTTTTTAGATTTTCTTCTTTTCATTAGATTTTCATTACTGTAATAGAGTAAAAAAATACTGCAATACAATGTTTTTCTTTTTTTTTTATCAGCACGAATTAAAGGCAGTACAACAAATACTATGATGCTCAAATATTTGTATCTTAATGGTCACGAAAACACAAAAATTCTAGCTTCCTTTTCTATATGTAAAAAAACATTTTTTTTTTCTGTTAAGTTTGGGGTTAAAATGTGACCGTATAAAAGTACCTCTTCTACACTCAAAGTTGTGCTGGGTTTGTCATCGGCGGCGGCCAGAACAGAAGCTGAGATCAATCCCAGAGTTCCCGAGACTCCTGCAACTCCTCCAACCTATCAGGACAAAACACGGAGCGTGAATGAAGTTCCTGATCCATAAACCCCCATGTTTGGACAAACATAAAACATCGCAGAACTTCACAGCGGCTTCTTTATCTACAGACAGCCGGGTTGTACTCTGTCAACACACGCAGAATGTTTCTTGTTTAAGCAGGAATAACATACGGACACATATTTACTCAAACACAGTTGTTTTGAGGACATTCAAGGTCCCTGAAGTGTCTGAAACTGAGGGATTTAATGAGTAACAGTAAAGCAATATCAGAAAGGGTTACATAACTCTCTCTGCTGTCTCTTGATTTTCACTGGACTGATATTTACTTCTATTTCCCCTTCGCAAACACATGATTAATATGAGAAATTAATACCATTGCAATTGATACAGGTTAAGTATAAATTTAAAGGGATAGTTCACCCAAAAATGATAACTTCCTCACCCTCAAGTTGTTCCAAATCTGTACATTTCTTTCTTCTGCTGAACACAAAATAAGATATTTTGAAGAATGTCAGTAACCAAAAAGTTGATGGACCCCATTGACTTCCAAAAAAAAATACTATTGAAGTAAATGGGGTCCATCAACTGTTTGGTTACTGACATTCTTCAAAATATCTTCTTTTGTGTTCAGCAGAGATAAGACACTCATACAGGTTTGAAACAACTTGAGGGTGAGGAAAAGAGAACCATTTAGACCAAGGAACTATTCCTTTATTTTTTAATAATCCTCCAGAATGTTTTAAAATGTTATTTTTTACTTTGACGATGAGGGTTATAATGTGTACATGCAGCTAAAAAAATAATAATAAAAAAATCAGACTTAATTTTTTTTGTTTTTTTTTTACGGGGTGTAATATGACAAAAGGTCAGGTTTTCACAGGGTATGATGACTTTATTAGCACTGTACAACAGTTTTCAGTTTCATTTAAAGATTTAACGGTGTTTTATTACCATCTAGTGTCCAATTTCACTGTTGTCAGACGGGCTGATACATTTGGATAAAATCGCGAACTGCTATAAAATATAAGATCTGTAAGTGTTATTATAATCTTTAATGTCATCTCATATTTCCAGCATAAACAGTGGGAATACAGCCAAAAGAGAGTTGAACTTTTACTACCGGACGGTATGATGATCTAACACTAAGCGAAATAAGAGTTTTTATGCAATAAACACACTCTACAGAATGTACAGCATCCTAAAATACTAGACAGGATAATAAAATTATTTAAACAAGTAAAATAGTTAATTTTGTGTCGCCGTGTCCTTGTATTTCCTGTCCTCAAATGCCTCTTTAAAGCAAAAAACAAAAACAAATGATCATCTTTATAATGAACTGAACTAAGCTGAACTCATAGTACATGTGAGTTTAAGACTGAATAGCGCACGGTTGTACGCATTATGAGTGTATTAGTCACGAACACGCACTGAAGGACCAGCTGAAGTTTTTAATTCTCACCTTGTACATGTTCCCGTCTTCTTCTTCTTCTGCTGCTCCATTGAGCGGCCGCGATCAGACTCGCACACACAGCGCCGCCTGCAGTTCGTAGCGTGTAACTACACTCACAGCTTCACCTCAAACATAGCCTACTCATTCTTCAGAAATATCAAGAATTACTGTTCAACAGCACTAGAGCATAATACATAAAACATTACGAAGATTACAAATAATTTCTAATAAGGATTTTGCAATAGAATATAATTGTTTTTTATTTATGTATGTATTTATTTTAGTGCTGTCAAATCGATCAATTACGATTGATCACATCTAACATAAAAGTTTATATATTATGTGTTTGTATATATATATATATATATATATATATATATATATATATATATATATATATATATATATATATATATATATATATATATACTGTTGTATATACTGTTAATTAATTACCAAGAATGCGGAACATTGTTTGTCGATGTGCAAGACATTAAAGGTGCAGTGTGGGATTTTTAGCGGCATCTAGTGGTGAGACTTGCAAATTGCAAACAGCATGTCACTCGCGGCCTATCCCTCAGTTTTCAAACTCGAATGAGAAGCTACGGTGGCCGACGTAAGACAAAATATGTCGTCGTCTGAGTCTGAGTCAGCAGCAGAGAGTAGTAAGTCAAGCAATGAGGTTTCTTTAGCGCTGTTTGTTTGCTTTCGGCTACGGTAGAAACATCCCTTCAGACCTTCATAGAAGGGGATTCCCGCGTCTATGTAGATATAAATGTCTCACTAAGGTAATAAAAACATAACGGTTCATTAAGTAAGGTCTTTATACACCACTGAAAACATAGTTATGGATTTTAAATTGCATTTCTGTCAATAGATCCTCAGAAATATTACACAATGCACCTTACATAATATAATAATAGTAATCAGCTGATTGTCTCACGAACGTAACCAGCACATTCTCCCCACAAAGCAAACCCATAATACAGCGAGGGAGAAGAACCACATGAAACTATGCAACAATATATTTTTTTCTAACAGGGTAGTAAAAGTTTAGCTGGCTAATATGAGCTGTTACTGTGGCTGAGCCTTGTTTAAACTCGACGCGTCCACATGAGCCCAAAGGTGCGTGCGGCAAAAATGACGTGATTGTGACAGCGCGCGCGCCTCCGCATCCCATTGACACCACTTACTACACACAAAGGCTTTTTTCTCTGATTTTGGAAACTCGGTCGACTTAAAATGCTTCCAAGATCGACGGGTTGGTGATTCCTGTAACTGTTTTACGGTCAATGACAAGAGTAGCCTACTAATCAGCTGTCTCACGAACTTAACCAGCACATTTATCCCCACATAGCAAAGCCATAACACAGCGAGGGAGAAGAATTAAGTTACATGAAACAATCCAACTACATATTTACACCACTGACAAGGGAAAAGTCACTACTCACGGTGTTTATGACTAGCTTCTTCTAGCTTCCTGCGGCTTCTTTTTCAATGTAGTGACGAAACGCGCTCTGTAGCACTGTTTGTTCGCGTTCGGCTACGGTAGAAACATGACGTCACAATATGGCGACCTTCATAGAAGGGGATTCCCGCGCCTATGTAGATATAAATGCCTCATTCTAAGGTAATAAAAACATTACCGTTTATTAAGTAAGTTCTTTATACACCACTGAACACATAGTTATGGATGTCATATTGCATTTCTGTTAATAGATACTCAAATTTTTTACACATTGCACCTTTAAGTTTGTCTTCGGTTCAGAAGTAATTTATTTTATTTCTTTGGATTTTTTGTGCAATTTATGTGTTTTTAATTATTATTTTATATTCATAGTTAATTAGTGATCAAGTTAAGGAGAAATAACAATGTGTTTGTTAACGTATAATGATGAAAGATTAATAATAATTATATTAATATGATTAAATGATTAAAGCTTATTTGATGAAAACATACACCAATCTTGATTAAATCACCAACACAGCTTACGTCCCAAATAGTCAGACTCAAAAGTTGGCTATAAGTACTATTACGGTATGTATATTTTAATTTTCCAAAGACTACACGTGTATCTTAATGGGACTTTGGTCATCCACAGCGTTTT
Source organism: Rhinichthys osculus (assembly GCA_029959095.1). NCBI lineage: Eukaryota > Metazoa > Chordata > Actinopteri > Cypriniformes > Leuciscidae > Rhinichthys > Rhinichthys osculus. The sequence continues at coordinate 4,373,803 of JARWKJ010000004.1, forward strand.
CCCGCCATCAAGTGTTCATAAAGCGTATTGCAGTACAAATCATTTCACTAATCGGATGTTTTAATAATTTCCATACATGATTTACGCCTATATTTATTATATATTATTTTGTTTGTATGAGAAGGAAAGTTTTCACACTGGAAATTTAGATTTGATCACCCTCTCTTTGCTACAACTCATTAACTGGTTTCCTAGCAACCATTACAGGCGCGTGCACAGGTCTGACAACAAACAGAGCCAGTTTTACTGTGAGTCAGTCAGCATATATGTGTGTGTGATTGTTATGGAGGGGAGGTGAGTGGCATTTTATACTTTATAAACTTCACAAATGCCTAATAATATTTGAGAACATCGATTCTAAAACGCACAATGATCCTTTTGCATTTAGACTGGAGAATTATGAGAATTGTGCCAGAAGAATTCAGTCATACTGGAGATCGTTCAGGGACAGACGGCTCTTCAGACTCCTGATCAATACTCTACGCTCGGCTGTAAGTCATGCCCGTTCAAACCGGAATTTTTTTTTGAGCCAAAAGGATTTAAATGCAGCTTTCAAATGACAAAAAATATATATTTACATACATCTGATAATGAACCTTTTGAAGCGCGCGATCACACCGGTGAGATTAGAACAGTCGGCGCGTGACGTCATCGACTGCTCATAATTCAAATGGTTACAAAGTAAAACTTCGTTTTTTGGGATTTCCAGTGAGTAATGCTGACAAGTTAACGTTCGCGCTTCAAAAAAGCCACAGTTTGCAGACATCCAAAGTCTCGCGGAAGTTCCAGGAGTCTCCCGCATATTGGTATAATATTAGCGGCCCTGATGCACGTAAATTAGTTAAAAGGAATCTAGAGCGAGCGAGCGAGCAAGAGCGAGCGTGCGAGACAGAAAAAACTGTGCTCCAAACCGTATTGACCCTTCTCTAAGCCCCGCCCTCCTTAGTTACTGTTGCTACGCCTGTCAAGCTTTCGCGACTGCCACGTCTATTACAGTGTGAATGCACCGGTGTCAGACATTCCCAAGGAGATATTTAGTCATTTTTGGCGAACAAGTGAAATATCTGAGAGAGCAAGACAAAAGGGACAGCAGTATGCATTCGAGGGATATATCCACGACATAATATGCAATTTATTAGAGAATAATTTCATCAAAATTGAAGCTAAAGCAAAGCCTATAACGTTAGGTCCCAGCGCAAGCAGCAGCCGCCTCCGTAGCAGACCATTCACATGGGAAACACACAAATTGAACAGCTATGTTCATGCACAGCAGGGTAAGTGAAATGAAAAAATATAATAATTACAAATCAAACAGTTTATCCATCAATCTAACACCGGGAGAGCCGCGATCGGATTGGGGTAAAGTTACAGGGGTAACGTTAGTAGGCTGAAATATATTTTAAAGTATGTCAGTGAGCCTCCGTCTTGCCTTTAGTTTAATCGTCTTATTTTACGTTCAAATATATGCATTATGAACAAAGTACCGTCATTATTTCCAAGCAATAGGCGTTTTTTGTTGTTGTTAATCCTGTGGACATTTAGTTGTGAATGGGTCTCCACACTGCTTGATCCACGCCCGGGATTTCTCCCCTTTGGCTTTTAGGTTTCGGGAAGAAAAAAAATGCCACCCCACTGTCCAAACTTTTAGAATACCGGGTATCAGATTTGCACAATCCATACGCACAACGCGTCGGCATGTTTCCCTCGCTAGAAAGCTTGACAAACCTCCCGCGCCTAGTTACGGTTGCTAAGCCACGATTGGCCAGTGGCGGTTTTCGGGTGTGGCTTAGCGAAGGGTCAATTGCGTGCACGGCAGAGAGGGGGAGAGCGAGAGACCTTGCGTGTGTGCCTCATGAAGCGCATGTAAGACAGAGAGCATCCTGATTGGCCGATTGATAAAAATCGAGAATCGAATCGAACCATGACCTTAGAATCGAAAATGAAATCGAATCGAGGATTTGGAGAATCGTGACACCCCTAGTAAAGGCGTAGCGCTTCTGTGTTGTACCTCACAAGCAGGCTCACTATTGGCCGACGCTGGTGTGTGACGTACAACAGAGAAGCGGTGCACTGTTACACTACGTGAAATCTCGAGGCCCACAGAGAAGAAAACGAATATTTTATACTGTATAACTATATATATATATATATATATATATTGTCATGAGGGTGATGGATGAACTCAATTGCAGACAATATGCAAACACACAAGGTTTATTTATAACAGAAAACAAAACCCACGAGGGGGTAAAACAGAGGTAAGGATGGTTGACTAACAAACAAAACAATAACTAGACTAAGAACTGGGATATACTACATACAACTCTTTAGAAAATACACTTACTTGACAAGGAACTCTCAGCAATGGTACAAACACAGGCTGGTTACACATTGATTGACAATGAACCGACGCAGGACAGAAAACATGAGGGGATAAAATAGGGAGAACCTAATCATGACAGCTGGTGACACTGGTAAAGCAATAATGACAA